>JAVRXN010000003.1:16646884-17056500 GCA_033556935.1 Timema podura
GCTTGACATACATAAGCAGGATTTATCGGACACTGTTAACTTTGGTAGGAAAACATAACAAATGACTGTGAATAACAGTGACAAAAATTGCTGATTTACAATGTATTTGGATTCTGGAATTCCAAGAAAATTAATATGATAAATGTATTTGCTATATCATTTGTAAATAAATAAATATTTATTATTTATTCGTAGGTACAGTAGCCCCATGGCTTCTTTGGTGCTGACTGACAGTTCACAGCTGACTTCTGACAGTCAACATTTAGATATATACCTAAATTTTGACTGTCAGAAGTGACAACTGCTAAAGACATGTTTTTTGCAGATCATATGGTTCGGCGTAGGGATACATAATTTGGTCTGGTAGCTTTTCAAAGCCGTCAGAAGTCAGCTGTGAGCTGTCAGTCAGCACCACAGAAGCTAAAACTGAGGTATAGCACTTCTTGGCGCTCTTTAAAGTGGTTGAATGTTAATGCATGGAATGGATACCTTTCATCAGCCATTATTTCATGAAAATGGCTTAAAGTTGGAGGAATTTCTGAGAAGGATTTTTTCCTCTCCCTGTTGCGTCTTCTTTTAATTAGCTGGAAGGTGACAATATTTCTCCCTCTTGGAAATCTGCAATAAAGTATTCATTAGTTTGAAATTTCAAAATGTTGCTTCAGGAGCTTATATATTTGTTAACAATAAAAAAACAACTTAGTAAATAAAATAGGGATAGGTGGCGTACCCTTTTAAGTGCAGCAAAGAACTTTCGCGTTCCTAATGCCATAGATTAAGTAAGTAATAATATTAAATATTGCGTTAGAGCTGAAAGTCTGTGTGGCAACTTCTCGCTTACCGCACTGGATGATAGCTAGTTGTAGAACAAGCGTTTCAAACTCGTTTGATCAAAAAGGCCACATCTAATATTGAAAATGTTAAGGGTGCCTCATTTCAGAAAATTCTTTATTATTACCATCTTAAGAAAAAAAAAATTTAAAATCCTTACTAATTATTACAAAATGAATTTAAGACTATATTATTTCTAAGACTTGATTCTTTTTTTCCCCCAAGAGTGTGAATATTCCAAATTCTTGTGTTTGACAAATATGTGTTCCGTAAGCCGTGACCTTTCGGGTGTTTGTTCCTTATCATAAGAGAAAACAACTCTACACACAACTATACGGTGTCAAACATGGGATAGTCTATATTTGGCGCGGAAATTTTACAATTTTTGTAAATCGATCTCTGGTGAGTAAAAAGTAAAAATTAGGTACACTAACCTCAAGTGCAATATTTCTCCAAATAGTGCCTAATTTCTAAATGTCATAAAATGTTGTATTTCTACCATGTTCATAATAATATGGATCTGGCCATATTTGTATTTTATGGTTCTTAAAAAGGTCCGCGGGCCGCATAGAATCATGGATCGGGCCACATGCGGCCCGCGAGCCGCAAGTTTGATATGCCTGTTGTAGAGCATTGGTGTGCGAGGCCAAAGGTCTCGATAAATGCAGAAAGTCTTGCCCCTAAATATAACAAGGCCACGAGTATAGCACCTGCACGGACTGATAAGAACGGCATCTCTTTGAAACCTAACAGCAAGTCAGTTTTTTATCTGAGTGTGTGCACGTGTCAGTGTCAGGCAGTTTTAACCCCAAACAAAAGTCGCAAGATATAAATTATGACATTGCTTTGAACCCAGCAGTTAACAAATGTATTATATTTTCACATTATTATTTCACCTTGTACAATTCTATGTTGGAATCGTACGTAAAAATATTATTATCTTGGAACTTTTGTTATTATCTCAAGCCATAACTCAATAATTAGGGATGTAGTTGATGGGTTAAATTTTATTGCATGTAGGCTATTTAGAAGTATTACTATAAAATGAAGTCTATTTAGGCCTTGTGAAGAACATTTCACAAAGAAGTGTTGGTCGATTTTAACAAATACATTGCATTGTTATTGCAGGATGGGTTTAAATCAACTTTTCTTCTGGTTGACTAAGCAGGCACATATATGTGTGTGCGCGCGCACACACACACACACACACACATATACGATAAAAGTTTGGCTAGGAAGATGTATGTAGGGGAAGTCAGGCTAATATGATCAGGTGTGATATTTGAGCATACCCGTCTGAAACTCTCCCCTTGGCAAGTATGTACTGCCACCTTATTGAAGAACGTTCATCTGTATCATAGCAACATAGACGGAAGTGTACGGTGATAATAAAAGAGTCACATCGTCCTGTATTTATCAGTTTATGAAAAGGTACGTTTAAATAAATTTAAGTTAACATCTCACCACAACGAATAAGATGGCTGAAAAGGCGAAATGGCCCCAGTTGTTTATATGAGCAGGGGTGCTCACAATACCCTGATCTTTTTTAAATTGTGAATTTTTACACTTTTCGCTGTGTCTACAGCTACATCATGCTTAAGATAGTCAAAATAATAACAATTAAAATAGTTAAAGTAATAATAATTAAAATAACGTAAAATAGTAAATAATGTTAATAAATAATAATCACAGGCAGGATCAACTTCACAATGCTCTCCAAAATTCCGAGACCTGATTCCGATTCCAGCCAAAGGTACAAGGAAGCCTTCTACCAGAAGAATGGCTCATTCTATTATATTCACGGATAGTCCTCACAAAAATATCGTCGAGAATGCCAAGAAACATGTGTTATCACTACCAGAAAAAAGAGCAATAAAGTCTTCAAATTCATCATCTGCTAAGAAGTCAAGAGATGTAGAAGATGCAGAGTGCATTTTCTGTGGGGATCTTTTTTCCACAACAGGTGGTGATTGGGTACAGTGCCAAGATACAAAAAATGGGCTCACGTCAAGTGCATTGGTGTTTTTAAACAACAGAAGCGTTACATTTGCGACCTTTGCTCAGACTAGCAAAATAGGCCTATCAAGACAGAAAATGAATATCAGTAGGTATTGGTTTGTGCTTGTAGGATACTAAGAGAGTAATTATTATATGTTATATCTTTACCACTATTTTCCTGTGTGTATATGGCCTATTGAGTATTTCTGTCTGATATTTAAATCATCGTTGTATGTGTATATCAAATTATAACACGATGCTCATCTTACCCCCTGGGTGTGCTCATATTTTCCTCCCATGCTTTTAATATGAGCACTTGCAGCTTCTTAGTTATTATTTTTTCTAGACCAAAATTATTAAAATATCATTCATATTTATTGTATTTTGTAGACCTAATTGAATGATCAATTGAATAAAATAATATTACTTTTGGATAGTCATACTGTTTCTTATGAAATAACAGATTTTCTTAAGGTGCTCATAATTGCCTGACTTCCCCTATATTCCAAATTGGACACCGACTGATACATTTTGAAATCGACGTGGCCTACATTTTAACACAGTGTGTCCCCTTGATCCGGTACATTTCCTTTTCAAACCTCCACTGATCAGAGTCTTAAGGTCTATTTCCTATTAGACATTAATTCGGACCCCTGTTTAAATTGTAACCAATAGGAGACAGGTAATTCAAACAGCGATAAATGTTCCAGGAGCTTCTATCACTATTTATATCTCATTGTCTGTTAAGACTACTGCCCACGTGTTGCAATCTTTGTGACCACCAAAAATAGAAGTATACCATGCCGGAGCTAACCTAGCTATATACTAGCTTAAAGAATAAAAATGTATCTCTCAATATGTATACAATGGAAATAAAACAAATTTTAAAAAATGGTGTGTGGCTGTGTCATGGACACGGCCGTGTGTTGTACGTGAATACGTTTATGTAACAGCTGACGATTAAAACTTAAACGAACATCGTAGTTTCTCCGAGTCAAAAGTTATACTAATTGCAAATCTCGATACGCAGCAAAATAACCTCAAAATGGCGGTGCTTCCCCCTCCACCGCGCGCGATGCGTCACTGTTCTCGCTTATCGTAATGAATTCTTTGATCCTTTAGCTATCCAGTGGTATAATTTAATTTTGGATGTAGAGGAAAGATTCGAAACTACAACACCAAACTGTATCCCCCGATTTTGTTATCATTAGGTTTTTTGGATTGCCCCCGTATGGTAGCAAATTTAAAGACGTATTCACGTCAAAAGTAGAAATTTAAAAATATATATAGGCCCATAGGCTCCGTGCAATGTGCAGACGATATTTGAATTCACGCACGATACGAGCTCGTAGGAAGGCCACTTTTTTTAGCGATCAAGTACTCGAAAATCTTAAAATAAAACTCACCGTTTCTCGTAAACAAATTGGACAATCGAAGTAGTTTTTTCAGAATATATTATAAAAACCTTAAAAGACATGAGGATATTATTAAAATTCCCATATTTTAACTCGTTTGCTTTGAAAAAATTGTTTTCTAATGAAAGAACTATAATGAGGTTTTTGCTGCAGACATATTTTCACTCTGTGTAAAAGTTTTTGTCTAATTGAGATAGATGGGTAGTATAAGTGTACGAAATTATCATCATGAACTGAATTTTATTTTGATATTAGACTCATTCCTCTAACACCAACACTTGTCACAGTTTGATGTGTTTAGTTACGAGCTCTTCACGCTCGCCAGGTTTTCGATAAACTGAAGAAGTGTCAGAAAGACCGGTCCGTCCTTCCGTTCAATCACTGATTGACGATTCTGCTCGAAGGGAAGCTAGACATTTTAATAGTGGTTTAATAATGGAAGTAATAATAAGAGTTGGTTTGTCTAGTATAACGCACTATATCCCTTTCAAGAATGGCCCATCGGCAAAGAGAAAAGCATTAGTAGCGAATTATCATGTAACAAGGGTGGAGGAAATAACACGAGATTCGTAAAATAGGTTTTAATAAAAAAAAAAATTGCGTTTTTATATTCTAATTTTTCTAGCGCATTTTATGATTATTTTTTTCGTGTATTAATGTTTGTGCTACCCCTTTAATTCTTGTTAGGCCGGTATTACACTATCACATTTTTGTCATATTTCTTTGGTCAAAGATCTGTGATCAAAGAAAATGTGATGTATCTTTGACGACTCCTCAAAGATCTTTGATCACAGAAATATTTTTTACAAATCTTTGATCACATATTTACATTATAGAACATGCTCTAAGGTTTGATCAAAGAAAATGGCGTCTGAAAGATTATCCTGGACGTGCGAAGCAGTCTTAGCATTTCTTAGGTGTGTATTTTTTTATTTTAATTAATGGAGTGACTTTTGCTACCAAATATTTAAAAGTTTCACAGGCCATGCGTAAATATTTTTGATAAGATTCCAGATCTTCAGTTTGAAGTTCTTTTAGCAGGCAGCTGTTAATCCCTCTTGAATTTCGTCTCCCAACCCAAGGTCGAACCCACAATCGTTTAACAGGTTTTCTTTTCGTTCTAAGAAGCAATGAGATTGTCACAATAGCACTCACTGTTGCCGCACATGAAATTAAACCATTGGAGTAAATTTTTTAGTAACATATATTGTAGCAACTCTGAAAGAAATGTGATGTAGTGTAATAACACATCTTTGATCAAAGACGGCGTTAAATCTTTTATCATATATTTGATCAAAGAAATATATTACATATATTTCTTTGATCAAAGAAATATATTACATATATTTCTTTGATCAAAGAAATATATGTAATATATTTCTTTGATCAAAGAAAAATGTGATAGTGTAATACCGGCCTTAGACAGTGAAAACCTGCCCAAAAATCCAGTGTTGGCAGTTGCCACAAGCAAGGGAGTTGAGTACATGAACGTTCATGTATAAAAGTTACTATAGTGAGACATATTATTAGCTATTATAAATCTAGTTCGACACCTTAGGTAAGTCGGTAGCATGTCTGTCTACTGAACTAAGGGTCCCGGGTTCGATTCCCGGAATGGCCAAACAAATTATCATGGGTGAAATGTCGATTTCCTCTGGTAAAGTAATGAATTGATGGCCGGGGGGCTGGGTGTTGTGTCTGTTCTAGATACAAGTTAGTTTATAAGTCGTATGCTGATAATCAGTCTATTCAGAAAATGCACGTTAAATACCTTAATTAAATATAATATTATTAATCTAAACATAGGTTTTAAAAGATTGGTAATACTATTATATTTATTTATAGGCCTATTTATTTAAAAAGCACACATTATATATTTGATCTCCGAATTTTCAATAACTAAAGCCAACAGGTTAACATCAGCTTTTAAGTAACACTTTATTTTACTTTTTAACGCCCAGGGAAAAATATATATTTTATAACATTAAGAAGACTGTTGGTTCGGATAGTATGAATCTCTCAAAACAAATAGATATGTATAAAATTAATATGTTATAATATGGATAGTGGTTGTTATGAAATATGTTAAAAGAGGTATAAATTAATTTTTCCCAACAAATTTTGACCCAACTTGTCAAAATTTTACAATTTTAATGTTACATTTTTTTTCCAATACCTTATCGAAATATGGTATAAATATTACCGAAGATGTTTTCGTACTTAAATAATTATTTAATGGTATTTAAGATATACAGTGGGTGGCCAATTTATTAGTTACACATTCATTTTTCACACTATTTAAGATTCAATCATTACTATGCTCCAAATGTATCTATCTATTTATCTCCGTCCTTGATATTTTAAAACTACCAATACTACCTTTCATTTTTTGAAGTGGCAACACTGCTAAGTGGCATTAGAGGACTATACAAGAGTTTTACCCGCCACTCGGTCGTGAAACACCACAAATGCACAGGGCGCCTTCACATAGTCGAAGGCATGATGAAACAGGGCCAATACAAAAAAATACTAGTGACAAGACTGATACCGCAGATCAATGAATGGTTTCCTGATTTTTCTAAATGCATTTTTATGCATGATTCCGCTCCTTGCCGCAAGGCAAAATCTGTGACAACTTTCATAACAAAGAACAAAATTAATATTTTGCCTTGTCCAGGAAATTCTCCTGAATCGAACTTCATTGAGAATACCTGGTAGGTTCTAAAACGTAAATTTTCAAATGAAACCACAACAAACAAGAAGACTCTTACAGAAGCATCGCGATTGATGCTGACCGCATAATAAAAGTTTTTATCTAATCTAACTGCCCTTTCAACTAGGTTCTTAAAATAATTATAATTTAAAGTAATGAATTTTGGCAGGCTGAATAAGGCAAACCATTTATACATTTAAAACAGTTTTTTTTTTAAACTTGCTAACCAACACTAACTTGCATTTATGTTTCGAACCACTTTGGTCCTCAATCTTAAGAAACTAGACAAAACCTTCTTGGTATTAGTGAAGTACAGTACATAGGCCAAAAGCTACGTTAATGTGATTTTAAAGGTTTACATGCGTACTTTATAAATATAAACTTACCGTGTACATTCTTCGTCGTAAATCGTCCGTATTGGCGTAAACGGTTCCTCATGAACTCTTCTCAGAAGGAGAGTGACAAACCAAAATGTTGGCTTCTCTCTCGTAATTGTGTGGGCACGTTAGAGTATTATTATCAGCGCGACGTCCGACAGCTTTTCCGTTACATTTCTTAATGCTGCATCTTAAATACATTATTCTATTTCTTTCTTTATTTGTTGAATAACGAAAGCCATCACACAAAATATTATTTCGTGTTCCTGCTCTTTGGCCAGGTATTTCCATAATAGGCTACAATTTACTACTTTCAGATGGATGTTTCCGCACTAAGATACCCAACGTAACTGAACTCCGGGAATAGAATGTTCACCGATTATGCTATGTCAGTGTTGCCAAGTCTATAGTCTCTAGAGATAGTATATGGACGTAAAATGGATTGTATTTTGACCGGTAGGATACTACTTTCTGGCACTACATTGATAAGCTCTGCGATTTTCCTAAAAAAAAAATAATTCATGTAAAATTTGTTATTAGATAGCAGGGCCACAGGATATTACTTTTAGAAAATATCTTAAAATTGGATTGTACATGTGTCGAAATTATATCAAAAGTAGTATCCAGATCGTACAGTTGAAAACACTGTGCTATGTATTCTAAAAAAAGTTATAAATTTAATGCCAGGTATCTTTAGTCGGAAATATATCAAAGACTCGAAATAAAAATACGAATAGAATCCCGATAACATATTTTTCTTTCTGTAAAACCCTTTAGAGATGACGTGAAAGGCGTAAATGTGCCGAAGAAATGTAATACTGTTGCAATATCCGCGCATGGTATACTAGACAAGGTGTGTACAGTGAATATGGCGGACTTAAAAAACAAATACATTTATGTTTTTAAAAATGAAAACTTTAGTCAACAATGACAGCGTGACAGAAGAAATTGGCAGGGGCTCCTGAACAGATGGTCCTGGGGTGAGGGTTTCAATCCCCCATGTTTTTATCTTGGGTGGGGTGGCTGAGACTATCTTATTCCCCCCTAATACTTCCCAAGTAAATTTAAAACCCATGTATCAAAACTTACAACTGTTACTATCACTTTGATAATTTTAAATAATGAAGACATAAATTTATAGCTAATTTAATAGAAAACTGACCCGCTCCAGTGGCCACATGGTCTAAGGTGTCAATAGACTAGATGACTGAAGACTGAGATATCAGGACTCGATCCCGGTCGGGATGTTTTTTCCCAAATAAGTTTTCCACTCTCACTCCATGCGAATGCGGGTGAACTTCATCTAAATTCAACCTTACTCATTCTTAATACATTAGGCTAATTATTACATAAGCGTATAGTCCAAACGGGTAGTAAGAAGCAGTGCTTAAAAAACTGAAATGCCCTAATTATATTTTTATCACATGAAAAATAAAACTTGGTTCACAAAAATAAAGTAGCTAACATTAGGTCTATTTCTGATTGCCTCAAATAAAAATAATACCAGAATAGTAAGGCCAAATGGGTAGTACTTATTCACACTTTTGACACAGACAAGAACAAATTGATAACATTTCACAATTGAATTGTAAGTTTAATTTGGACACGAGGCGATTTTCCAACCACAGTTTCAAATTTCTCTTTGAAATATATTTATCAATCCTGATAAAATTAAAAAAGCTGGACATTTATTAACAAGCTTTTTTTGTGGTGGTTTGAATTTTTTTAAACCTATGTTAAACATTTTTGTTATATTATATTTGATGTAATTTATGCATGGTTTGTCAAAAAAATACTCAGTATATTTAAATTAACCCTAGTTTAAAGGTTTTTTTAAGATGCCTTACACAATATGAGCCTTGACAGGGTTGATAGGTACATTTTGTTTACCTTAAAGAGAAGCAGGCTAATAAGATAGAAACATAGCAAGGAAGTAGCGAGAGTGAAGAGTGTGGGGGTGAGGGGGCGTTTACGGGGTTAAAAAAACCACTTCCCACCAAAGTTTTAATGTTGATATCTAAAGAGTCTTTAAAGAAGTCAGTTTGAGAAACTAATTATCTTGATTTTATTCTGCTTTCCAATCTTCATAATTAGTAGTTTATCATCTAAAACACCGAATTTTCAAAAATTCTTCAAATACTTCAAATAGCTTCTAGATACATCGAATTTTCAAAAAATTCCATATAACTTTGTGATAAAAGATATCTGGCGAAAATCACCCTAAAATTATTTTATGAGCATCTAAATTTTAAATAAATTCTGGGGGAGGTTTAATTTAATCTAATTTATGAAAAATGATGGTTTAGCACTCTTAAAATAGATTTTAGAGGCATCCATTTTTCCAAAAATTTGAGGAAGGAGCACTACCCCAAATAGCCTATTGGATTATACAAATTAAAATAAAAAACTCGAAGAGAAGTTTACACTAAATATCTTGAAAAAAAATAGTATAGTTCTCAAAAAAAGTCTCCCCTTGAGGAGCATTAGCTTCTAGGGCATCCACTTTTCAAACATTAATTGGGGAAAAGAGGAAAGATAGAAAAGTTCCTAAAAAAACCTTTTTGATAACCTTCACACAAATAAGGTTCCACCACCACTTTTTAAAATAATTTTCTTATTCTCAGAAGTCCTAATATCATGCCATGACCCCCCCCCCCTCCCCATGTCAAAAAATAATAACCAAACTCTTCCTACGGTCATGAAAAATAGTGTAAAGTAATTGGGTTTGACATGGAAATTCAAGGAGACAGATAAATTAAATAAGTTCACTGGAATTTTCAATTATTATTTAAATAATTTGTGAAATACAAAGTATAGCGCGTTACCAAGTGTAATCTATAAATTGTATTCCCCCGTAATGTGATTTCTTGATCTTTTTGTGCCAAGAATTTACAATTATGTCTGTTCCCATGTCTGTCGGTCTGTTTATCTCCCTGGCCACGGATCCCAAACGGTTGAATAGATTTTGTCCAAACTTGATATTTATATTTAAAGGGATATTCTTCAAGATTATTTTTTATTTTGACCCTAGCCCTCAAATTAAGGGTATTCTATCGATGAGTGATTGTTTTGAAATTCCAAGATTTCGAACGGATCTAACGATTTTGCTTAAAATGTATATGTAGGTATTGTTTGACCTCCTAAATAACACAGTATGCTAGGTGTAGGTATCGTTTGACCTCCTAAATAACACAGTATGCTAGGTGTAGGCTACCCTTATTTGCATGGAGGGAGAGTGTAGACCATTTATGAAAAACTACCCTCAATACACCCGACAGGGATTCTAACCCCAATCTCCCTGTCATCGGCAGTCTAGGCTATTGCGAGTGTGACGCCTTAAACCATGCTACCTTTGAAGCTGGATGTATAGAAACAAAACAAGAGGAATGGGGGGCGGAAAAATATTTTAAAATGCACCTACTTTTTCAAACGCGTGAGCTACATACTAATAAAATATTTATGTTAGCTTTCTTGACATAAGAGATTTAAAAACAAGTTCACACACAATCTTGCAAAATGACAGGAACATTATTATTTGGCGGACTGTACTCGATTCAACATAATACATACAAAGTATCTAGTAAAATACACCAAATGTAGGCCAATATCCGCATTGAAATAACTTCTGCTCTTTTAAAAACCTTTAGCAATGCTCATTTTCAAATAAGAAATGTAAAATAACTTTGTTGAGTATTTTATTTGCCGTTATTAGTTGCATTTCACAGTTTGTAAAAACCATAAATTCATACCGTTCGTCAAACGGTCTAATAAGGCTTAAGAGTGGCTTGAATAAGAGTAAGCATTCCGACTGAGTGGGTTGGGCTGATAGTTACAACCCTTGTGGTTTTTACATCTTCCCTTTACATTAATGCGGGATTATTTCATCTAAACTTAGCTTCTTATTCCAACCCATTAATAAACCTGGTGCTAACGCAACATCAACAAAATGTTCTGTGGTTGATGGTCTAAGACGTCATTCTCACAATAGACTGGACTTTCAATGACGGGGATTTCGGGGTTCAAATCCGGTCGGGTGTACGGAGGGTGATTTTTCATTAATGGTTTACATTCTCCCTACATGCAAATGAGAGTATACATCTCATAATAACATTCTTTCTGTACTCCACTAGTATAATTAGATTTTTTTTAGCACCGTGTCTTACCACCTGCTCGGGTTGTACGCTTATTTACTAATTACGTTAATGTGTCAGGGATGAGGAAGATTGAATTTATAGGTAGTGCACCCAAATTTGCCTGGTGGTAGAGTGGAGAACCTTTTAAGAAAAGTCACCCTCACTGCACCTGACCGGGATCCAACCTTGATCTCCCTGTCCTCGGCAGCCAGTCTATTACGAGAGTAGTGCGTAAGACCATGCTGCCATTGAAGCAGGCTTTAATTAGTTCATATGTGTATTAACTGAATGGGTACAAATACACGATGGAAAAAATTACGGCTCAATGAAAATTTTTACAATCCCTCACTAACTAGTTATACTTTTAAACTTTTATGAATGATTCTATTTTGTTGAAAGTTACAAAATAGTGTGTTTGGTAAGAAGGTATGTTGAAAGTAAGGGTGGATGGAGCCTACATAATCTACCAACTTAGTTTCTGGCAGTTGCTCTTTTATATAAGATGGTATTTAATCTTGTTAATTCTTAAGGTATGATTTTACAATTTATAGCAAATATTTGTCTCCTTTCTTCAGATCCGATAACTCTTTTCATTCAGTGAAACGTTCTATATTCTCAGATACCATATTGTATGTATCAAAACCTATTATTTATTCGAAATGATAACAAACCTAGTGTTAAAATATATTTTGAAGAGTGCAACATGTAAGTAAATTATTAAAATTAAAAACACGGCGGTTTTAGTTTATACACGTGTAAGTGGACCTCACCCTTTTTGGGCTAATTAAATCCAGGGCGTTGGGAGGGCAGAAATTTATAGGAGGGCCCAGACCATCCTAACAACTTTCTACGCCCATGTTTATCACTTTGTTAGTTTTTAAATAACTTGTCTGTCACTTGAGCCACTCTTAGCTGGATGATATCAAAGTTTTTCGAGTAGTTGGTCCTCAGAAACCTGTATTAAAAACAGTGGTGTAGTCGTAAATTTAGCAGTGCCGAAACGCAAGGTCGTAGCAACCCCAAAGTTGAAGTGGGGTTTTGGGACCCCCAATTGCCGTAGGCGAAAGGCTTGCACAAATATAAGTGCCTCTTAAAGCTATTTGGAGCATCTTTTAATGATTACTGAGGCAGAAACTTACTTAACGCACTTCCCCTAAAATTCCAGGAATTCGCATAGAGCACTGTTAATTTCATCAGAATTTATTGATTAATAGTATGAAAAAAGTTTTAACATAATATTGATATAAAATCAATTAGTTAACTTGGAATTGCAAAGTATACAACTTTACTAAAAAATTATTTTGAATATTTTGCCACGAAAAGCAGTGCCAGAACGGCGTTCACCAGCGTTCCCACTCCAATACACCCTGATTAAAAATGTTATATATATATATATTTGTTTATAGCTCAAAACTTATTGGTTTTATAAAAAAAGATTTTTACATTTCATAGTATACAACTTAAAAATAATAAGCTATTACGAGTCTCAAATACTTATGGAGAAATGATGAAAATTTGAAAATCTGTCCGATATAAAGTACCCTCAAAGTCATGTTCATGAGAAAATGAAAATGTCCATCTTGTTTATAATGTTAATCTGTGTTTAGATATCAAATTTAATCAAAATCATTAGAGTGAATTTCGATAAAATATATTTAATCTCTTTTTGCCTTTCAATAAACTAGCCTTAAATTTAGGGTTAGATATCTAATTTCAAAAACCCCTCGGGGGCGGGGCGGCCTTATTTAAACCTCAGATACAAAGTTTTAGCCCAAACGGTAAAATTGTTTCGGTTCTAGCCCAAACTAAGGTACAAACAGTCAGATGGCATTGTGGAAACAACTTTTGTTGTTTCGGGGGGCTATGAAACGTCAACATTTTTCAAAATCTCGATTTTAATTTTTGACGATCACAATATTTTCACTCTAAGGTGCCGAGACAAAGTAAATATTAGTTTAGTTACCCACAGCCGTTGCTTGCCGTTGGTTTGATCGCCATTGATGGGGAGGTCAAGGTTTGAATCTCATCTGTGTGAACTGGAGATGGTTTTTCCGTTAAATGTATATATATATATATATACCTTTAACGATTTTCCACAAGTGATTTATCACTCTGGTTTATCATCTTTACTCCATGCAAATGCGGGTTCACTTCCTCTTAGCTAACTTCCTCATCTCTACCCAATCAGATTAAGCCGTTAATAACATGTGTTCTGAACGTAGCAATAAAAAAGAAAAGACTTGGTTTCGGACGGGTTATAGTCATATTATAATAATAAATTAATAATTTTAAATGGAAACATGGTTTAGCGAGCTTTATTTAATTTTATTTTTTTAGATCATAAAATACAATGTTCTAGTATGGTATTTGTAAAGTGAAGTAGGCGTACAGTACGTAAATTATATTTAATTGAAATAAAATTTTAAAAATTGTAATTTTTTACCAACTTTGGCCACCTTTTTCTAGCTCATTAATTTTTTAAAGATATTTCCAATTTTTTTTTATCAGGATATCACCTAGAACAAAGTGTGGTTTTCACTTTGGTTTTAATATCTTCTGTACAAACAAATTGTGGTGCACTTATTTTAATTGCTAACCTTCTTATATCATGTATTTAAATAATTAGCGTAAGTAGTGACCGTAAAAACTATGTCACTGAAAAAACAAAAAGAAATGGCTATATATTTTTTAGTATAGGGAAGAAAATATATATTTATATATTCCTAAAGTAATAGATAAACTAAATAAAAATGTCACAATTTACTGTAGATAATGATTTCCTAAGGTAGCTCAGAAACATTATACTTTGAAAGGGATTCGAGCCCTAGTCCTTTGACTTTGGACGTCATTCTACAGACCCCGAGATTTCGGCTCAAAACCCGGCATCACTCCTTGGAGAAAATAACAGTGATAGCTTGTCTTTTGTTGAGTAGTAAGCAACAAAGTTGAAAGGATTAGGGGTTTGGGGGGGTGTTTGCCTGTGGAATGTAAGAACACTCCGAAAAGGGGGTAAAATAGAGGGGGTGTGAAGGGTCGGTGGGGTTACTGCCATAACTACAGCAGCGCACCTCTGGTGAGGTGATAATACATGGAACTACTTGGACGAGAGATTTGCAAAACATCGAGATGTCCATCCGAATATTAACTGATTCTCAACTATGTTTTGAACTAGGGCTCTTTGGTGATAAGGTACTCTGTATGGTTTATGTGATATAGGCTTCGCATCTCCGGTATGTATTCGATGGTGTACTAATTGGGTAGTAGGTAAATTATTTCTTTCCCTAAAGATATCCTTAAACTCTCGTAAAATAGGCTTCAAAATGTTTTTATCTTACTCTGACAAATGATCTAGTTTTTGATTCAGTGCAAGTTCGAATTTAGGAGCTGTGTAGTCTTCTTAACCTCACAAGCTCGTACAACTTTATTTTGACCCTTACCCAGAGGTAATACAAGGTCCATGGCATACAAACTTCCACACGAGTTTTTTTCACAACAAATGACGTCATCTTTGTTTACATAACAAACGCTATAAATTACCGCCCCTTGTGGCATTTGGACAGCCACAGGGCTCATATTGACAACACTTATAGGGACTCTGACCCTGTCCCCTGCCTTTATGGCAACACTAACACTTCTAGTGTTAGTTAGTAGTTAGTTAGTAAACAGTGTTTATCTTCCAGTCTATCACTTTGTATAGCTGGTTCTACTAAATGTGACTTTTCGTCAATTACGTCGGGGAGTTTCCTAATTCCCCAGACAAGCCATTTAGAAAAGCATCTAACGCTCTCTGGTCCACCTCAAACTTTGTTGCAGTATTACCCTCTTCACTCTCCCCTAAATCATACGTATTGACGTTGATTTTTCTTATTCTATCCACGAATTGCCCTATAGTTTCATCCGAACGTAACTTGCTTCGGGCCACCTGTTCTCGGTAATACCTGGTAGTATTCTTCCTCTTGAAACGCTTTACAAGCTCTTGTTTCAGGGCTTCATAAGTCGTAGCTTCCCTACATTCACTATGTGACAAGGTAAAATCCTGTGCTTCCCCCGAAACCTGTAATTTGGTTACTACTAATTTTTAATTATCAGTCCACCCTCATAGTTCTGCTGACTGCTCTAACTTTGCGAAAAAGGTGTTCACACTATCCTCTGCTCTGCCTTGAAATACTGGTATACTAGGAATAAGAGAGAAATTACTAACATACAGGGTGGCTGTTACTGATTCGCTTCCCTGACTCGTATTAGCAGCGTGGTTTATATGATCTTGCCTTAAAGTTTCGTTTTCTACTTTTAAATCACGAATTTGTGTCATTAAAATATCTATGGCTGTTTGTAAGTTGACGTCTCGTCCTTCTAATATTACTGGGGTGGGGGTGGGGGGGCTAGCCATTATAACAATTTTGCAATAGAATATTTTAAATTTTGGAACTGTCAGAATATAAAAATGAAACTTCAGAATTTTAAATACATACTAAAATAATAATAACTGAACACACAAAATAGGCTAAATCATATCAGAGTAGTACAATTTTCTACCTTGGTGTTGTTGTTGTTGTTGTTGTTGCTGTTGTGGTGGGTGACGTTTGTGAATGACGTTTGGGACGTCACTACTGTCATCTGTCCATTCATGCTGGTTGAGATTGCCGACTTATCTTCTTTATCACTCCGTTCGTGGCTTGCGGTACAAAGTTTTATCAGATCATATCGCCTTTCTTCCACATCTAGCATAATCAAGATAGCAGCACGCGTAATGGAACTTTTAATCAGCTAACCTTGACATCAGTTTTAGAATATTTTACTTATGTCCCGGCATGTTATCACTTACACATCACTTAATCCATTTTGATATCACTTTATCTCTCAATCTTCACTTTGGACACACTTTGCAAAGTCCCGATCCTCACTTATGACGTCCCCGTTTTATTTGGGTGCCCGGTAGCTAACCCAAACTACAACACTACCGCAGCACCGTAGGGACTTACATGGTTGGGATGGACCCCGAGTGGTAGGGGTTTGAATGGGTGGTCGTGGGGAGTGAGACTTGAATGTTAGTCCAATAATTTATATTTATTAATCGGTTCAGATGACTAAACTACTACATAGATAAACGGGTAGATCTCCCTTGACGAGGGAGCATGCACGATAACGGGACTCGCAAAACTTCCTATAGACCCGCGATCGACCCTCCGGTGAGGGAACCACCAGATAACATTTTTTCCTTCTGTGTCTTAGTCAGTGGTTGCTAGATGACGACTCTCCTGCACCAAACATGGCTTCTCTTCAACTGGGGTGAAGCTCCACCCCTACTTTTTAATCAACCAATCACTAAACAAGGTGTTAACACTATTACTTAAACTTGCTGATCTCGATGTGTCCAACAAGCCAGGAAGGTCCATCGGTCGCACCGTGCTCGTTCGTCAACAGTATGCAATCTAGATAAGATATATACTATTCTAAGCAAGATGGCAACCCAACACTGTTTCGTTAAGAGCTCATCTAGTTAGCACTTTAATCAGCATTTTGAGTACGAACGAAGATACATTCTTTTTTACATGGCGATAGCCTCTATTGTATAATTATGTCTTTTGTAACATTAACTTACAGTTAGTTACAATTGGATCCACCCCATTATAATGTTGATACGTAACTATCAATTCATACCACCCGCTCAATTGTTCCGACACAAATAGAATCCCTACAATAGTACTTTTCTCTGTTGTAGTCCCTGTAGGCTAATACGGCAAGATAATACGGCACAGTATATTTCATACAGTACAATCCTCTGTAATATTACACTTAGAATTGTTCATGAACTTACCTATGAAATCTTCTATCACTAGCCGCCACCAAAGCTGACCTACACCGTGCAGCCAATGTAAAGAATGGGCTGAGCTAACGAAAGTCTACTGTCAACACGTGATCACTCTCCGTCTGGTCAGATTGAAACTGAGGCGTGACAACATGGAGTACGATTGAAGACAATTATCTGACTGCCCTCTGATGGCTGTCAGAAGAACTTCCCCAAACAAAACAAACATCGAATGATCGCCGACTTGTTCTAATATTCCGATGGAACAACCCTACAAAGTGCCTACGTGACCGAAGACAGCTAGCAACTACGTGCTAGAATTACCTCCCCTTTTTTCGTGCAATGAAACTCACTATATAACAGGCTGGATTTGTCTACCAAAAATGACTATCTAAAATCTACGAACGAGGACGGATCGTTGTCATGGACCTGGACAATGATCGGATAAACATTTATATATTAATTGGAACGTAACTATGCCGTTTACTTATCATAGATTCTACTTATATTCGACTTGTAATATTTTTGTGTTAGAATCATTATTTTGTTTTTTGCTTAATATGTAACTTCTCTCTTTATCATCTCAGTCGCTTAAATGTAACTTAAGTGTGGCCACTTGGGCGCGGTAACCAGTTGGTTATTTTGTTTTGAAATCCACCATTGGTAATTTTGTTTTGAGGAAATTAAATGTAATATGTTGAAATGCGTGGATTAGTGTGTCGTATTATTTCTTGCGACTGTAGAAGTAAAATCGTGCTTGTTATTTTTTTTTACTTTAATTTTATTCTAAATTTCAATCTTTAGCTTTGTCTAAGAGTTAGATAGTCCCGGGAGATTTTGACTTGTGTCTGGTAGTCAAACTCTCGCGTTATGTTTTGTAAGTCTCGTCTTGTAATCTTGTAACTGTTTGAGGAGCCCATCAGGCACTTATATTTAATTTTTGTTTCATTTTTGGTTAAACGTAATTAACTTCACTGTTGATGTTAAAAATCTACGTAACTTTATGTCTCTTAAAGACTACCTTTAATAAATGTAAACATGGGATGTTTACATTCTGCGCTTCAAGTTATTATTTTCAGCATTATTCAGAATGATATAATGAAACCACTGTACTTTGCTTTATCTATGTTTATAACGAATAAACCGTCTTATTGTGATATTTTAATACTGCATATATTTTCCCTTATGTTAGATTCACTGTCTCCCTTTTATTTAATTTGGTCGTTAAGTAGAAGGACACGGAGACGGTGTAACACTTTGAGCCGCGGTCAATTTTTTCGTGTTTGCCTGGGCACTTTGCACAGCTTTTATGATTTTTGCAGCATCTTCTGCAACAGTTTTTAATGCGGTAATCAGAAGGAGTATAGGTAGGAACCCTCCTTTCTTATTCTTCCTTTTCTTCGTACGACAATCAGTAGTGCGTGGTTTATTCCCACTTCGATTACGACAACTTCCTTTTGTTAGACCACTACCCAACTTAACTTAAGCCTTCATCGCTTTCGTTACAGCCCAAGTGATGTATTTTTCACCCAACTTTGTATCAGGCCCGAGTATTCTTTTCTAAGCTTTCTCTGTAAGTTATAGATCTACGGTATGATGATCAGCAAGATATTTTACCTTAGTGTATGTGATATCGTGATCCTTACAAGGTCAGTCCAACTCCTTAACGCCGGGATCCCCTAGTTTCAAAAGTTTTGTTAACTCTGTACCTGGTACATAGTATTAGTATCCATGTAAATGTGCTGAAACGACAATTTTTTGATAATCTTACTCAGCATTCAACCTCCCTTTCTTCGCTTCATGACATGTACTGTTTGACGTGTATATAGACATGTACATTATATAGCCATGCTAGTTGTCATGAAACTAGTGAGACAGACAGATTCGTTACCCCGTGCGCAATAACGATCATAATGAGGGTAAGACCTTACCTCAGAGGCACGGTCCGTTGTTACCTGATACTATTAGATGCATCATTTTTGGACCTTCAAATTACGGAAAGACGAATGATATGATCAGTCTTATTGAGGAACCGAACAAATTACGGTTCAAGAACGTGTACGTTTACTCTAAATTGTTGTACCAACCCAACAAGGGCTCCCGCAGGATTTTTTTTCCAGGGCGGGCAAACCGGGAGGTATGGAATACCCTCTAGAACAGCGGAGGGTCCGGGGTCATTCCACGAGAAAATTTATTAAATTGAAGCCTCAAAAGACGCTTTTAAGGCAATCCATGTCTCCTGTAAATAAGATACATAAGAAAAATGTTTCAAATTATGTTTCAAATTTATCGAAATTCGTGGGTGGACATTTTTTGACCTTGATGATTTGAATTGTGAATGCTGTTAGAAAGGCTCACGCATGCGCCAAACTATCAATCTTAAGTCAGCAGGCTGTTGACATTGTTTTAGAGCTAGTTAAGAACACTGTTGGGCGGGAGTAGCCTACTTCTAATATGTATACAACCTCAGGATCTCGGGGGGGCATTCTCCCCCTTTGAACCCCCCTGCAACCCAAGTATCAACGTTTATCTTATGTCCTCAATCTGGGAGGTTATTTCCTTTTCTGACACCGATGAATATCCACTGTCGATCCACCGATTGTATTTTTTCTATGATTTGCTTGTGATAACGTATAACAAAGAGTGGTTCAATATGGGCACTTAACCATGACTTTATACATAAGTTTCCGAATACTCTAAACCCTAGAGATGCTGAATAACATGCTGACTCATCTTTTAAGATGATGTTACAATTTTAAACAAGTCATACGATAACGTAACACAATACCGTCTAAAAGTTTAGGAGAGGTCGTTATAAGACCAGTACGATTTCTAGTCTTGGTAATATACATAAATCGATATGGACGTCCCGCTGGGTTGAACATTATCTTATCCTTAAAGCCACGTAGGCAAGTTAGTGAGAATGTCTACTTACGAAATTCGAACGTCTCTACATTTATCAGGCATGGGCGGATGAGAATCTAACTTATAAAGCAAGGGATATTACAATGTAACTTGGAGATTCAACACAAAGTACCATGCATCAAAATATGCTTTAACAAGTATTACGTGATAGGATGGTACGAAACCTAATAATAACGATATTCGGTCTCAACGTCAGGATATATAGGTAAGGAGTAGATTCTCTGTCGAGATGCGGAGAGTTATCGATAGGCATTACAGAAAGTGGAGCAGATCAGTAAAGGTTTACAAAGATCTGAATTCTTTGAGTCTGAGTTTTAAGAAACTTGAAGAGTCTTCCATCACCGAGGGATTGATCGCCAAACATCTTGATACATTTGTTTAGAAATATAGAAGAGTCATCGAGAGAAACACAACCGTAGATAGGTCTGATCGGAAAAGCTTACAGAGAACTAAATTATTTAACTACAAGGGTGAATAAATTAGAGGATTCTTTCCGTAGCTGAAGATGTGATCGCCAAACGTGTAAATTATCTTGTCAAGAATATGGAGGAGGTATAAAAAACGACACGACATAAATTTCGGCCTGTCAAAGCTTAGAGATTTGAATTTTTTTAACTCCAAGGTCAAATTGACTAGTGGATTATTTCGCTTCACAGCAGACAACGTTCGGCGATTTGCACGACCTAGATTCAAGAGGGCTTATGTATATCGAGATTACGGGTGGTGATCTTTATTTTGACACGTAGGTGTTCCTATACGCAGCATCGGTCAGGCAAAGTTGGTTTTGGATGCAGTTCGTAGCAACTACATTGACTCAAAGACGGAAGGAGGTTTCATGTAAATCTAATTATAATCGAAACCTACAAGAAAGGATTCGAGACATTCTATAGTGACACGGGTGAGCCTAAATATATTTTTTGAGGGCAAAGACATTACATTACATTACTGTGAACATGGAAGGTGTCATCATCGAATTGAACCTTAGACATATTGGACCACCACCGTTCGAGATGAAGGAAAAATACCTACTATCTATCATGCTGAAGAAGTTTTCGACCTACCTCTTACGCTGCCTGTCCAGTTGTTTTTTTACGTTCAACTAAATATATAAAACATAGAGTAGGTACATTTTTTAATACATTCGTACCCAACATCATGTCGACAAAGGTTGCAGATGATATCATCAACGAGTATAGTCACTAAACAAAAGTACAAACAGTTACGATATGTGCGACATGAGTCTGATTTCGTGGCGAGGGAAACCTTTTAACCAATTACAGAACCGCTAAACAAGATGGTGAAGATGACTGAGGAGGAGGTCTTGCCCGAAGAATGCATGACAGCATTTATTGCATAGGTACTTATCCTCATACACCTCAAGTACACTACACTTTGTTAAAACTTATGTTGTACACTACGATGGAAACACGACCAAGCTCAGGGATACACATGTTTTGTTTGATGAGAGTGACGGAACTGTAATTCTCAATAATATCGTAACTCCTTACATTCAGGGAATTTTAGAATTACTGCTCATAAAATTATTATTATTATTATCACCGCGTCTTACTACCGTTCGGGTTGTACGCACTTACGCTAATGTGCAATGGTAGGGTGATTGTGAAATGAAATGGAGGACCTACAGTTTAACGTGGAATCCGAACCACGGTGGAGGCCTGCATTCCTCACATTCACAAGTTGTGATTAATACACATCTTGTCAGAGGTGAAGGAAGGGTTTGGCAATCAGATAAATCTGTGCCGGGACCAAGGATTGAACCCCGGACCCCCAGCAAGAAGTCTGACACCTTACCCCTAGACCACCAGGTCACCTTGCTGCTCATAAAAAAAAACCTATGAATTATACCGAGGCGGATTTGAGGGTGAACAAGTCTGTGCTCGAGGAAACAAACGCACATCGAATCAGGAATGAACCTTACAGCCGTTAAAGTCACGAACAGGATCTATAATATATATAATAAAACCTATGTTCCAGGATGAGCTTTGAGGGTGAAAGTTTATATAAAATGGAGAAAAGAAGAAGAATGTAATAAACCGAACGAAATGGTCGACAGATTAAGACTCTTTCACGCATAGGTCAAAGCAGGTCATTCACCACACGATAACGAAATTGTTTCCATCATCAAAGAATTACGCGAAACTGGAATCAATTTTCTCGTGTCTGTCAAGGAGGGTATTGCACGTGAAATTCATCGTCCCGCAATACGTCGTTTTGCCAGAAGACATGTTAGCGTAAGAGGAGTGAACGAGTTACTACAAGCTAATCTGGTCGTGATAACACCTTACTATCGATCGAGTAAAGGTACCTTCTTGCCGTCATTGAAGTGTATTCCAAACGACTTGGACTGTACCCGTCAAGGTAAAGACGGGAAAAAAACGTCACTGCAGCAGAGGTACAAGTTCTTACACAGATGACCGCAAATGGTTTACCCCCGTACATAATCTGCAGACAGATAATGGAAATGAGTTTTATAACGTGAATTTAAAAGCTCTAATGGTTAGAAAAAGGATCAACCCATTCGACATACACCAACGTTAAGACAAGTGTCATAAACGCTCAAAAACATGTGGACAAGATTCACGTCTATAATATTGTATCGATGGATCTATTTTTTACTCGACTAGTATAATCTAACAGTACACTCGACTATCAACATGAGACCGATATACGTAAAGGACATTATTTTACGTACCGTCCATCTGCATGGTAAAATGATCGAGCCTACACCGAACAAGTTTAAATATGGAGATATCAATCGTATCAGTAAACATTAAGGTGTTTTCGCAAAAGGGTTTACCACAAAATGAAAGGTGCAACTGTCCAAGATACATAAAGTCATCGAGACAAATCCTAGGACCTTTCTACTAGACGATAAGAGAGGTAAACCTATCACTGGAGGATTCTATGCCAAGGAGCTTGTGAAGATATCACATCCGCCAAACAAAATCATGCGCCCCTCAAGTTTTATACGCCTGGCTTAGAGTGTGCCTCAGTAAAAGCGCTATAAAATAGGAGTTGATTCGTCTAATATTCAGACTTTGCATCCTGGAAAGAGTAAACTAGATTCTGATAAACATATGAAGAACATACTGAAAACTAAGTAGCCAACAATGACCAAAGTTAATATACATAGTACATTAAATCTGCCAAAATTGGCTTCATCTGTAAATAAGAGCATGTCTTGGCGTATCACTTGATGAAAATTCATTTTTTTAATGGTTCTTTCTATGGAGGTCTGACTGTAGAGCCAGGTTCATGATTGTTTTGAAGGTGCTATTAACTTAAGTTTATTTGAGATTGTGAACTCCAAGCTTTCACACAAGAGGACTACATTTAACCCTACTTGGATACGAAGTAGTCAGCCTACGGTAGGAGGCCAGTGTCGAAGTTTGTTTGGATAAAAACCAGCTGTTATTGAGCAGGAGTGAGGTTACACAACTGTTCAGACGTTGTGTCTGACCGGTTGAAATAGAAATACTTTTCCAACACATGTTATGTACAGATCCATGCGTGAGCTATTTCATAACACTTGTGATAGCCGTGTTGGCGAGTTTTAGTTATGCCAATATGTGACAGACATTTTAGCCAGCTTCATTGAGGCAAACTTGGTTCTATTCCAAGCTCAGATGTTTGGTATAATTTTATATTGCCATCATCAGTTATTTTTGTTTGTGTGTCTAGTGCCAACACATTCTTGTATCCAGAAAGTTCATCTTTATTCCTTCTTGACGTACTAGGGCACGAACAAGGCCTGTCCGTATTATAGTATTTCTCTTATCAAATATTTATAGCTAAGTAAATAAAAAAAAACACATGTCAACACCAATTCTCATGTATCTTATTTTATTAAGTATATTTTACAAATTCCAACAAAAATTGATGACTTGAAAGAATTTCTTAAACAATAATAAAAATGTCAGTCCTAGACACAGTTGGCCCATTATGAAGCAAACTTGGTACATCCCTGGTTAACATGATATCATAAACCAAATACTCTATCACAAAAGGAAGATACATAAACTAAGAGGATGATAATATATGAACCAGGAAATGTAGACTGTTGTAACATTCTGCTCTGGTGTTTCAAGTCCTACTCACGAGATGTAATACTTGATAATCTCCTAGTGCCTGGATTGTCTGTGGAACAGCTTCACCTGCCCCTACATCCACTAAAAGTGACGTATCCAAAGAGGTGCAAGTGGGGTATTTTGCCTTCCCTACCACCACCCTCAGAACCTCAAATAGTTTCCATAAAAACTTTTAAGAAATCATTTTAAATATAACTAAAACATAAAGCAATGAAATGAGTTGAATATATATATAATATACATTTAGAGGCAAGGCTTACAACTTGATATTCAAATGGCGTACTGGTGTGCACATTAAAATTACCCCTGAAATTCCCAATTGGAAAGAACATAAGTAATAGTTTCAACCCAGTGTTAAAAAAGATCATAGTCAGATATAATTTCAATTAATAATTCCTTACTTATTATTTAAATATCTAATTAGCTCATTTATAAAGAGTAAATGTTATCAAAATATTTCTAGAATTTGAAATATAACTGTTTTTTCAAACATGCTATACAATATTTTTCAACCTTTATTAAATAAACTAAATAGTATTTTAGCACATTCGATTTTTATTATAGCCACCAAATATAAACTGAAATGGAGAATAATTTATTGTTACCACTATTAGGTTTTCTGTCTTGTGACAGGTCCATTCCTTTTGTTTACAGAACTTGAATAGTAATAAAAATACATAATTGTCTGGAGTTACCATGAAGATAACTCCAAAATAGCTTCTAATGACATTTAATATTAATAAATTTTCTCGGACTATGGTGGTTAGGAGACAGTCCTCCTAAAACCGTATTTGGCTATGACCTTGAGTGTATGTCCTTTCCTCCTACCTAAGTAAATTTATGAGTGTGCCACTGTTTACTAGTGATGTTAAACATTTGATACAACATGGATGTTCTGAGGGTGAGCATTAACTATCCCCGCATCTACTAGTGATGTGGCTAAGATAACATCCAATTCATATGATGTCGAAGTGTACATGCCCAATGTTTTCAACATCCATGTTTTATAGTATCAGATAATTCATCTTTTTAATGTAATGACTAAATATTACTCGAGCCATAATACTTAAAATAATATCGTAGTGTAGTTTATAAATATTTGATCAAAAATTAGAGAAGAAACCTCAAATTAACTCTGTTACTTAGTCAAATTGTCATTTTAAAACACCGGGAAACCTAACTTGCATATAGTTTACATTGGACAACTCCATTTTAGGAACTTATCTACATAACACAAACAAAAATGTTTAAAATAAATGTGTGTGTGAATTATAATGCTGTCATTAGTACGGCATACTTGATAAAGCTTCTATGAGATAATCACCGGTAATTATGTAGCATGGGGGGAGGGGGAAACATATTTAACATCAAATACTGCTATGTATCTTTATGTGTGTGTTAGAATGTGTAAAGTTGTCTTTATAAAGCTATTAGTTTTATTAAGTTTAACACAATGGTTACTAACAGCTTAATCTAGGGGATGGGGAAACCAAAGTGATAAATCACACATGGGGAACTATTCCCACAATGCATCTAGCCAATATTTTAACCATAACCTTCCTGTCACTGGCTGTCAAGTCTGTTGTGAGTCTGTCACCCTAGATTATGTTACTATCTGTTGGGTTCTTTCAAGCAAAAAAAAAAAACGAAAGTAATTTAATATATATATATATATATATATATATATAGGTGAAAACTTGGTTACTTGAAATATCACAATCCATTAAGTTTCCAGAAAATGTCTTCCCCAAACATTTCCAAGCTCATAACAGAATAATTTACATGCACACATTTTAAAATAATAAAATATAAATTTAAGTTTTTCATGTTTGTTTCATAAATAAAAAAACCTGTGTCAATAGAATGAGTGTGGTGATATATTATTAGGATAATCCAAAATAAGAAAATATTTAAAATATTAACATTTAGTTTAACTATTGGGTATTAAACTAATATTAAATTATTGAATAAAAATAGGTAGGGAAAATAATATTATTAAAGAATATCCCAGGAGATGCAAATATAAATTCAGAGTAATTACAATGTACACATGATCATCTATTATACATTATGCAAATATTACTATAACCAACAAGATAGTTTACAATAAATAATGAACGAAAATATTATATACATTGTAATAATTATGACCTAGTTATATGTAAAAATTAAACAAACACTGAAAACACTCAAAAATAAAACCTTAAAAAAAATCTTTACTAGTAATATTTTGACTTAAAACAATTCGACAAGAATAGAGAACACGTTTTTGAAACACAATTGGAAATTAATTGAATGTAAATGTTTAAAGGCTATGTATACTAAATAATATATTATTAAAATAATAGCATTTAAACAGTGAGAGACAGTACTTATTATAAAGAAAAATACCAAAAAATATTACATTAAAGGAGTTATTTACTTTAAAAACACCTTCAAACAATTGACAAATGTGTTCAAAAATCATTGATATATTTATTAGGTTTGCTTTCTAGATAATTATTCTTTAACTATACAGTACTGCAATGCTTTCAAATAATTAAAGTAGTTTGGATGTGTTGGAAGTGTACTCTACATTGTGGCTTAATATTCCTTCTTCTTATGCATTTTTTTATATTTACCATACTCATCCTATCCTCTTGGATTAGCAATTCTAAGTCAATGATTGCTTAAGGTGGGGTGCTAGTGAGCGCGCGTTTAGTGCATTAATTTTGCAGTTTTTATAGCATAAACATTTTTTGGCCAAAATAAATCAAATATTTCTCCAGTAGCAACATATAGTTTAGTTTTCTGCACATGCTAATCTCAACAGATCTTGAATATCTGTTTTGAGCATAGCGGCATTTGGTGACAAACTTTTTAAATAAAGATAAAAAGTTGGCATTAAATTCCAGATATTCAAGAACTGTTGAGATTAGCATGTGCAGAAAACTAAACTATATGTTTCTATAGAAGAAATATTTGATTTATTTTGGCCCAAAAATGTTTATGCTATAAAAACTTAGAAAATACTGCCCTAAACTCACGTTCACTGCCACCCAGCCTTAAGGTAGCATGTTATTAATTTTTATCAGTACTATCATTTTTAAATATGCTATATAAATTATTTTTTGATAAGTTGATAATAAATAGTGCTAGCATAATCCAGAGGTTATGAATGTGGAAGATAGCTATGAAAATGCACCAGCACACACTTGGAAAGAGAAATGAAAACCCCAAATAAAGCGAGTAAGTGGCAATCCAATTTGGTGGGAGTGCTGGATGAGGAATTGATAAGGTTAAATCAAAATTTCATGAATCGAACGTCAGTTACCAAAAAAGCGACAATATACAATAATATAAACTATGAGGGTTTAAAATAAAAATTGATTAAAACAATCGTTGACAAATTTTTGATTAAAGCCCAAAAGAAAATGGAACCTTCTCATAAATATCTATAAACTTTCCATAAGATATGTGCGAGAAATCACCAATATTTTAATATCTATTTGGCCCATTTTCTTTTTTTAAAACATGACAAGTTTGAAGGACTCAACATATTAAAATGATAATTTTGCTACAACACAATGTTTATCCTGAAGCAGGAAAGTATTGGTCCTCTAAGCCTTAAAAATATGTTCAAAACTTGAGTGATCAAAAGGTTATTGAACATGCTTATAGGCCATAAGACACACTACCAATCAAACAAATAAAACAATTCATTACACTAGCCTTATTTTTATAATGTTTACTAAAAAGGTGAGCAAAATAATATAAATGAGACCACGATAATTAGATACTAAAAATATTTATATTTACAATAATTACTTATATTCTAAGAAATCAGGTATATCACATCTATCATGGTCTATGCACACAGGGCATTATCGCAAATATAAATGGGTCAGATCCACTTTTTTTGAATCCAAATAATCTAACCCAAATCATAATTTAAATTACCAATATTTAAACTTGAATACCAATCTTAAAAAACAAGATAACCATAAGAGGTTAACATTCCCAAATTACTATGATTTTTTATCTCAATTTCTGTATGTTGTTATAATGCGAATTAACATTCAATCAAATGGTAGATGAATGGTCTGCAATCTAGTAGCTAAATTTGTCCCATTATTATGTTAGGCTTATCCACTAATAAGCATCAACATTAAATAAAAAACAAAATTAAAAACTTGAAAAATTAATTTTTCTCAAATTATGAGTAGCCTTAAGGATTTGAGAATTTGTAGGACCCATCTTTAATAAAAAGAACAGTAAAGTTGTGCTTTGTTAAGTGTTTCTAGTTCGAATACCATCGGGTCAAATGGGGAGAGAAAAGGTTCAGGTGATTCATATATATATATATATATATATAGAGATGAGAGAGGAGAAATTACTGGAGAGACCACTGTATGGAAAGCAGACCGGGGAAAAAAAAATCTTTGCTTTGCAAATATGGGCTTGGAAAAAGTAGCTGTGTTTTGAGTGAAATTAAAATTATGTTCTAAAGAAATCATAAAATTGACCCTAATATTCAATAAGTTAGCTTATAAGTATACTGTATTTACTCAAATACAAGACAACTTATAACTTATAATATAAAACCACTCTAAGAATTAAAAATAGTTAAAAAAAATATATATTACTTTATTGGAAATATCATGAGGCAGACAAATAATAACTAGAACTATGGAAAAAATTGCATTAGCAATAAGAGCAAATAGTTTTTTAATTGATGTTAAAAAAAACTCTTTGCACATTCCAAATGTAGGTTACTAGATTATTCTGAATTTAAAATTACTATATATGAAAAAAAGCTGCAAAATATAATCTTGTGTCATAACACAAAATGTGTATTGATTTTGAAACCACAATGGTTAATAATCAAAATCAAAATCAAAATGTATCACGCAAAAAGCTTATGTTTAGTGAATACATTTTCTCATTGTGAAAACCAAATTATCTCCTAAAACACAAAATTCACAAGAGAAAAGAACTGCTCCATGCATGAAACACATTTCTAGGTTTGTTAGATTTATACATTTGCAACTATTTTTCAGAACAAAATACTATTAGAATTCAATTTTTTTTTATTAATGAGGAATACTTTAATATAAGTATGATGAGGCAGATAAATAATACCTAGAAGTGCAGAAAAATTGCATTGGCAATAAGAGTATATAGTTTTGTAAGTGCTAATTTTAAAAAAGGTTTTGCAAATTCCAACTGTATGTTAATAGATCATTCTAAATTAATTAATATAGACTTTTGGGTTGGTATTTCTAGTATATTAACCAAAGTGGATTAAAAGTCAACACAAATTATGTCACAAGATATTTCATGGATAAAAAAATGGCTATAGGCACTTTCACTAACAAATTTCTGAGCGCATAGAGGGCATTAAAAATGTTTTGGTTAGATGCTATTAGCCTTTCTAATTTCAAAACTTGCATTCATAAATGTGGCATAGAATACACTATGGGCACTTGTGGATAGTGTTAGTGCAAAGAGGCTTTCAACTCATTGTAATGTTGTTTTCTGTGATTGAAGATCTGGTTTAGCCAAAGAAAACCTTCTGTTTCATATTATTTTAGAAATCAATCAAAAGTTTAAGGATAGCTAAAACATTGCTAAGGACATTTTAACTTTTAAGATGCTATAACATGATATTTAATAAGTATTGAAATGTTAAAAATGATATTAAAATAAAAAATTTTTAATTTGAAACAACCTGCCTCGGTGGCGTAGTTGGCTAACGCGCCAGTTGTCTTGAGCCAGACCACCAAGGACGGGGAGATCAGGTTCGAATCTCGGTCGGGTGAACTGGGGGGGGGGGGTTTCCTAAATGGTTTTCCACTCTCCCTCCACGCAAATGCGGGTTCACTTCCTCTAAATTCAACCTTCCCAATTCCTAATCCATTAGTGTAATTAGTACTTAAGCGTATAACCCGAACGGGTAGTAAGACGCGGTGCTAAAATTAATTAATTAATTAATAAATTTGAAACGGCTTTTTTCTGTGCATCTGGTAATATTGAAGAACAAGTTGATGGCACAATGCAAATTCGTTAGTAGATTCTACTTTATTATTAAGTGGTTGAAAATTATGTTTGAAATTCTCAATATTAAAAAAACTCATTTGCATTGAATTTTAATTTGTTTTAATGCACGTTATTTAAAAACTTACACAATTTAACTCTGATTTGAAAACAAGTCTTGCAGTACTCAACTCGTATAACTGTGTGTGTTAAAACCTTATGTTTCAACTTTACTGTACCCACATTGGCAGCTGCATAGTCTAAAGCATCACTCTCGTAATACATGACTTGCTGGTAAAAAGGAAATCAGGTTTGAATTTAGATCAAGTACAGTATACTGAGAAAGCATTTTCCTAAATGGTTTTTCACTTTCCCTCAACACAAATTTGAGTCTATTCCCATACCCTTTCTCCTCCCCACTCCCCCCTCAATTTTTGGGGATATTTATATACAAAAATCGATTTAACACTGGCAGATTAGTGGCAGAAAAAAATGACTGGAAATTACCATGATGGTTAGCTATGTTTTATTTTCATCAGTTCTTGAATATTAGGCTTGATATTAAACAGAGCACACCGCAAATCACTTTCCACTTCAAGTCAACAACGCTGTTTAGTTTTTATGAGAGTCAGAGTTGAAGATTCAATGGTTTTGCATATGGCCGCAATGGTAGTTGGGGCAGCGTTTTTCAAACTGTGCTCCACAGAGTTCTTGGGTTCCGTTAGCTATCCCAGGCTCCATGAGGCAATTTTATACTATTCTTTATTTGTTTTTTACACTATAAAATAGCATTAGTAATTAGAATTGCTAATTTTTTTTCAACATCTGAATAAAGGAATTTTGCGGCCAAAACATATGATATTTTCTGTTTGTCTTATAGTTTTAGACTTGTAAAAGTTAAACGTCGTTAATAAATGTTCAAAATATTAGTTTAAAATATTCTATGAGGGCTCCAGAATGTATTTATTATGTTACATGGGCTCCTTTGGTCTAAAATATTTGGGAACCTCTGACTTAGGGGGAGGGTAGAGTAGAGAATTAGTGGGCGAATATGAGGCTTTTGAGCTTAAACTGGTAGACAGTGTTGCTAATGCCGCAATAAATAATTATCTTAATTACGTTGTAAAAGCTAGTCAAACAAATACTATCTTCAAATATATATGATTTTTAATGTTATTTCCTAGTTGTCAGCCCTCTCCCCCAGAAGTGCTTCACACCCCTCAAGTCGGGAACCACCGGTCTATTTTATATAAATTCTACTTTTCTAATCACTACTGCATTAATGTGAATACACATACGGCCCAAAAGGTAGTAAGACGCGGTGCCCAAAAAAATCAAAAACAAGCTTATGTATCAGATTATGAACACACAATCTTTTATAACATTAATTCATTACAATATATCATGTGTGACTTATTTACAGATAAAAGTTAATTTCTGAATACTCAAAGTGAGGAGAAAAACACTTGCCATATATTTCAGTGGTTACAGTATTATTAAGACAGCACTTAGCCTTATAACTCAGTTGCTTACAACAAACTTTTGAATTTGTGCTTTAGAGTGAGAAGCAGGGTCAAATACTGGAGACATATTGTTATGCTTACAGTGATAGACAGCCTTTGTGTAGTATTTCTTGGCAGTAAGGAAGAGGTGGAAGGAGGTTGAGGGGAAATACAGGAGTAGTTGCTGCTTGTTAGGAAAAAAAAAAGGGGTGTTTGAAAGGCAGTGGTGACTCATGCTTACCAACACTTAATGAGTCCCCAAACTCTCTCGCTCAGCTCTAGTAACCAAGGGGAAAAAAAATAAAAATAATAATAGGTCCCCTTATTCCACTCCGCCACATATGAGAGCTAACTCCCCTAATGCTCTCTCCACTTGTGCAACTAAGTTAGAATGGAGTACTAATTGCATGTCAGGCCTAGGCTTATGAACTTTATCATGAATGATAGTACGCATGGAATATACAACTCTAATAGAGTAGGGTGAGGCAGCCTCTGCAGATGAAGAAAAATGTCAACTGAGCCATCTCATTGAGAGGAAGTGAGAGCAGGAGAAAACCCTCAGGCAAAGTTATGAGTAAAATCTAAAAGAGTACTGTGCAGGATGCATGTTTAATGATAACAAGGCTGAGGATATGGTTTAACACACATTTCTGTTAGTTGTAGGACATTAAAATAAATGTCTAGGATTTAGATAGTTCTACTAGGTCGCATGTGCCGTACCAGAAACAGGAAACACTAATAGTTAGGCAGTCGTAAGTGTTATAAGCCACCTCATTACAAATTAAAAATTAATAAATGTGAGCATTAATTATTAATAATTAGAGACACCGAAATTTTGCGAGATGTGTTTTTATGAACTTTTACTAAACACATTAAAATTGCCATGAAAACATTATTAAAGATTATTGTATCATTTTTGAAATAATAATACTTAACCAAAATACATATATGTATTTTTCATTCCAGTGTCTTATTACCTTTTCAGGTTGTATGCATAAAAGATGATTACTCTTATGGGATAGGGATGAAGAAGAAAGAATTTTAGAAGTAATCTACCCACATTTGTGTGGGAGGAGAATGGGAAACCATTTAGGTAAAACCACCCTCAGTATATGTGACCGGAATATGAGCTCCAATCTCTCAATCATTAGCAGACCAGTCTAATAAGGGAGTGAAGCCTTATACCATTCGACCACTGAATAGAGTTTACGTGAAATAAAACAAAATAAGAAATAAGATATATATTCGCAAAATTGACTAATTTAACATTTAAATGCTATCTGTGGTCATATGTTTTTATTTAAATGCAAATTAACAATAAAAGTAGCAAATGTTGTTTGCCTTTATTCTAAAAATTCCTGAAGAAAAAAATGATTCTACTTCACCAATATAATTTTCTTCCTAAAGCAAATTAATTTTCCTTAACCAAAGACTATTAACAAAATAAGTACTTGAACTGGCTACTATAACGGCCATATTGGGGACCAAAGGTAAGTAATTAAAGAGAAAGAAAACGCCACCAAATTTAAGTTAGAATGAGATCTTTTTACATTCATATCTTTGGTTTCATGTCTGACCTTACTATCAAACAAGTTCATAAGATATCAATTAACATTAATTTAGTGTGTGTTAATTAAGTGTTGTTCTAGTTAGTTAATAGTTCAATTAAAATTAAGAATGCCTACAGCTCTAAGTATTATTGAAAGAAAGCATTAAATTTCAAAAGATGGCTTTTCTATAATATAATAGAGTTAAAAAATAGTGATGTGTAAATTGTGCAACCCTATATTGCCTGGCTTATAAAATATGTGTTAAGATTGTGATAGTTCTCTACATATAAACAAAGAAAAAAAACATTTTTCTGAATCATCAATTAAAAGCCAAGTGACCATTGAAAATACCCTTACAAAACTTAAAAAAGTAAAATATGAACGTAAACAATTCCTTATAGACACAACAAAAGCATTTTTAGAAGCCAATATTTCTCTTGAGAAACTTATACATCCTATGGGTTGTTAGATGAACAAATTGAAAGGTAACCATTTTGAGCATAGATTTTGCCTTAAAATATGAGTGAAGAATGAACCTGGGCACAGGACTATTCCTGGATAGCTCAGTGATAGAGCAGGATAGAGCAGTGGCGTACTAAGCCTAAGGTCCTGGGTTCGATTCCTGTGTCCAGGTGTCATTTTTCAATTTTCAGAATATGATATCTAGATGGAGTAATCCTCACTAAAAGCATAAATAATAGCTTTGGCTATTTTATTCTTCTAATCAGCTTTGAAAATACCATTTTTGAAATGCTACTCTGAAATTAATTTTCAGAGAGAATATTATGCTCTACAAACACAAGTTAGATCTCATGATCATCATCATCATCATCATCTTCCACCTTCATTGATCTCACCAAGCTTCTTCCTTTACCATGTGTCTACAATCCACTCTTTTAGCCTCCATGTCCTGCGCTTGGTCCATCCGTCTCATAAGTCTCCTTGAAATTTTGTTTAGAATTAAGTTTTTTGTAAATGACATATCAAATCTTAACTGCTAATTCATTTTTTAATAGGCTGAGGGAAATAAATAAAAATTAATTTAATCTTCAAAATTTAAAGAGTATATTAAAAACAATATTTAAAATTACAAGATTACTTGCGTGTTGTAAACTGTAAAATGATAGTGATACTTTTTCTTAGAAAGTTTGTTGCACTCTGAAAATAAGTTTGAAACTGCCTTTAGCCCCATATACAGAATTCGTAAGCTCTGTATCCTTATAGTCCTTAATGGTCCTTAAAATGGAAATTGCGTCTACAGTTCTCATCTGTAATCATATGACTATGCCAACCAATGAAAAAGTTGGTAACAACATCAAATTAAACTATCCGAAAGGAAATTTTCTAAAGCTAGGTGTAAGGAGACACCATCTGTGAAGCAGACGATAACCCATCTGAACAATTATTAAAAAAGTAACTACAAAACATATTTCGATAAAATGTCCAGAATCGGCTACATATGAAAGGTAGATTAAGTACAATCCCAAATAGTATATTTAAAACATGAGCTAGTTTATTATGAAAATGCCATTGGTGCTTTCATTTTGCTGCCCTCGCTTTGCTGTGATTGGTAGTCCTTAGCAGTCCATGTTGACTAGTCCTTAGAAAGTTAAAGTTGAGTCAACTCCTACAGAGTGGTAAGAACTAGGAAATTAGGGATAAGGACTCTGTATACAAAGTAATCTGTTAGTGTGGAGTTGATCTCTTAAGGAGTATTACGCATCTTACGGATACAGAGTTTGTAGATGGGGTTTCTGCCTGTTTGAAAAAGTAGAGAAAAGAGTGAACAAAGAATAATGTCACCTCAGGTAGATTTTGTGGGTAAATACGTCCAAACTGCTTCAGTGGCAAAGTGGTCTAACACATCAATCTCATGTTAGATTGCTGTGCTCAAGGTGGGAAAGTCGGGGTTCAAATCCCAGTCGAGTCTATTGAGGGTGATTTCCCTAAATGGTTTCCCACTCTCCTTCTATGCAAATGCGGGTAGATTATCCCTAAAATTCTTCCATCCTCATTCCTACTTTATATACTTTATTAATTATATATCCAGTAGAAGCTCTTTAATCCGGCATGTCTGCCAAATTAGCGATTTTGCCGGATTATCGAACGTCAATAATTTTAACGGGAATACCAAAGATAAATCACTCTAGATAAAAATGTAAACGATTAAAACATGTATTTTAAGAAAAACAAATAGTACAAAAATTAAATTCAAACATTGAATATTTATGTAATTGAATATTCATGTAAATAAAAAACACTACAATGCACAAAAGAAAAATTAATACACATGAGCGTTATTGTTTAAAAAAAAAGTCTCTGATATCACGTTGCTTCCGTGATTCTAATCTCTTCTTCAAAAAGTTGTTACAGATTATAAACCAATTTATGAGTTCTGCAGAGTTGTAACTTATGTTAGATTTGGCAAATTTTATAAATGTATGCAAGGCATCAGAAGCCTGTTTCCATGAAACTTTAGCTTCATCTGCCATGGCTTCTTCTTCATCCGATTCCACCTCCTGAACCTGAGCTTCTTGTGGGTTAACAACACCTTGTATAATCTGTTTGTCACTCAGTTCTTCGACCACTGGCACACTTTTGTCGATTTCAATCCAGTCTATAACTTCCTCACGGGGTACATCTCTTTAAGGGTTGTTTGGCACAGCTTCTACCAAATCTAGCACAATATTTTGATCATCACCGGTAACATTTTGATCCACATCTTCATCATTAGGCCAAAGTTTGTGCCAGCACAGCTGTAGAATCCCTTCTTTCACCTGATTCCAAGATAAGGCAATGTGTGAAAATTGCATCTTTAACATTAAACTGTTTTTGGAAGTCTGTTACATCAGAGTCAGCGTCCAAAAGGCCTTACACAAAAGATCTTCTATAGAAACACTTGACATTTTGAATCACACCTTGGTCCATCGGCTGAATCAATAGAGTGACATTTGGTGGTAGGTACACTGTAAAAATATTGCCGGAAACCAAATCAGAAGCAAGAGGATGAGCGGTACAGTTGTTTAGCAACAAAAGTGCTCTGCTGTCTTCTGGCATTCCACATTTCTTAAAGTTTTCCTTACATCTGGTACAAAAGATGGAAAAACCAGTCCTTAAACAAATCTGATGTCATCCATGAGTTGCTCTGCGCATCATAATGCACAGGAAAGTTTACGATTCCTTTTAAAGCTCTAGGTTTTTTATATTTATCAATCACGACAGGTGTCAACTGATTGTCGCCAGAAGCATTTTCACACAACAAAACAGTCAATCTGTCTTTATTTTTCTTAAATCACTTAGCAGATTTTTTATCCCCACCTGGCAGAGTAGACGTTGGCAAACAACGCCACAAAAGGCCGGTTTCATCGGCATTGTAAACTTGACCACGGGTTAATTCCCACCGGTAAAACAAGGCTGCTAAAAGTGTTCTTAAATTATTCAGCAGCATTTTCATCGGCTGATCTGCTCTCTCCAGCCACATCTAGCTTCCGGATTCTGTTTCGAATTTTAAATTTCTAAACCCCACCATAAGAAATACACAAGCACTTTCAATATTCAGATCACGATGAAACTGTTTTGCTTTTTCAATGATCATTGGTCCAGTCAATGGTTTTTCCTCCGATTGTTTCGCACTAAACCAAGTGTACAAGGCACAATCAAGAATTTCAAGTTTAGGTTTCTTCAATGTGATACTATATTCTTTGCTGTAACAGCTTGAGCAGCAAACTTCTTAAGTTCCTTTTTTTGTTTTTTTATATCATAAAGAGTCTAAGAACCAATATTGAAATCGCGCATTATGAAGTTTCTGTTTTAATTTTTTCTAGATGATTAATTATTTCTAGTTTTTGCTGTATAGTGAGAGTCACATGCTTACGCTTATTAGTTTTATTAGCGCTTGAAGAACTCGTACTGGGCTTCGAGAACATTGTGCAAACATGATTTGTAACCCGTTAGAAAACAGGAAACACTGTACTGAAATGAACACTGAACTGACAGTTAAGATAAACACTGAGCGAATTAAAAACGCGGGAACAAGGGTCCTAGACAACACCATATAACTGCGTGAAACACAGACGAACTGAAAACCCATCTGGCGGGTACAGCCGTGCCAGCCAAGGCCAACGAACGCACAAATCCACCTGAAAAAACCAAACGTGGGCGGTTCAATCGGTGCCAGATTACAGAATGTGCCGAACCGTAGAATGCCGGACTAAAGAGCTTCTACTGTACTTTGTTTATAAACCTTAAATAGGTATTGCAGACTGGTATAAGAGTCACCAATACTTAGGAAATGTAATGTTATTGCTGGTTTTTCTTGCATATTTGTGGATTCTTTTACACATAGACTATTTTTTTGCACTTTTGGCCCAATCAAAATAATTAGATACTCAAAATCACTTGATGACATTCAAGTAAAGTTTTTGTATTGACCACTAATTTCTTGAAATTAAAGGTTGTGGAGCAGGCTATTTCCACTGTATTCCGCTCGCCTTAAGTACAATTGAGTTTGCCACCATTGTTTATCCTGTCTTTTTTTTCTCTTTGTTGAAAGGTGTAAATAAATATATATCATGGCAGCCAATTTTAATTTTTCCCTGTTCATTGTGTGTGTCATCCACCGAAGTGCATAGATTTATGAAGCAAAATATGGCTCGCAGAAATGTTAAGATTTGACTTTTGATGTGGTTTGGTTCACTAGTCTGGACGCAGTACTCGACAGAAAAGATGGGGGGGGGGAAAGCCGAGGTCTTGATCCTCTAAATAACTTTATATTATATTGTACTAGCCCTTCACAAAAATTATTAGAGATGTTTAATAATTTTGAATTTCTATACCGACTCAACCTCTTTCAGGGAATTTTTTTACTGTTGTTATTATTATGTACTAATTACACTAATTGGTTGGGGAGTAGGAAGGCTTAATTTAGAGGAAACACACCCACATTTGCACCCAACCGGGGTCAATCCCCAATCTCACTGTCTTCGGCAGTATAGTCTAACACTAGATCAGACCATGCGGCCACTGAAGCAGGTATTATTATTATCATTATTATTATTATTATTAGTAGTAGTAGTAGTAGTATTAGGTCAAATCCACTATTTTAAGAATAATAATCTTCATTTTACTTACGTGTTCTGAATCTTGAATCCGAATCTTGGAGAAAATTATGAACATCATAGGATACAGAAATATAATAGAATAAAAGATAGAATTATATTTTTGACATTTTTTGTTATAATGCATTCATCATATTGTCATAACATTCATACACTAAATAAGTGTTAAATTATTCGTTTGGTTGTTAATTTTGTATATAATTATGTTTTGACTGAACCACCAATAAGCAGTATTAAAGCTCTAAAACAAACTTCAATAAAAATTTAGAATTTTTATTTTTGAATCCTTGAATCTCAAATATCCTCCAGGATGTGTATACATATTGTAACAAGATTAGTATCTGACAGTGGGACTAATGCCCTTCTCCTTGTCTACCCTAACTGCGCTCATTGTTCTCTCTATCTCCCTCCTTGTTTAGCAGGTATGCAGCGGCAGTCTCAATTGGCAGGGGGATTAGAGGGGACAAGGGGGAGGAAAAGTTGCAAGAACAGAAGTGTCTGGGTTCACTTTCTTCGACCCAAGTAGTGTATTCTGGAAATGAAGATTTCTAGACTCTGACTGTTACCTTATATGTATATACACACTCAGCGATAGCCAGAGAGTCCTCAGGAGTGGATCAGTGAGTTTAGTGTTCATGTGAAGCGTGTCGGTATAGTGTGTACGGCGCAAGGACCAGTGGTGAGGTGCAGTGTCTTGGACAGTGAATGTAAATTGTACCGTGAATGAACATTATAAGAAACTGATATTTTGATATTTAACTGGTTATTTTGTATTTTTATAAATAAGCTGTTTACTTGATTTAATGTAATTCTATTAAATGCTCTCATTTGTTTATTAATTTACAGATGGTTCATTTTATTACTTAACCCAGTTAACTTTTTAGTTATACTTGATTATTTGATTCAGGTCATTCTATTTATTTTGTTTTCATTTGTTTATTAATTTACAGACTATTATTGTTTAGCTGTATAGTTAATTCAGTGTATGTTTTTGTGTGGTGTTTCTAGTAATCAAAACCTTGTGTGATCCATGCCTGTTTTAATTCATGTGTAACCAGCAACATTTTTCAAAAATTAATGTGTTTTGATATAGCCTATTAGTACATTACCTTTGTAATATTATTTAGAAAATGAACTAAATTATTGGCAAAAGAGCTGATTGGCTCATCCCCAATTTTGTGTCCTATTTAATTCTGAAATGATAAAGACTAACTTCACACAACTTTATCTACCAAAGGCACCTCCTCGGCTCTCATAGAAGGGGTGTCAATACACACATAAGGTAGTCCTACACTATTAACCATTAACAATTAACTATAAACCATTTGAAATTAATAATAGAGTAGTTGTGTTTTGGTTACTTCTTCAGGTGGGCTGGATTTGGGGAGCCTTGGAGCCACCTGCGATTCTTAGATCCTGACCCGATATACATTTTTAAAATTAAAATATATAAACTACTAAGTGGTAACAAGAGGCATATTTAAGGGAATATTTGAACAGGTCATTATAACTTGGAATCCAACACGAGCTGGTGGCAATCTCTTCCTTCTATCACAGAATATACTTCATACATATTGATATTAGGGGTGTGTGAAACTTCAAAACTTTGACTTGGCTTCAAAACAAATATTAGCTTCGACTTTGCTCTGAAAAAAATTACATCTTCAACAATAAAACAAAGCTTCACTAATAAAAATATTGACAGCTAAAATATTCAATAAAGGACTTGTATATAGTACAAATTAATATTCACATGAAATAATTTAAAGTAATGTAACTTTGTGATATGATTGTAAATTAATTTATCAAATTATAATAAAAATATCACAATTTATTTTGCAGAAAAAAAAAGTCAATTTAACATAAAAAAAAGGCCCAATTTAACCTTTTTTCAAAGCATTAACAATCAACCAAAAATATTCAAACTTTTATTAGGCTTCAAAAATATTACATATTCGATTTAATTTCACTTTGAAATGTAGACTTCACACACCCCTAATTATAACAGGATGTCCCAAATAAAACCGGCTCCAAACACACAGTATTTCAAAGTCTGTGTTCAAAATGTGCGCCATAAGCCGTTACGCTACACATAGTCCTTCTCGCCTACTAGTAAACATTTATTTATTAAAACTATGCATAGTAGCTGGCGGTGCACATTTCAAACACAAATTTTGAAATACTGTGCATTTGGAGCTGGTTTTACTTGAGACAACCTGTAATATTATCCACACAAGTGGGCCTAGAGATAGAGGGTCTCATCTGGTTTGTCGGTGACCAAACGGTCGGGGAGCAAATCTAAGTTGAAATGTACTGACATGGTTTCCCATAAATGTTTTCCCACTCTCCCTCCAGGTTAATGCAGATACATTTCCTTTAAGCTCTACCTTCCTCCCTGCCCCCCAGCAGTGTGAATAACCGAATAGCTGGGGAGGGTGGCCAGATGCTAAGCAAGGGAGCATTTAGTGCTAATATTATAGCCCTTTAGGGTTTTTGCACGAGAGGTCAGAAAGTTGTTCATTCATACCCAACTTCCATTATGTTCTGGTCTGGCAGTGTTATCGTCACCTTTAACTACCTTTCAGCAGCTAATTTTATTATTTGTATGTTCTTTTATTTCTGTTTTCACCGTGCTCAAGTTGAGGTGAAAAGTTTCACTCACGTAGGGTAGCGCGAGTTATTTCCCTTCCTTACAACATCTCCTCAAGAAGAAGACATGTAGACAAGATAATAGCCACTACTATCGTTTAAAACTTTTAACAAGCTTCATGGTCTTCTGCATCAAGGGGGCCATTTTTGGTTTCATTTTGGGGGCTGAAACAAATAGAAATCTTTTAATAATTCATCTAATATTAAAAAAAAAAATGGATACATTAATTTATTGAAGCACTGTGTTAGAACTACTTGGTACCATAAGGAGTGTGTTGTGTTTAGTATTGTCACCTGTCATTTTTCAGCTCTCAAACTTATTGTTTGCAACAATTACCAAAAATAACTTGTCCAGAGCTCGTACCTGCAACCCCTCTAGGAATGGGGACAGGCACTGGCACAGCTGTGGATGAAGTTGGAGCCCCCAAGGGCCGGGGGCCTTTAGTTGGAGACGACTCGGGCCGTGATGAATTTGCAGTCCCGTACTTAGCCTGGAATAAGACATGTGTGTCAACACTTGTTGGAAACAGTTTTATCTGTTCTGACATAAGCTAAGAGGCTAGTGATGTTTACACATGGACTTAGCTCACAATTTACCAAAATTTGATATTTATATATATATCTATGAAATTAAAAAAATAAAATGTTTAAGTTTTTTTTACTATATATAAAAATATGAGAAAAATTCATGAAAGACATGCCATTTTAAAGAAATGAACACAATATGTTATGAAGTAAGATTTAGGGGTCTACCAAATTCTAGTTTTTTTCCTTCAAATTTTGAGTTGGAATTTGTTTTATAGCTCTAATACTGCTTATTGATGACTCAGTAACAATATGATTAAACGACAAATTTAACATCCAGACCCAAGCCAATTTAACATTTTGTTGACTGTTGAATGTTATAACGAATTCATCTAAACAAAAATGTTGATATTTGATTACAATTTCTTTTATTATATTATATTTCTACTTCTTCTGGTGTTCATAATGTTCCCAAGTTTTGGATTTGTAAAATAGTGGATTCGACTCAATCCTAGTCAAAATTGATTATAAATATGAATAATTACCTAAAAATTTAGAAATGTAGGAATACCGTGTTTTCACAGTGAAACAATGACTACCCAAATTTACTGATGAGTCAGTAATTGGTTGATTGGTGCTAAATTCTCACTACTTTCCTGTGCCTGGTTGGCTATTCGATCTGCAACATATATTAGTTAAGAACTGTAATGAATATGATAAAGAAAAAAAAAACCAAAATGAATGATGGAGATAATGTATGTAGAAAAAATACCACAAGGGAGACCAAGAACAAGATGTAAGGAGAGGAAAACAGCAAGTGTTCGAGTAAGAGAAGAATGAAGCAAATAAAGGACGAATGGTGGAAGCATTTTACTATACAGACCTGACCATATGCTGTAAGAACAGTTGATGATGATGAGTAGCAAGTATGAAAAAGAAATATATACTTTTGAATCACGATGATAATGCCAAGTGTAAATCATGTATGAAGGCACCCGAGCTGGTGACCATCTCCCTATGACCTCTCTTTATTCTTTGCTTGGGATTGTTTTGTAGTTTTAGATTTTTTTTTAAATCCTGCAATGCTTAGGATGTTGATGTCAAATATGTAAAAAAAAAATTTTAAAATGTAGAAACCTTGGGATCAAGTATATTGATGTTCATCTTGCAGTGTATAAGCTAGAGAGCTCTTTAAATTAGAGATGGATGGGAATGAATTTTTTAATGCAGGATGGGAACGGGAGGGTGATGGGACAGGAAGTATAAAATTATGCCTTAGAATAATTTTAGATTAAAAACATATATTTAGTTTTAAACTTTTATGGTAAGACTTTTAAAAGCTATTCCATTAATAAAATAATATAATAACATCATACTAATATAATGTTTTATTGAAGTGAATAGAAACTTTGTTTATGAATATAAAATAATACCAAGTGAATATATTTGAGTTCCAGTCAAGTGTACTGAGGTTTTTTTTTTTCCTAAATGGTTTTTCATTCTCCTTCCATGTAAATGTGGGTATACTTCCTCTAAATTCAGCCTTCCTCATCCCTAGCTCATTAGTGCAATTAGTACATATGTGTATAACCTGAACAGGTAGTAAGACATGGTGCTAAAAAAAATCTGTTTGACACCTCTTAAATATTATAAAGTTCTGAAACCCCTTAAAATGTTTTCTAGTTTAAACCCCTTACATTTTTTCTAGTATTGAAACCCCTTAAAGGTTAGCTGTGTTTGAAACCCTTTATATGTTATAGGGTTTGATGCTCTTTAAGGGTTCTTTAGAATTGAAACGCCTTAAGATTTGGGTGGACATCTCGTGGTTTTGCAAATCTCTCTTCCATGTAGTAATATGTTCTATCACTTCACCAGAGGTGCTCTACTGTAGCTATGACAGTCACCACACCAATCCCTCTCAGCCCTCCTATAGTTCCCCCCATTTCAGAGTGTCCTTGGATTCCAGAGTGTTATTCCAGGCCGCCGCCACCACCAGCCCCAATACCCAGCTCAAATCCCTGTCAAAGTATAATTTTTCTGAGTTACTCAGTAAATCATTAATTACAATAAATTGTGACTTTTTATTTAGTTTACCTATTACTGTAGAAATATATAAAATATTTTTTCTTCCCTATATTTAAAAAACTATAGCCTTTTCTTTTTGTTTTTTTCAGTGACATAGTTTTTACAGTCGCTACTTACGCTAATTTTTTAAATACATGGTATAAGGAAGAAAAAATTAAAATAAGTGCACCAACATTTGTTTGTACAGAAGAGAGAAAAAATAAAGTGAAAACCACACTTTATTCTAGGAAATATGCTGTTAAAAAAACTGGAGCTATCTTAAAAAAATGTAATGAGTCAGAAAAAGGTGGCCAAAGTTGGTGGAAAAATTTCTAATTTTTAAAATTTTATTTCAATGAAAAACTAGAATTTACACTATGTATGCCTATTTCAATCTAAAAATACTGTTAACTTTTTTATACTAACAAAATCATTGTATTTTAAAATCTAAATAAAAATTTGAATCAAATAAAACTAGGCAAACCATGTTTTCATAAAAAATCATTAATTTATTATTATTATTATTATTATTATTATTATTATTATTAAATGATTATGAACTATCTAGAACTAAACTTATTTTTCTTTTTTATTATTACGTTAAGCAAACAGGTTATTAATGGCTTAATCTGAATGGGTAGAGATGAGGAAGGTAGCTAAGTGGAAGTGAGCCCACATTTGTGTAGAGTGAAGATGGGAAAACCATAGTGATAAATCACTTGTAGAAAACCATCTTCAGTTCACGCAGCCGAGATTCCTCTATAATACCGTTGCGGTTAACTAAGCATTGTAAACAAATATTTACTTTTACTCAGAGAGAAAGTATTGTGATCGTAAAAAAATGTGAGCTCAATATTTTGACAAATGTTGACGTTTCATGATCCCCTGAAAACAAAAAAAAAAGTTGTTTTCGCAGTGATGTCTGTTTGTACCTCGAACTAAAGCTGAAAATATTTTACCAAATAGGCTATAACTTGGTATGTGGGGTTTTCATAAGGTTTTCCGTTTTTTTCTTTTAATTAGCTGTCCAACCCTAAATTTAAGGGTAGTTTACTAAAGGGCAAAAAGAAAAAGAAATAGATTTTTCCAAAATTCACTTTAAAAATTTTCTCGAAATTCACTTTAACGATTTTGATTAAATTTTATCTATAGACACTGTTTATCACTATAAACAAGATGGACATTCTCATTTTCTCATGAAAATGACTTTGAGGGTACTTTACATGGAGAAATTTTCCAATTTTTATCATTTCTCAGCTATTATTCGAGATGTGAAATAACTTATCATTGTAAAGTTGTTATTAAAGATAAAAACCTTTTAGTTGAACTATATTTTTATAAAACCAATTTTCGAGCTATAGGCAAGTATAATATTTATTAATTCAGGTCTTCGGAAATGAATTTGATTCTTGTGCTCTTTGAAAGACACAAATGTTTCTCTTTTCTCAATTTTCTGTAACATTGTTTCTAGTTCCTAATGCCTTAAAGTAGGTAACAATGTATATACCTACTATTTCATTTCAAAAATCTTATGAGTTTTTAATAAGTGTCTATTTTAAGATAAAAGCGAGAGAAAGTCTGTGCAGTGCACCATACCTTTTATTTTTTTATTACTAAATTACAAAATTGCCTTTACCTCTAAGTGAGTTGGTTTGTGTACCTTTATTTTCTTATCTGTTTATTGTTATTATTATTATTATTATTATTTATTATTATTATTATTATTATTATTATTATTGGAGTTTAATGACATATCAACACAAGTAGAGGTCATGTAATGTCATTAAGACTCTTTTACTAATGTTAATGTGTACAGCTTGATCCATTATTTCTTAAACCTTTTTTAACAACCTAAATATATAAGTGTGTGTGTGTGTGTGTGTGTGTGTGTGTGTGTGTGATTTCTTTAAAATAATATATTTTCATGGGACAGAAATAATATCTTTGACACAAATGCCCTCCCCACCTCCCCCAAAGTAAACATCTGGATGCGCCACTGAATCTTAATATCTTCAAAATTAATCCAGCTATGGGTAAGGAAAGGTCTTGTTTGTCTATAAAACATGAATAAAACCATTTATGGAAAGCATTTTCATCTCTTCTTACAAAACCATTGCTGTACAAATAGGTTTGATCTAATCAAGGAAACACCGATTATTTATACAAATTATTTAAAAGCTAAATAGAATCAAGACTATTCTATAAAAAAAACCTTTTAACATAGATTATGTATATATATATATCACAGGGAACATTTTCAATAACTCAGGTTTGGAGGTAATAATAGTAACAAAGTGACAGACCATTAGTGTCAAGTCAAGGGTTTTACCTGAACAAGGTATAAATGGGGTGATGAAAGGGGGAGTAGCTGGGCTTACAAAAAAGATGGAAAGATATATAATGCCAAAATGGGGTTGGATAGGAGATGGAGAGGTGCTTTCAATGACAGACCCATCTAGCAGGGACCGACTAAACTTTTTCAACAATTTAGATATGATTTAATTTTAAAATACCAAATTTTGTTTTAATTATTGTATTATAAATATTTTCTGTACATGATAGAACTTTTTCTTATTCTCTAGAACAATATGTTAACTTCAAAACTATATTCTGGTATTTTATGTTTTACTTAATTTAAATTTAATAGAAATTACTTATTATTGTAACAAAGTAAGTAGGCCTATTAACTTGTAACTTTTTTATTAATATAGTTCATATTAAGTTTACAAGTTAAATATAATACAAAAAACTGCTTGTTGTTGTTATACATAGTTTTGAGAAATAGGCCATACAACAATGTAGTTCTTATATAGTAGGTGTCCATCCAAATCTTAATGTTCATCGGGTTTGATACCACTTGAAATGTTTCTAGATTTGAAACTTCTTAAAGGCTCTAAACCTTAAATATTCTGTTTGACAACCCCATAATCTCTACTCCCTGTCTGGAGCTGCACATTCATAAATAGTTGACGTTGGCAAGCTAATTTCCTCCCCCCTCATGCCCCAAAAGATTGTAGAGTAGACTATATCTCTATCCTTCTCTAAATCTTTCAAACTCCCTCACTTGCTGAATCTAACAAATAACTGTTTATAGACAAAACAAAATGAGTCACACACCTCCCAGCTTGTTTTTCTCTCCACAAGCATTAAATACCCGCCACCCTTAAGGTTGTCTACAAAATAAATTAACATTGATGAGTCAGCCAAACCCGCTAAAACACACAGAGCTTTATTTCTTGCCTGAAACTTTAAAATAGCCGATCCCACCCGAAGAATGGATAAATTTTTGAGCTTTTCCCAAGCATTCGGGATCTCGGCCACCCCTACTTTAAATATATTGATCTGTGTACCTGTGAAATTACTTCAATGAGTGCTCACCAGATGGGATATTTTTTAGAACACTGTACAGTATAACAATTTTGTTGTTTAATCTGTCTATTTTTGAGTTGTGTATTCTGTAATTTAAAGCGCAAAGAGCTGTAAAAATTTTTAAACATATTTTATCAAAATAATCAACTCCAAACGAGATGTAGTTCTCTCCTGGTTATCTATTGTTTAAGTATTTAATAATAAATACCTTGGATACCCTCAATACTCCAGCCTAGCACCTGCATGCAACCTCCTGATTCTAGTGTAGTGTGAGCCAATGTTGGACCTAGTTTGGTAATGCACCACTTCTAATGACCCTTAATCGGGGGAGTGGTTAGCACTCCAGACTAACACCATAGTTATCTCAGTCATAGGAGATATTTCTATTAATATTAATAGGTAGAGCAGTACCTGCTGATAGCCCAGTCCCCTCATACAATCCCTAGAATGGCTTGTCGCGGTAGGTTCCGAGCTTCCGCTTACGTTTTTTTTATCTTACGTAGCAACTGACGAACCTGTGATAAAATCAAGTATGACAGCCACGGATATTTAAAAATTAGTGCTGTGCGGAAATGACATTTTGACTTCGGGAAATTTTCGGGCGGGAAATAATGATTTCCCGTGGAACAGGATGGGTAAAAGAATTAAAATTAATTTTCCACTTAGGTTTATATAAATATTTTTCAGATTTATAATTTTAATTCTAAACTTAGCTTTCCCATTCATTTCAATTAAAAAATTAATATAATTTGATAGTTTAGATTGAGTTAAATGTAGTGGTAGAAGTCAGCAATTTTGGAATAGCTAGGAAAATAAACAAAAACTCTGATTCGGTTGCAGGAAGTTATTGGCAGTGGCGGTTGGAGATCTAGAGAGCTGGAAAAGCAGCCTTGAATTATTATGTTTTTGCTTAAATTTTTGGGAGTATAACTTAAGTAAAAATTAAGCTATAAATTATGAACCAATTTTAAAATGACCATTTTGAGAGTGTAGCTAAAAAAAAAATTCATAAAAATAAATTAACTTAAATCTATGAATTAAGATTTACTATAAAAATTACTGAGAGTGAGTTGCGGAAGATCAGGTGTTGGTCTACCAGTTTTAACAGTCTCACTTTTAAAAGCAAAGTCTTGAAATGTTGAAAAAGATTTCACTAATAATTTACTAACTAGACATTCCTTGTTACCCACACACATATTGAAAATATAAACTTATGTTGGATTAAAATAAATAAGATAAATAAAATAAAATAAAATATAAATCTTAGCATTTTAATAAAACAAATTATGACCCATATAAGACCCACATGTAAACAAAACCCTAACGTATAAATGACACTGTGCATGCTCCAACATTGACAATGAGCACTAGGTGGATATTTTCAGTTATTCTTTCATTCCTAGGTAGCAAGAGGCAATTTTAACTTTGCTTTTATTCTACCTCTATTGATCGTATAGTGGAGCTATAGGACACGCATGCGCCTTAGCCTATTTTCCTTCCTTTCAACCCTCATGCCATTTGAAGGCCATAGAGGCACTGTTGAGATTGCTTTTAGTTAGCTATTGTGGGCTTCGTGGAGAGGACAATCCCACAGACACACTTGAAAAATAAAAAAGCTTAAATAAAAATGCTGCCAAAATATATTATGTCTGTGATTTTTTTCAAATAAAATATATATATATATATATAAAAAGTTAAATTATCTCATAGAATACAAATTATTTCGCTGAAAGTAGGTAAGCAGTACTTTCAATGCTTATATGGACTGACTGCCACTGGTTATTGGTATGGCAAATACATTTACAGTCTATAATCTTGGTGGGGGGGGAAGAAAAAAAGTACCTACACTTAAAATTTTATACTTATTTATTTTTAAATTGCAAGTTTTCCAAATAAAAACTAAATATTATTTAGCTCAACAAGTGTTATGTAAGTTTGGTGAAATATGTAAATTAAATAGCAAGGCCTAATACAATTATAATAATAGTGTATTTTTAATAAATATTTTTGTTTTGAATATAAATAGGTAAATTCTAAAAATAAATTTTAAGATTGACTAAAATAGTTTTATATTCTGAAAATTAAAAATGAAACCTGGACATGGAAATCAAACCTGGGACCTTTGGCTATTTTATCCTAAAATAGTTTTAGATAAAAAAAAATTATACCGTGAATTTTAATAAATACCTTTACAGTAAAACATCAGAATATTCAAACTAACCTGAATAAATACAAGTAAGCCACATTCTTGTCCATAAGAATAACAAAAACATTTCTCGACCGAGCCAGTGTGCCCGTTTACTTCTTATGTTTTAGTTACTAAAACTCTGACAAAAAGCACTATTGCACTCCAAAAATATTAGCTTATTCAACACATTATCTTTGGTATAGAAGCAAATGGATGCTATTATAAACAATAATACTCGTGTATGCCCTAATTTACATGTCTTTATGCAAATAAGTGTGTTGAAGGTGTATTTCGTGATAATTTTGATATTTAAAAGACACTTTTATAAATTTTTGCACTAAAAATATGTTTTCCTGGCTTAAATCTATTCAGAGATACATATTTTCCTCAATTATATCTAGTGTGGCTATGTTATTTAATGGTGCTCAGTTATTTTGTAAAGAGCTACAAAATAAGTGATTGAGGTTTTGAGTGTCCAGCTGCTTAATGTAAGATAAGGTTAATTAAAATGTATATATTAATAATATTTTTAATGAAAATTAAATACAAACATGACTTTGATGGTCGGTCCTTAGCTGTAATCTTTTTTTATATTTTTTCCCGAAAAATCCCTGGAAATATTTTTCCCCGCCCGAATTTCGGGAAGAACAATTTTCCCGAAGTTCAGGATCCCGCACAACCCTATTAAAAATAGTTCATTCCAGGGTGATTAAAAACACAACTTAAAAAACATGTATGAATGGAATATTTCTTGTCAAGTGTTTGTTATATATGGCAAGATTATATCTTTTTGTTGACAGTTTAATGAGTTGATGCTCGATATATATTTTTACACATTCATGATTCAAAGAGTGCATCATTGAATGGGTATGAGATAATTAATAATCTGAAAATTTCTAAAATTTCAACTTTGCTTTGAAAAGAGATTCTGGCTCAACATTTACAAGAGTTTGCCTAAAAAAAAAATTGCTTGATTTAATATGTATTTAGTAGGGGTGTACGAATAGGATTATTTATCGAATCGAATAATTTTAAATCGAATATCAAAATTTCAAACGAATAATGAATAGTACAAATCGAATAGTAGAATTTTCTTTCAGTTTTGATAAAAATTATTTTAATCAGTAAATTCCAATTGAAAATAGATTTTTATATTTAATTTTTAGTGATAAATAAAATGATAGAATCTTAGGAAAATGGTAGAGTACAAATAAAAGTAACAACACTGACACATATTTACACACACTTCAATATTTCGATGCTATTGTAGCATCTTCCTCAGGAAGTAGTAATTAGTAATTTGCTCAATGCACTTTTTTCATACATAATTTTTATATTTAGGTATTGGCAGAGTGCTAAAAATTACTTCAAAACATTGTTATTTGAGCTTGTATTAATAAAAAAAAGACTGAATTTAAAACAAAATGTCAGGAAATTGAGAGTAATTTTTGATTCAGTTTTTGGGCATAGGGTTTCATCTAAATTAATTTTTTTTTTAGTTTTGTGATAAGTGGTTAACATGAATTTAAATTTAAAAATTGCATGGAGAATGTTTAACTGGTCAGTGTAGAGATTATATTTATTTAAACTAAAACATGATTATATGAAAGGGTAAAATAATGGGGTGATTAATAAACAAGGTCATATTTTGATTATTTCATCATTTCTATTATTTCAAAGTGTAGTTCTAATTTTCTAATATGTAGGGCCTACTTTTGTTTGCGTGATGATTAGTATTAAACCCAAAGTTTATTTAAAGGCGTACTATGGAAATTAGGAGTGAGGTAGTTTCCTGTTGTTTTCCTCACTGAGCCAGAAAGTATTATTGCCAAACCCATCGAAATGCATACACCAGCTGACCCTACAAATGACACCTTCACTCCATTCATCGAAGGGACTGGCTGTATACCAAATGTTATTACTAGTATTATTCATACCTCTGCCACTTTCATATTATAAAACAGTAAATTTAGTAAAATAACACAACAGTAATGAATGATAAAATTAGTCCTTGACCTCCTTTAAATGTTCTCCAGGAGTGACACCCCTTGAATTTTATCTAGGCGTGAACCCCCTTAGATGTTATTTAGGCTTGAACCCCCTTAATTGTTCTCTATGCTTGAACCACCTTAAATGTTCTCTAGGCTTGACACCCCTTAAATTATGCTTGAAACAATTTAAATGTTTTCCAGGAGTGACACCCCTTGAATGGACTCAGGGTTAGAAGCCCTTTAAACGGTCTTTAGGCTTGATACCTTTTAAATGTAATCTAGGCTTGACCCCCTTTAAATGTTCTCTAGGCTTGACAACCCTTAAATGTATTCTAGGCTCGACAGGCCTTAAATGTTTCTAGGTTTGAAACCCCATGTTCTCTAGACTTGACATCTCTTAAATGTTCTCTAGGTTTGACAGCCCTTAAATGTTATCTAGGCTTGACACCTCTTAAATATGTCTAGGTTTAAAACCCCTTGTTCTCTAGACTTGACACCCCTTAAATGTGTCTAGGTTTGAAACCCCATGTTCTCTAAGCTTTACCCCCTTAAATGTTCTCTAGGCTTGACCCCTTAAATGTTTCTAGGTTTTAAACCTTTTAAATGTTTTCTAGGCTTGACCCCCTTAAATGTTCTCTAGATTTGACACCCCTTAAATGTTTTCTAGGTTTTAAACCTTTTAAATGTTCTCTAGGTTTTACACCCCTTAAATGATCTCTAGACTTGACACCCATTAAGTTCTCTAGGTTTACAGCCCCCTTAAATGTTTTCTAGGATTTAAACCTTTTAACTGATCTCCAGGCTTAACACCCCCTAAATGTTCTTTAGACTTGACACCCCTTGCAATCACAGCGGTATAATAACCCCCTGTCCCCCTTCAACCAACCCTTAGGGAGGCCTCGACCTCTTTCTTTCTTCCAATATCAGTATTCCCCTACCCTCACAGTGAACAAAGGACATTATTTTTAACTCTGAATCACCAGATTATCTGGCTACCTTCTTGTCTCAGTGTGCCATAAATATATTGGTCTGTCTAGACAGGACTTAAAATAAATTTATGACAACTATTCGACCTGGATATTCAAGCTTGCTATTCAGAGTTTCAAATATTCGGCCTTCAATTATTTGGAATTATTTGAAATTTTGAATATTTGCACACCCCTGGTATTTAGTTTGTTTTATTTACATTAAAATAAATATTCACATGGCAAAACTATATATTAAATGAATTGTATATTATAGTAATAAACTTTATTCACCAGCTTAAGAGCAAAATATGTTAAAATATTTTGCAATAAAAGATTTTGTATAGTAAATACTGGTTTCTAAAGTTAAATAAATAAACATTAAGCAATTTTTTTTTTCTCCACATAAAATAATAACAAAAATATTCAAATATGGGTTCAGAATTGAAAATGTTTAAAATATTTGATTTGATTTCATTTTAAATTTAAAAAACTCACCTCCCACACTTTTAGACTTGAATAAATTACACTGAAATACAACTTTTTATGAAAAAATTGTTTCCTATGTGTGATACGTCATTTTGAACTGTGTTTACAGATATGTCTTCAGAATATTTCTATCACCCTTTGTTAAAAATAAATAAGTAATTTAAAAAACTTATATTTTATTTACAGATGAAACAAATATTGATTTATAATAATTATGATTTTTTTAAATTTATCCGATGACTTCCGTTTGTAAATGTCCTCAGGCATCTCCCTGATAATACTCCAGCAGTAATCTTCCAGCATGTTAACATTCCACTTTCCTTGGTACCGTTTTACCATAACAGCAATGTCTTGGTGAAAACGCTCTCCATGTTCATCACTAACTTCACCAAGATTTTTTGGGAAAAAGTCCAAATGCTAGTGTAAATGTGAATCTTAAGTGGCATGTTGCAGCCCATTTTTCATTTGACTGAAGCAGTTTTTCCACAATTTCCTGGTAGTTGTCTGCTTTATTGTTTCACAAAAAATTGCTGGTTACATTTTTGAATGCTGTCTAAGCTGCTAGTTCAACTTCATTCAGAGTAGAATCAAAAGTTTTATCCATTGTAAGTTTCCTTATCTGTAAACCAACAAAAATCCCCTCTTTTATCTTTGCCTCACTCAAACGGGGGAATTTTTGCTGCAGATATAAAAAACCAGGACCATCCTTCTACATGGCTTTAACAAAGTTTTTTACTAAACCAAGTTTTATATGAAGTGGTGGTAAGATTAATTTTGTGGCATCAACTAAAGGATCATGTACAACATTTTTTTCCCCCTGGGGTCAGTTTCTGACGTTTATTCCAATGTTTCACTGAGTAGTGCTTGTCCTTGGCTCGGCTATCCCATTCACAAATAAAGCAGCAATATTTTGTGTATCCTAATTGCATGCCTAGCAAGATTGCTTTAACTTTTAAGTCACCACATATGTTCCAACAGCGCTTGTTGTAGTTTATTTTGTCAAGTAAGTTTTTAATATTTTTCATAAGTTTCCTTCATGTGCAATGGATAAGAAATTGGTATGGAGGGATGTGTGTTACCATTGTGAAAAAAAACTGCTTTTAAACTATGCTTTGATGAATCAATGAAAAGTCACCGTATTGTGATCTTGTCTTACTGCAGCCATGACTATATCAATATATGTACAGTAAACCAAATCCTCAGCTGAAGCTTGTAATCGTGATCCCAACCATTCAGCTTGACTCTTAGATAAGTTCAAGTCCTTTATTAGTCGTTGAGCTCACCCTGTGAGATAAGATGTGGTTCATTTAATGTAGAGGGCCGAAAGTCCGGATCGTTTATGTACTGTTCCATAGAGATCGGCTAGTCTCCATCGTTGTCATCAACAATGGTCCATGTTTCAGGTGGTCTAGAAACTGGCAGGTCTTGACTGTGAAACACTGGTCTGATGGCGGAAGGCAATGATGGAATATTGTATACTATGTTTAGATTTAAGGAAATTCCAGATATCTTAGTCAAACAGAAGTAACAGACTGTCAAATAATGTACTCCACTACTTTGGACATGATAAACAATTCGAAAAAACATTTATTTTTATTCTTTCTTTACATGTGTAAATGACCTTCCCAACATTTGTTAATGTCTTACTTTATTTTAATTTCCAAACACAGCCTGTGTAATTTACTACCTATTTGTATAAAGTTATGCACTCTCTATGGAGGTCACCAGGTAGCCAAAAAAAAAATGATGCCATAGTTTTTTGAAGAAGGTTGTTATGGTTTAAATGGAGTTGGGATTTAAAGAAAAAATAAAATAATATTTTTTGAGATATAAAATAAATTCAGATTCATAAAATATAGATTTAGCTAAGGTGTTGACTATTTTGAAAACATGATATCTAAAAAAAGGTGGTGACAAGGTCTCTGATGTGATTGCGATGTTTACATTAACGTTTATATTTATTTAAATGTGTAGTATCATGAAGCAGATCTTTGCCATCAAATATTATAACCAAAGTAGTTTGGTGTAACAGTGGCTTAAGAAACTTAACATTTGTTTTGATACCAACCTTATTAACCCTGATAAACTAGTAGCACTTCTTCCCCAAACACATAATTTAGTTTTTTTTTTTTTCAATATCCCATCTTACTACCTGTATGGGTTATATGCTCATCATTAGTTAACTCGTGCTTAGTAACAAGTGAGACCTCTCCAACAGTTAAAATTCTTCCAGCATCATCAGTGTGAATTTGCTCACCAATAAATATCCCCCAACCTGAGATTTCTCTTTGCTTTCCAAAAGATTGTTGCAGAATCTAAGCAACAATCAACCTTTGACTATGGCCTGGTCAGTTTTTGCTACTCTCTTATGATGAACAGGGGATCCAAAAATTATTGTGGTTGTTTTAATTGTAAACATTGAGGCTTACATTTGTCTGGTAGTGTGTGGGTATTTCCCTTATATCCAGATTGGAAAATTTTCTTTTTGTGAGTGTGTCTTGAAATTAACACAGGATAAGGTAGTAGCCTAACCTGTTTCCTAGCCACATTGCGAGGTGGTTTGGCAACACTGTCAACATAAGCAAGCTTGGTCTGTCGTACTGGCGTTGATTTGGCGATGGACAGCTGGATGTTGGACGTCAGTGCTTTAAGCTTTTCTTCACGTTCCTCCACACAACGCTGCAACACAAAACATCAGGGGGCATATAAACCAGTGTTTTGGTGAGTAGTTTGTTTATTGGTGGGTGGGAGCTTCTAAAAGTTTGTGTCACTAGTAAAAAAATAGATATTTTCATAAGTCAATTGTATTATATTTGGAAGAAATATAATACAATTACCTCATAAAGCGAAAAGAGGTTTTCCTTATAGATATATATTTTCATAAATCAGTTATTTAATGCCAACTATTTTTACCAATAAAGAAATGGAATGAAAAAACAAATATTAATTTTTTTAATTTTTTTACTAATATATTAAAGCCATACCTCTCAAAACTAGGAATAAGTCCCTCAAATCCTTAATGGTATTATAAATTCAAAGATTCAAAATCAAATTACATTTTTCATAGTTTCAATAGGATTTTTTAGATCTATCTGATTACTAGTGATTAATTCCAACATAACTATAGAACACATAATTAACTAGATTCCAGATCATTAATTTACTATTTATTGTAATATATCTTAATATATATATATATATAATTCTTCTGTACGTGTGTATTTTTCTGAACTCCTCCTAAACGGCTGGACCGATTTTGATGAAATTTTTTGTGTATGTTTGAGTGGGTCTGTGGATGGTTTAGATTCACAATTGGACCTGGTAGGTGGCGCTGCAATCGGGTTCTAGGATTTTTTTATTTTTTAGGGAACTTTTTTGGAGGGGATTTTTTTTTTTTAAGATTTTTTGCATTTCAGAACATGTAACCTCAAAATTTCACCACCACCACCACCCCCAATATTTATAATAATGAATATAATATTAATAATTGACCGTTATAAAAATCATAAGTTCATCAATAATTGACCGTTAAAACCTTCTGAAAAGTTCATGAATAATTGAACTTCTGAAAATAATTCATAGTTGTGTTTGTTTTTCAATACAGCTGATATTTGTGGAGTTGTGGGCGAAATGCCAAAAATGAAAATATTTTGTATGTTGTCTTGACAAACACTGAATTTGTAATATTTGTGTTACTCGCTAATTGGAGTTCATTGTGAATTTGTAATTGTGATGATCACATAGTATTTGTTTTATTATTGAAATCAATTATGCCACCCAAACGAAAAGCCAACGTTCAGGCAGGACAACGTCTGTCGGGTCCACTAGTAAATTTATATATTTAAAAAAATATTTAATAAAACAGTATGGAACACTGTACAATAATGAAACATAAATGATAGTGAAGGAAGCCAACCTGAAATGATAGTTAGGTTTGGGCTAGATAGGGACAAACACACTTTTATTTTCATTTCTTCTTACATTTTTCACACTTCCAACTTCTTCACATTTTGTTTTTAAATTATCGGAAATATTCCTTTTTCATATAAAGATACACACATACATAACAAATAAAACACAAAGAAAGATATATATGGGACTACATGCTTGTAAAACAAACAGCTATCACGGAAGTTTGTGAGCAATTTGGTAGTAGCACAGGTCAATGTTTTCAGTAATGTTTATGTACAGACATATGTGAAAGTGAGATACTAAAAACTTTACATTAGCAAACTGAACAGCAATCCTTCAAACTAATTTAAAATTATACATCTTTGGTTTGAAAAAAAAAAGTTTGAGGAGTAGTGAGTGGTATTAATTATTGATATTCTATAGATATAATAATAATTAAAATAATATTCTGGATTTTTTCAAAGGGATACTAACGAGGTAGTGACGCACAATACAAGGAGTTTCACTTTACCTCTCCTACTTAATCCTGATCTCCCTGCCAAGTGGTGTACCCGAGAACTGAATAATCTGGTGGGGGTTAGGTTGAACCTCAGTGGAAACCAGGTCAGGTGCAGATAAAAGACAGGATACTGGTTAGGGCCAAAAACAAACAAGCTTGGAACAGGGTCTGGCCAGTTGGCTCCCAGCTTGGTGGGCTGGGATTGTGAGGGTTTGTGATGATTTAAGTCATAGTCAGAGCCCGTAGCCTCAGTTAGGGAATGTTACCACCAAAAGGTCTACCTGAGGACCCATAAGCGGCAGCCCCATTACTCGGGTGTAGGTCACGAAAGGCTTAAAAAGCCGATGGCCGAAACAGACCAAAGTACTAGAGAAAATAAAGTAATATGTCTGAAACATTGTTGAGAAACATAAGCTATGAATAGGGACTATGAACATTGGCAGACTGACTGGAAGAGTGGAGGAGATTGTGGACATGATGGATGAGAAGAGAGTGAATGTCCTGGGCCTGAGCCAGACCGAGTGGAGAGGGAGCTGCATGAGAGAATTAAAGAAATACCACATTTTCCATTGGATGGGAAACAATGGAGGAGCAATAGAGTAGACTTTGTAGTGAGAAAAAGGCTGCAGGTGAAGCTGGTAGGGACAAATGACGGGATAAAAAAAATGGCAATCATAAATAAAGGAAAAAGGTGAAGATGATACAAGTGTATGCCCCACAAGTGAAGCGCTCAGCAGAAGAAAAGGACAAGTTTGAGGAAGACCTTGAAAGGCATATGGAAAACGAAAGGCAGGAAGTAATGGGGGATCATGACGCAAAAGTATGGAAAGAGAGAGATAAACGAGGAGGGTAGAAGACTGTTGGAGTTATGTGCAAAAAAATTTAAGTGGCAAATAGATGGTATAAGAAGGAAATAGAAAGCCATAAGATCACTAGAAACAGTTGAGATGTGGAGCAAAAGATGGTGATAGACTACTTTCTAATGATTAAATAAATGAAAAGGCAGACTGTAAACATAAAGGTAATTACAAGTGTGTACTTAGGACACTGAGTGACCACAGGTGGTTTGGTGGCAGACATGAAGAGATGGGAATATAAGAGAAAGGTTGTAAGACAAGAAAGAAAAATAAGGGCGTGGAGGCTTAAAAAAAATTAAGAGGAAAGAGAGCTGTATTTAAGAAAGACAAGAAGCATAATGACCAAGGATGAGATGCAAAGTGTAGAAGGGGAATGGGAAATTGATGAGGAAGTGGAATGAGACACCCTGGTGAAATGACAGGGTAAAGTAAGCAGTGGAGGAGAAGAATAAAGCATTCAGAGGGAATTTTAAGAATAGGAATGAGTAAACAGAGGAAGAATATCGAGAGAAGAAGAAAAGAGAGAAGTGAGTGGTACAGGAAGCCAGGAAGGATTGGATGCAAAAATGGACAGAAATGCTGTGTAACATTAACTTACAGTTAGTTACAATTGGATCCACCCCATTATAATGTTGATACGTAACTATCAATTCATACCACCCGCTCAATTGTTCCGACACAAATAGAATCCCTACAATAGTACTTTTCTCTGTTGTAGTCCCTGTAGGCTAATACGGCAAGATAATACGGCACAGTATATTTCATACAATACAATCCTCTGTAATATTACACTTAGAATTGTTCATGAACTTACCTATGAAATCTTCTATCACTAACCGCCAACAAAGCTGACCTACACCGTGCAGCCAATGTGAAGAATGGGCCGAGCTAACGAAAGTCTACTGTCAACAAGTGATCACTCTCAGTCTGGTCAGATTGAAACTGAGGCGTGACAACATGGAGTACGATTGAAGACAATTATCCGACTGCCCTCTGATGGCTGTCAGAAGAACTTCCCCAAACAAAACAAACATCGAATGATCGCCGACTTGTTCTAATATTCTGATGGAACAACCCTACAAAGTGCCTACGTGCCCGATGACAGCTAGCAACTACGTGCTAGAATTACCTCCCCTTTTTCCGTGCGACGAAACTCACTATATAACAGGCTGGATTTGTCTACCAGATATGACTATCTAAAATCTACGAACGAGGACGGATCGTTGTCATGGACCTGGACAATGATCGGATAAACATTTATATATTAATTGGAACGTAACTATGTCGTTTACATATCATAGACTCTACTCATATTCGACTTGTAATATTTTTAATATTTTTGTGTTAGAATCATTATTTTGTTTTTGGCTTAATATGTAACTTCTCTCTTTTTCATCTCAGTCGCTTAAATGTAACTTATGCGTAGCCACTTGGGCACGGTAACCAGTTGGTTATTTTGTTTTGAAATCCACCATTGGTAATTTTGTTTTGAGGAAATTAAATGTAACATGTTGAAATGCGTGGATTAGTGTGTCGTACTATTTCTCGCGACTGTAGAAGTAAAATCGTGCTTGTTTTTTTTTTTACTTTAATTTTATTCTAAATTTCAATCTTTAGCTTTGTCTAAGAGTTAGATAGTCCCGTGAGATTTTGACTTGTGTCTGATAGTCAAACTCTCGCGTTATGTTTTGTAAGTCTCGTCTTGTAAACTTGTAACTGTTTGAGGAGCCCATCAGGCACTAATATTTAATGTTTGTTTCATTCTTGGTTAAACGTAATTAACTTCACTGTTGATGTTAAAAATCAACGTAACTTTATGTCTCTTAAAGACTACCTTTAATAAATATAAACATGGGAGGTTTATATACTGCGCTTCACGTTGTTATTTTCAGCATTATTCAGAATGATATAATGAGACCACTGTACTTTGCTTTATCTATGTTTATAATGAATAAATCGTCTTATTGTGATATTTTAATACTGCTTATATTTTCCCTTATGTTAGATTCACCTTCTCCCTTTTATTTAATTTGGTCGTTAAGTAGAAGGACACGGAGATGGTGTAACAGCTGGAACAGGACGTGGGAGGAAGTAAGAAGGTGTTATTTAGCCAAGTAGGAAACAGGATGAGAAAACAAGAAGCTAGAATGATGGATGAAGAAGGAAGAACGTTTACAACAGGAGAGGAAGAAAAGGAACTATAGATGAGATATTTTGAGAAGATGCTCAACCCGGAAGAGGAAAGCGATGAGAGTGAAACAGAGAAGCAGGAAGAAATAGCAGAAGAGGAGGAAACAGGTTCCATATGGACAGAGGGAGGTGGAGGACGCATGAAAGGGGATGAAACAAGGAAAAGCTTCAGGTGTGGACAAGCTGACTGTGAAAATGATAAGATCTGTATGTGAAATAGGTATACAATGGTTATACAGTGTGCTGAGAGTGATTTGGAAGGAGAACAAGGTACCAGAAAACTGGAAAAGAGAGTTATAGTAACTAGTTTCAAGAAAAAAGACAAGAAGAAGTGTCCAAATTATATGGGGTTAACGCTGATGTGCCACTGTACAAGAATATATGAAAAGATATTGGAAAAGAGAATAAGAAATTAAATGAAAGGCAGACGGAGAGAGAAACAACGCGTGTATAGATAACGAAGGTCTACAATAAACTTGATATGTGCCATACGACAGCTGATGGAAAGAAGGTATGAATTTGGGAAAAACTTGGTAAAAGTAATTAAGGATGTAGAACAGGCATATGATAGCATGGATAGAAATAAAGTTTGGAAAGCAGTAGAGGAGGCCCAAGTGGAATGAGGAGTTGTAATGAGAGTGATAAGCTTGTGTGAGGATAACAAGAGTTGTGTTAAAACAAAGTGTGGGAAAACGGAGTGGCTCCTAATAAAAAAATTGTGTGAAGCAGAGGAGTGCCCTCTCACCACTACCATTTGTAATGGAAATGGTCATGAACAAAGTGGCAGGAAAACTCAGGTTGGAGAGAATAAAAGCCATGATGCTTGCTGATAATTTGATGTTGTGGGGGGGATAGGGAAGAGAAAGTACAGGAACAGCTACAGGAATAGAAGGAGGAAGTGAAAGAGTGTAGAATGAAATCTTGCATGGCAAAGTGTGAAGTGATAGTAATGACAAGTAATATATAAAGCCTAGTAAAGCTATAAAGTTGGTTGGAGTAGAGCTGAAAAAAGCACAGAATGTAAAATATATTGGAAGCGTGATTGAGGAGAAATGTGAAAGTAGAAAGAATTTAATGAAAAGAGGACAGCAGGGAGAGTTGTTTTATAGGTGTGTAAGATACCTGCTAAGGAGAAGAGAAGTGCCCTTGAAGTGTAAGGAAGTGTTGTACAGGGCATACTTTTTACCCATTGTCACATATGCAGCAGAAACATGAACAATGAATGTAAGAGAGACTAGGAAAGTGGAGGCCATGGGAATGAAGTTTGTGAGGAGTATGCTAGCTGTCACAAGGAGAAACAAGATTAGGAATAAAGTTATCTGGGAAAGATTGGAGGTACAAGGAGTACATGAGATAGTAGAGGAAGCAAGACTGAGATGCTATGGGTAAGTAATGAGGATGGAAAAAGAGAGGATGCCAAAGGAAATGAAGCATGTAGGAAAAAGACCACAAGGAAGGCAAAGAAAGAGAAGGGAGGAGCAGATAAAATAAAGTGTACAGGTGAGAGGACGATGGAAGCATTTTACTAAACTGACCCGGCCACTGGAAACAGTTGATGATGATGATGATGGTGGTGGTTTTAAATTAGGAATTGAACTTTTAATATATACAATTATACATACATAGAGAATTCATTGAAAATAATTTCTTTTGGTTGGTAACAATAACTATTTTTAAAACAAGTTTGAAAACAACTAACATGTGAATGTGCATCATATTTCTGAAAGTAGGTAGCTTCATTTCTGGTTATTCGGTAATAGTTGCCATCATTATTTAAAAACAAGTTTTCTAATAAATAGTTACAGGAACATTACTCGTTTAAGGGCATAACAGTAGGTTGGGTGACTCACAATATACATGTCACGGGAAGTTTCAAACTCCAGGCGTGGCTTGGTGCGGAACTCCTTGTTGACGTGGAAGGTCCAGAGCTGGTTAGTGTCCTCTATGAGGTAAGGGTTGTAGTGTTCAAGAGTGAACAGTTGCTGGGCAGTCGCATGCTTCAGCACTGGTTCCAGAAGGTCGAAAGGGACACCTCCCGTGTAGTCCATTGCTGGAAACATTCCACAACTCCGTGGTAGAGGTTGGAATTATTCTTTGTAGTTTCTACACTTTATTTAACAGAATATAATGAGATAATAAACAAATATTTGCTTTGGATTATGTCACTCCCAAAAATTGATACCTGCTGAAAATCGCATTTGGTAAAGCACTGTCAATACATTTGGCTAAGATTCAAACATTTGACAACCTTGAACATAGATTAAGGTATAAGATGTTCTCTCCTGTGATATTGAGTTTTAAATGAGTAAGACTGGTTAATATGAGATTAATATACAGGGTGGTTTTTTTAAGTTGGCACAACGAAATATCTTTTAAAAAAAACGCATTTAACGTGGTATGGATGGAGACGCAAGAAAAGGCCAGTGTTTTTTCAGTTTTTTTTTTGCCAAACTAAATAAAATATTGCTCCAGTACAAACATAGAGTTTAATTTTATTCACATGTTGATATTCAGTTCCTTAATATCTGTTATGAGCATAATAGCATTATCTAACAAACTTTTTAAATTAAGAGAAAAAGTTGTCATTAAATTCCAGGGCACCCTTGACAGATATTCAAGAAATTTTGAGGTGCCCATGTGAAGAAAATTAAATTCTATGGTTGTACTAGAGCATATTTTATTTATTTTATAAAAAAAAAGTTTTGCATAAAAATTTAAAACCCATTGGCTTTTTCTTGCGTCACCTTCCATTCCGCCTTAAGAAAAATGTTTCATACAAAGTTGCTTGGTTTTGAGACTGATAAAATTAACATAATTTATTTTAATTTAGTGGATGTCTTCAAGGTCATCTCAAGGTCAACTATTGTTTTTCAAATGGGACTGTATTTTTATTGCAGAATTGTATTCTACAGAGAAAAAAAACAAGCAACCTTCGCCTGAAACACTTTTTTGCCCAAGGTCTTTTATTGATGATATTTAATGAATTAAAGTAATATGTATGATGTTTTTGGAACCGATTTTATTTAATTTATATTGCCTACTAGAATCTGTAGAGTGTAAACCAATACGAGAAAACCGCTCTCACAAACAAAAAACAAACGCTCATTCATCAGTGTTGAAATGTTAAACTGATCTATCATGTTTAAATAATAAGTAGACCAATTTAACATTTTGATCTTATGAATAAATGTTCACACTAAACAAGATACACGGTTTCTTTCGTTTATTGTAAATCTACATATTGTGAGCTATCGAGTCATATTATGTTGCTGAAAAAATTGAAATGATTTTAATTTATGGTGAATGTAGAAGAAAAGTTAATGATGCTATTCTACTGTACGCTGATCATTTTCCTGAGAGAAACACACTGTCACATAAATCTTTTTATCGTGTTGTTAAAGAATTTGTGGAAAATGGAAGTGTTCAAGTGAAGAAAAGAATCTGCCAAGCAACTGTAACTTAAGAACATAATGAAATTACCATCCAAGCTGCAGTAGCTCATAATCCTCATGTAAGTTCTCATGCAATTTCTAGTGATTTAGGAATTTCCAATAGATGTGTGCTCAAAATATTAAGGCATCATTAATTTCATACTTACCACGTTTAGTTCCAACAAGAGCTTCATGGAGAAGATTTTCTCAATCGAATGGCATTCTGCCCCTTGGCACTTTGACAAGAAAGAATAAATTGGAACTTTTTTCTTAAAGTATTATTCTCTGATGAATCGAGCTTTACAAATCATGGGGAAGTTAACTGCCACAACATGCATTATTGGAGTGCACCAATTCACGGTGATTGTGCCAAGTTGAAAGACAGCGCCCTTGGACTGTGAACGTTTGGTGCACACTTATTGGAGACAAATTGATTGGCCCCTCTTTTTATTGACGGTACATTGGATGGATACAAATACAGAACCTTTCTAGAGCAAGGGTTACCATTGCTGCTAGAAAAATTAAACCCACAGGAAAGGCAGAGCATGTGGTTTCAGCATTATGGTGCCCCTGCCCATTATTCCAGAATTGCACGAGTTTTGAACCGTAATTACAATGGCCGCTGGATCGGTAGAGGTGGTCCATTTAGTTGGCCTGCTAGATCACCAGATTTAATATCACCACCATATTTTATCTTATGAGGTTGCCTAAAAGAAATAATATACCATGATGTACCAACAATTCCAGACATGATGAAACGCATTTTAATTGCTTGCGGAAATAGTGATCAGGAAACTCCATTAAATATAATTATTTTCTAAAGCAAATTGGAAAGTGTATCGAAATAGAAGGTCATCATTTCGAACAAATTGTTGTAATTTAACATATCGACCCTTATGAACAAACTTTGTTTTTGTTTGTGATAGTGTTTTGTTCGTATTTGTTTACACACTACAGATTCTAGTAGGCAATGAAATACAATAAAAATACAGAGTCCCATTTGAAAAAAATTGCTAACCTTGAGATGAGCAAGAAGACGTCCACTAAATAAAAAATTAATTGTGTCAATTTTGTCAGCGTCTCAAAACCAAGCAACTTTGTATGAAACATCTTTTTCTTAAATACATTTTTTTGAAGAAATTTCATTATGCCAACTTAAAAAAACCACCCTCTGTCTGTGTTGTGTGTGTGTGTTGTGCGCGCGCGCGCGTGCGTGCGTGTGTGTGTGTGTATTTCTTTTCAATTTTTGAAGTATGTCTTGTTATAAATAGAAGAAAGTTGAGACCCACTTCAGTGGTTGCATGGTTTAGGGCATCACTCTCCCAATAGATTAGATTTTTAATATGATACTTTTTATTATACATACTTACCTGCTTTATCTATGCTTACAATAATATGTCATGTAATCACTAATCGATGTTAAGTACTGTTTAAGAGCTGTGATGCTGTTTTGAAATTGGCGCACAAATTTTCAGTTCATAAGTCGTAACCATACTGTTTAGTCTGGTCAAGAAAAGAGTTATCAAACCGAGCTCTGGTATCTCAGTCATAAACATTTCGTTAACATCAATACCATGTCAACCTCAAAAATCTAAGATGCTGTGGTCATAAACATCGATACTAGTCCAACTGCGAAAACACGCCTATTATGATTAGAGATTTCACAAGCCTTGTTTTTTTCAATTCTGATTCTTAAATTTTAAACTTTTAATTTTGACTCCTCCACATTTACAATATCAATATTTTCTCATGCATCCAATCTCACATTAAAATATCTTATTTGTTTATATATAAGACATCTTGTAATGTATATGAAAAAATAAACTAAAAAGTGTTAATGGTCATTTTAAAACAAAATATTTTTACTATGTTTCATCCATACAAGATCCATTCGACACAAAGGTCATGTTGAATAAATTTACAATTAGTCGGAATTGAAATAAAACAGTAAAGTAAACTAATAATAAACAAAATGAAAAAAATTTCCTCTTTCCATATGTTGTTTAGTTTTAATGCCAAAACTGGGATGTGGGAGCTAAGAATTGAGGGTATCAAAGAATAAAGTTTCATATCTAATCTATAATTACAAAGTTTCATAGGTAAGCTAGAGATATATTACTTCCCTGTACTAAGTGCAGTTGCTTACCATCTATATTCTCAATGAGTAACCGAATGCAGAGGTCATAGAGTGAAGGGACTTTGTGCCAGCTCTTGTTGGTCTTAACGCCAGAGTACACTTTAGTTCTGGAACAAATACACAAAGGTTTAGTCTTGCCATTATATCTATCAGGATGGTTCACAAAATACTAGGTTTAAGGCTAGTTCACTCATTAGCTTTGAGGCTTGTTCACCACCATTCTAGCTTCGAGGTTAGTTTACCACCATACTAGCTTTGAGACTGAATCCCCACCATCCAAGCTTTGAGGCTGGTTAGCACATACTAGCTTCGAGTATGGTTTACCACCATACTACTTTGAGGCTGGTTTACCACCATACAAGCTTCGAGGCTGGTTTACCACCATACAAGCTTCGAGGATGGTTACCATCATACAAGCTTCGAGATGGTTTACCATCATACAAGCTTTGAGGTTGTTTCACCACCATACAAGCTTCGAGGATGTTTACCATCATACAAGCTTTGAGGTTGTTTCACCACCATACTAGCTTTGAAGCTGTTTCATCATCAAACTAGCTTCGAAATTGAATTGCCACCATACAAGCCTCAAGGCTGGCTTACCACCATACTAGCTTCGAGGCTGGTTTCGGGAGTGAAGCCAGGATTCAGATTCGATGTTGGAACAAAACACAAATCTAGGAATTGATAAGTTAACTGAAGTAAAATTGGAGATTAATCCAAAATATAATTTAGAAAAGTTGTGTGCCTAGAATTGTTTAAATAGCTCTTTCTATGATGATAATATGACCATCAAAAAACAGTGCACAATATTAAAACAAGATGTGTTCCCCCAGAATCAAGCATCATATGTGGGGACTTTTAACATTATCATGTAGCGCCACTAGAGAAAAGGGTCATCCTACTCAGCATATAGAAGTGCCGTCTGGATCTTACTCAGATCGCAAACCTGACATCCATAAAATAAATATAGGAGAGGTTTTTCCTCATGAACCTGAGGAATTAGAGCTTGACGTCTTTATGTCTGTATAAATAATAATACTCTCTGAAATAATTTATAATCAGGATTTAAAAAGGATTTTTAGAAGTATTAAATCTGAATCCCTCCTTTTGTATCACAAAACTTCCCTATGAAAAAATACCTTCATTCTTGATGAGAAAATTTACGTAACACAAGTTAGAGCAAAGGGGGGAGGGGGGGGCGCTAGGCTAAATGTCTTACATAGTGTTACATGGGGGGAGGGGGAGGAGGGCTAAAAAAATAAGAAAAAAGTGTTAAGTGGTTTATGGATGGCCCCTTAGGACAGAGAGATGAAGATGGATGCGAATGAGACACCCACCTTTAATAATCAACCTAGGTGATGACGACGATGAAGATGAGTCCAACTTGGTGATGATGTGGAAGACCTCTAGACAATACACTCTAAAGGTTCTAGTCCAAGGGTGGTAGTAACTAACTCCTATATAGTTGCTAACATATTTTTACAGACATTAAGTTATAGTATAAAAATATTACTAATAAAACTTAAGTCAAGTTAAGCTCTTACACATCCAACTTATTATACTGTATAACCAATAAATAGTAATAATATATATATTAAAACAGGTTTAAATATTTTTTTAAACTAAATGTTTATTTTAACATTTTTTTTAAAAAAACTTTTATAATTCAAAAAAATTAAACATGTCGTCATCTCATCATCATCATTATTTATTATTATTATTATTATTATTATTTATTATTCTTTTCAAAACTTTGCTTGTTAAAAGTGACAGCTGCTTAAAATATCATACTTAAAATCATATGTTTTGACGTAGGGATACGTTCTAGTAATCTAATAACTTTTCCAGAAATTTCCTACTGTTCTTCGTACAGAAATCAGACTGTACCCAACTGATGCTGGAGTAGAAATCTCTGAGATAAAACACTAATAAGCACAAAACAAGATTTCAAAACTACCTTTCACTTCTTCAGCAAAATTATAACTATAGACAGTCAACCTTACAGTCCACCCTAGCCTGAACTTGAAAAAGCTGCTTGTAGCAGTGAAAACTAATTAAAAAATATGTTTTCATGTTAATTAGTGTTTTATCACCAGAATTTCTACTCTAACATTACTCAAGTAGGTAAGTTGGCTATCCCTCCTAGTTTTTGTCATAATTTAGCCTAATGCGCTATTTTAAACCCAGTGTATATGCAATTGAGACACCACACTTAAAATTTATTTATGGGTGGGCCCTTTAAGTCTTCAAATCCCTTGAATCCAGAAAAATATTCAAGATTGGAGTGCCCAAAAAATTCCAGATCTGATGAATTAAAAGATATGAAACTGTAATTTTTTAATATTTTTTTTGACCAATTTTGAAAGTAGCTCTAGTCCTGTCACAGTTTGCAGCTATTTAGTGTATTAGTGACTTGAGAGGTCTGGGTTAAATGCACTAGGTTGATTTATGGTGGGAGGGAGGTTTCCTCTTCACTTTTTTCAGTTACAAAATGAGAAAGGGTTAGGCACTACTAACCTCTGGTTCTTGGCGTACATGACCTTGCTGAGGGCCTCCTCATCCGTCAACATCCTGTTCTTCTTTTGAGTCGGGGACTCGAGCCCGGGATAGTGGCCCAGTGGTCTGTAATTGGGGCTTATCATCGGCAACATTGAGTCTAGATCCACATCCATTTCCAGAGGGGCCAACTTGACAGATGGCGCCAACAGAGCTAGCTCGCCACCTGAGTGAGGCTGCAATAGTCGCATTCACATATAATCTTATCTGAGAGTAATAGTCAAGATCAACAAGGGTTTAGCCATGGCCGAGAGATTTAGAGGGTCAGTCATAAGAGATGGTTGGTCTCTTTAAAATACATACATAGTAAATTGTTCAAATCCTGGTCAGAAATTTTTAAAATGGATATTTATTAGGAAAGACCCAAATTGGTGTAGTTCTCTATAAAACTATCAGTCCTAACTGCCAACAATGCGGGTATTATAATGTAAGAACTTTAGGGTTTAAACTTGGAAATGGAACAAAATAATGTAGAAGCACCAGTCTTTGACACTATTAAATGACATTTTATCAAAACATTTAAAATACTATATAAAAATTACCATACATAATAAGCGTATTCACAAAAATACTTCAATTTACATAACATTATTTTTTTTTTCACCAGTTATTGGTAAGTCATAAGTTTTAGTGTGCCTGTCATTTCCCAGTCCCAAAAAGCAAAAGGGGTGGTAACTTCCCTAAGATTACAGTTTTAGTCACTACCATCTTAAAAATATATATTGATTCCTCATCTGAATTTTCTAAATCCCTGCTCTTAATGCTTGCTACCTTTTTTTTATACTTATCTTCAAAAACTTTATATTTTTGTACCTAGATTTTTCTCTCTCATTTTTTTTTTTATTGCTCAAGCTTCTTCTTTTCTTTAAACTTAATACTTTCCCAGGCTCCTGAAGTTCCAACTGGATTAATTTTGTCAGCAATTTTTTATCCTATTATTTTACTAGTGGGTATAGTTTCAGGCCAAAATAGAGCTTTTTAAAAAGTGAAGGTATTTTAGGTAGAAAATCAGTTTGTTTGGATGTTGACGGGCTGTTTTGAATGTAAGGTGTTGAGAAACAGGAGTAGGAGTTTGTTGAACTTCAATTGGTGAATTAAGCAAGGAAAAAGGATTATGTGTGTCTCCAATATCAGTCACTGTGACAAATACATTATTTATTTGAGGAGTTATTTTCAATGTTTTTTTTTACTAAGTTTAACATCTTGATGAACATCATTCATGACCCGCTTTGATGGTTGCATGATCTAAGGTATCACTCCAGCAAAAGACCACAGTATACTGACGATTACGAAGAGATAGGGGTTTGAATCTCAGTTGAGAGTACTGAGAGTGTTTTCTACTATCTTTCTATCTATCTATCTCTCTCTCTCCACACAAATGTGGATGCACGTCTTCTAAATCAAATCTTCCTCATCCCTAACACATTAGTGTAATTAGTACATATGCATATATCCTGAACAATGTAGTAAGAAGCGGTACTAAATCAACAAACAAATCATTATTCACTTCAATGTCTTAAGAAATCCAAGTTGTCAGTTGGACTTATCTTCTATGGCCTTAGCCAGTTGATCCCCATAGTAGTTTCTTATAAGTGCCATATATAAAAGATTTTGTGCATCAGTTACTAACACTGGTTTGTTCCAATAATTAATACTCGTGTCAAAGACTGGATAGAAGTTAATGATGAATATATTTCCAATACAGTAATCAATAGCATATCGCCCACTTCGGTGGCTTCATGGTCTAAAGCGCTACGCTCACAATAAACTGGCTGCCAATGACTGGGAAATCAAGGTTTGATCTCGGTCGGGTGCAATGAGGGTGGTTTTCATTAAATGATTTTCCACTCTACACAAATGTGGGTGCACTTCCTCTAAATTTAATCCTCATCCTTAACACATTAGAGTAATTAGTAGATAGGTGTATAACCCAAGAGGGTAGTAAGACAGAGTGCTTTTTTTTTAATAAGCATATAAATTATTTTCATAAGTAATGTGTTTTTAGACAATAAGAATTATAATTGTGGTTGTACCAGTCATTGACAGCATGTAAATTACTTGTAAATCAGGGTTATTATGTTCCAATTACTGACACCCCCTTAAAATTAAAATTTATACTTTGAAAGCTATATTTAATGAAATTTTTTAATTAGCTGTATGATACTTTATTCATCCATTTAAAATTGTATTATTTTTCAAACCTAATATAGTCTGCCCATGATAACAGATCAATATGATCCAGATCACTTACCTTAATGATTTAATGGAAATTGAATGTAAGAAAGTCTAGGAAAGTGGAGGCTATGGGAATGAAGTTTGTGAGGAACATGTTAGCTGCCATGAGGAGAAACAGGATAAGGAGTTAAGTTATCCAAGAAAGAGTGGGGGTGCAAGGATTACATGAGATAGTAGAGGAAGCAAGAATGAGAAGGTTTGGGTAAGTAATGAGGATGGAAAAAGAGAATGATGGAGATGAAGTATGTAGGAAAAAGACTGCAAGAAAGGCCAGGAAAGTGATGGGAGGAGCAGATAACAGAAGGTGTGCAAGTGACAAGAGAAGAATGGAAGCAATTAAAGGAGGAAGAATGGTAGAAGGATAGAGGAAGATGGAGGCATTTTACTAAACTTACCCGGACACAGGCTGGAAATAGTTTATGATTATTATTTAGCACCGCGTCTTACTACCCGTTCGGGTTATATGCTTAAGTACTAATTACTCTAATGGATTAGGAATTGGGAAGGTTGAACTTAGAGAAAGTTAACCCGCATTTGCGTGGAGGGAGAGTGGAAAACCATTTAGGGAAAACCACCCCCAGTTCACCCGACCGAGATTCGAACCTCGATCTCCCGTCCTCGACAGTCGAGCTCAACACAACTAGCGTGTTAGCCAACTACGCCACCGAGGCGGGTAATAGTTTATGATGATGACAATGATCTCTACATAAAAAATGAACAAAATCATCTCTGCATAGATACTTGATTTTCACAATATATTTCCTCCCCTTAGTCCTAAATATAGCAATATCTCGCTCTTTCAACAGGTTAGGGATAAAACCACGGACAAAAGTCGAAAATATACGAAAGTCGAAATATAACCCTTATTTAGCTTGCAAGTACGCTAGGATCACCAAAAATATTTAACTAACCATTTAACATTTGTAAATGTATGCAGCACCTAAGAATGTAATGAACACTGTAATTACATTGTTATAACAAAAATAACTATTAATTGTTTACAATTTACAGTACCTACGCCTAGTAACAAAAATAATGTAGTATGAATAGTTTGGTTATTTTAATCACAAAAATCAGAAGTATAAAAATGTTTAATCAGAAAAATGGGTGTTATAAAAATGTTTAATCACATATATAAGAGATTCAATGAGGAAAATTTAAAAAAAAACAGTGTGTGCAATGAATGACTTTTATTCCAAGACTGAACTATTAAAGAAACACAGTGGTGACAATATACAATAAAAGAGCAAAGCAAGCAACCAAATTTATAAATATGGATGTAATCCAAACCTAATGAATGAGCGAAGCTGAGAAACTCGACGCAGCGAAAGTTGAGGTATTGCCGTATTTAGAATTGGTGATAATCGAGAGTGGTTTTTTAAGCACCACACCTTACTACCCGTTCAGGTTATCTGCTGATAATCCAGAATTACCAGAATGAGTTAAGCTGAAACTTTCTACAAACCCAATCATCTAGAAAAATTAATAATCCTAACTATCCTTGAGAATCATTGTAATTTCAATCACTGGTATACCGTCCAAGACTTGTGCATCTACCTTAGTGATAGAGACCTATCCTGTACCTTCTTCCTAATATAATACAACTACTTCAAAAAGTGAAAAGAGGTTTTACTTATATATATATAAAAAAATGAAAAGAAAGAAATTGTATTATTGTTTCTAGCTCAAACAGAAAATTACACAGTTTTATCTATTTTTCCGGTCAAATTGTAGGCCTACATACCAATGGGAATATAAAAAGTTTTATTCATAAATACGTGATTAATTTGGTTATTTTCTTTAGCCATTTGGTTTATAAATGGTTATTCTATTGTTAAATTTTCATTTTCTCGACTTTTCAAATACCAGGGAACTTATTCAGACAAAAATCGATTATACTACCAACAAGCTTGACTATGAAAGAGGATTGAAACCACTTAGAGTTTTTATTTGAACAGAAGTTTACAAATAAACTCACAGTATATTCCGGGCTTGTGGGGGAGTCTAGGTATTGTTTGCTGAAGCTGGTAGGCCCAATTTCTGGGCTTCGAGGTGAGTCTCTGTGTCTGATAGAGCCTGAGGGCTTGAATCTGGGCTTCGAGGTGAGTCTCTGTGTCTCTTAGAGCCTGAGGGCTTGATATCTGGGTTTTGGGGGAGTCCTGATGCTTGCTGAGCCCACCAGTTTGCTGCCAGATCCACCACCTGCTCTACCAGAACAACACCAAGGGCAAGGTTTTATGGGTAGACTTTTTCTTCACCATTGGATCCACCATACCGAGTGCCTCAGCAAAGCTTGCTCCTAAAACAAGGTCATCAGGCCCATATGAGTAACTTTAGAATAATTTATTGGAATGACTAGTGATTGGATAAAATAATATATGATCTAGGCCTACATCATCATCGTCAATCATAATCATTTATTTTTAGCACCGCGTTTTATTACCCGTTCAGGTTATCTGCGTATGTACTAATTACGCTAATGATTTTAGGGATAGGAAGGTTATATTTAAAGGAAGTGTACCCGTATTTGTGTTTAGGGAGAGGGAAAAACCATTTTGGAAAAATAACTCTCAGTACACCCGAGATTCAAACCTACCCATAATCGGCAGTCTAGTCTACTGTGAGAGTAGCGTGTTAGACCATGCGGCCAACAAAATGGGTATATTATTATTATTATTATTATTATTATTTTAGTGTATGCCATCGGCTTTGTCAGCTACACATTTCATGAAACTTTTTTCCCTTGTTACTACCATAAAGTTACTAACCCGGTAAAAATTTTCCTTCCTGAGCCATATACTTTTCGAGATCTAAAATGATAAAGTTTTGAAAAATTGCGTGTAAATGTTTTCAAGGGTCTATGTAAGGAGTGGAGTAGTTAAGGAAAAAAATGCATAGCTCTGTGTATAATCAGCATATCACTGTCCAAATTTTACCACATGTCAATCAACGTGTACAGATTTAATAAAAAAAAATGTATAAACCTTGCTTGACTATGAGAGACATTAAAAGTTTTCTTTATTAACAAATTTTTAAGTGTAAAACCATTGCTTTATTAAGTGAGTAATATGGCCTGAGGCAGAGGAGTTATCAGGTCTCTTTTTTTTTTAACTAAACCTTAAATTATTGTCTAAAAGGCTGTGAAAAAAAAACTTGTGTGATTGTAATCCACTTACATATTTATTTTAATTTATAATTTACAATATTCTTGCTAAGTGCAGTTAATTTAAAACCCATTAGCTATATTATGTGGAACTATGCATCATAATAAATTATTACCTTTATGGGATGATTGGGCCTGATGTAGAATTAATGTATATTAGTATAACAACGTAATTTAAAATATTGTATATTGTATTGTTCAGTGTTAACATTTGGCATAAATTGAAAATTAATAATTTAATAAGGAAACATTTACAATGAATTAGGTTTAATTCAATTTAAACAAACATTTGTCAATGAATTAGATTTTATTAACTCAATGGGTAAGGGGACGGTGGACCAGCTACAACATGAGCCCATTCACTGTGAGTGACTCCACATGAATCATCCTTCGGTGTGTAGGATTCTGAACTTCTATTGAATGTTTGTGAACATCATAAAACATACTAAACTTACCTGAAGGGTATAAGGAGAGATGCCGGGAAGTGGCAAACACGAAGCCTTGTGGGATTGGCATACCAGTTCGGCTGATGGATCCGGAGGTTTACTGGGATAACCCTGGTAATTCCGAGAGATCATCATTCCAGCCGAATAATGGGAAAAATGAGGGGAAATAAACGGGACGCATGGGGGAACCCTGTGACTCAGATCCCTCTTCTTGGAAACAAGAAAAGTAGGACTAGGTCTTGTAAGGGCCCTATGCGTCAAGATGGAGATAGGCGGCTGCTCTTCAGCCTCCTTGTACCATCGAGGCAATGGATATTCCCGGAGATAAGAAGTTATTTAGGTTAGTTAGTTGTAAGACTAGGATAGGATAGGGAAGGGAGGGTAATAGGAATGGGTAGGTTAGGAGAAATAATTTCAGGGAATGTAGAAATAGGGAAGATAGGTAAGGAAGTGGTTCGCACTTAGGTGTAGGTGGAGCACCAACTTTGGTAAGAGCGCCTCCTCAGGTGGCGGAAAGGGGGATGCTCGCCTCTGCTGGGCGCACCGTTGGACTGGGATGAGAATTCAGGTCTGATGGGGTAACCAGCGGAGGAGAGTACCGGGGAAGTAATGTACCGGGGTGGACCAGCTGGTGTATGAAATTGTATCTCGGAGATAAGTAATATAGGAGCTAAAACCTGTTTAGATTAAATAAAATTGGATCATGTGTAATAGTAGGAAATGTTCTGATACTTTGTAAATAAGGCCTGGATTTAAAATTGTAAGATGCCAGGCCAAATTAGATTGGTAATAAAAAAAAATATATCAAAAGCAATATTGACAGTAAAAATGTTCATGCACTTCACACAAAATAATTATTTCAACCCGTAACAGTCAAATGAAACGGGAATACTAGCGAACACTCCAGCATCGACTCGCCTCATCATGTACATGCACTGAAATCCTGGGTAAGGGAGGGAGAGAGAGAGATAGCCAATTCCACCCTCCCCCGCAAGGGCAGTGAAGGGGAGTCAGACAAGACTCCAGACAGTCACTAACTCTGCCGGGAGCGCGTGGTGAGTACTTGACTCCCGCTCTTTCGAATTAGTTTGAGATACAATAGTAAATAGTGGGAGGGCCGAACCAAAGGAGGTTGTGGGCCGGGGGTTGTCCATATGTGATTTAGTCTGTTCTACAGATAACAGAGGCCTCATACTTCAACACTGCTCTTGATGCCCATCAAGTGAAAATTCTAAAAGCTTTCTACTTGGAAAATTTGAAGAGTAGGACTCTGAAGATGAAGTTTCATTTAGTTATTAGGTATCAATAGACAGAACACGGTTAGTAAACTTCACAGTGACATTTGATGAATATTTAACTATGATACTTTAATGAATAGAAGCGACTTGAAATACTTGTGTCCTCTTCATTTATAAATAAATCCCAAGCAAACTACTTTTAAAAAGGAAATGAAAGTGAACCTTGAACATGATGATGCCATTGTTTTCCTATCAGTGAAAACTACTCATGTTATTCAAGATAAAGAACAAGGGTTTCACTGGATACAAGACAGAGATTCACTATAACTAGCGGTACTCTACACATGTGTTGAGCCATCTAAAGACCTAATTGTCTCAAGTTTGTGCATCTTATCTGATGATTTGAAGCAAAAAATAACATAAAAAGTATTTAAAGGAAAAATTTCCAGTTGTAAAAAATGTATTTATTTCAGTGGCAGATGTGCTGCACCGTATAAGAACTGCAAAAACTTGATCAACCTTTGCCACCACAACCAAGTTAATTTAATGCCATCATAGATATTTTTTTTTGCGGCCAGTCAAGGAAAATTTCCTTGTGGAGGCATTGAACAGTGAAGCATCTGGTTACCAAAGCAAGCCTTCAAATGTGTCCTGGTGATTCAATTGACTAGCCAAAAAAAAGTTCTCAATCTTTGAGGGAAATGAATTGAAAACATAAAATTCTGGATGGTAAAAAAAAATAAAACAATTTTTGAAACATGTCAGCAGAGAGAAGCCAATTCTCCAAAGCAAAATCAGTTACTGGTACAAGTGGCTTTCACCATTTCATTTCTGTGTCTGAAGATTTCATGAAAACAAAGAAAATCATTTCTGATGAGAAACTTCATCAAGATTTTCCATTTATATGGAGATCAACCACCCGCCGTCAAGATGTCACAGATCTGTATTTAAACTCATACTCATATGTTTATGACACAATCACTTTTTTTTATTACTTTCAAAACATGAAGAGGAAGTGTGATGTAAAAGTGAAGTTCATGAATCCTTACGGCTCTGCACTATCATTTCACTGGCCCTCACGGAAAGAAGATCTCTGCTATGTTCTAGTGTGTAACATAATTTCTTGTGTCAGCCCTACCATAATGGTAGGGTGATTGTGAGATGAAATGGAAGACCTACAGTTTAACGTGGAATCCGAACCACGGTGGAGGCCTGGCATTCCTCACATTCACAAGTTGTGATTAATACACGTCTTGTCAGAGGTGAAGGAAAGGTTTGGAAATCAGATAAATATGACATATCAGATGAAAAGTATTATCTGAGCAATTTTTCAATCCTAGCAGTTGTATTTAGTGCACTAGAACAATGTTATTTAAATTTCCCTATGAAAGAAGAGATCTATTATGGTGCATAGGGTCAAAACACAATGTGTTTTAAATTAGCCATGCTTAGCTAGGCCTATAATATTGTTATTTATATCAATTAAAATAAATATATTAGTGGATTAAAATACACTATTTTTATCTCACAGCATTTCACACCATACTTTAGAGTTAAATAAAAAGCCCCGGTAAATCATGTGCCTCAGGGCATCATGCTCACTTAATAAAACAATAGTTTTACACAAAATTTGTTAATAAACAAAATTAATTAATTTTAGTGTCTCTCAGGGGTAAGAAAAGTTTATACAACATTTTTTTAATCAAATCTACACACTTTGATTGACATGTGGTAAAAATATGACAGTGATATGCTGATTATACACAGAGCTATGAATTTTTTCCTTAAAACCTGCACTCCTTACGTAGAACCTCAGAAACAACATTTACACACATTTTTTCAAAACTTTTACCATCTCAGAAAGTATGTGGCCTAGGGAGGAAAAATGCTATATATGGATTTGTAACTGGCTATATGAATTAAAGTAACTTGCTGGTAGTAACATGAGCAAAAAGGTTTTGTGAAAATCTTAGGTGGTGGGTGTGATTACAAAATTTAGCTGGGTGATCTCATATGAAATGACCCAATGATTATGATTATGTGGTGCCAGTAGAATTCTTAAACCTAACTTGAGTCTAATTAACCAAACCAAGACAACTATAGGAACAATTCCCCTTCGCAAAAATAAATAAGTATGGTACTATAGCGCCAGGAATCAAACCCGGGACATCTAGATTAGTAGCCAGAATGCTGACAACTAGATCAAGAGGCCGTTATCCTTTTTATTGTTACTATTCAAATATGGATTTTTTTTTCTAATTTTTTTACCAATTGAACATTCTAGAGTATGTAGAGGCCTTATAAACATAATTAGGATAACATTTTCAGGCTCACCATACCAAACATATTTTTTAAAGGTTGAAATATCTATTAAAATAAATTATTTGTTTTAGGGAACACTTTCTAAGCCCATTTTAAGTATCTATCCAGGTACACATTTATTTATGTAAACAGACATAGATGATATAATACTAAACAAAGTTATAAACTGACCCACCTGAAAAGCTGTCTATACTCTCTTCTCCTTTCTTTTTGGAAGCAGGTTTCTTCTTCTTATCTTTCTTCTTAACACTATCCTCTTCTTTCACTACAGTCAATACGCTCCTCTCTTTGTCTTTAATTGAACTATGGGACTTACTTGAACTCGACTTGACTCTTGAGCTTTCAGAGTTTTTTTTAGAATCAACCCCTGGACTACTATCTCTCTGAACAAATTGGTCATGGTCAACACTGTCATCCTCGTCGGATGTAACTATTTCGTTTTTCACAGTTACAGGCGATACCATCTCTTCTTTCACAGCTATAGGCGACGCAATTTTTTCTTCCCAGTACTTAGTTTCACTTCGATTCTTGGGCTTGTCAATAGGTTTAGAGCGATCACTGCTGGAATATGATTTGTTGCTTTTTTTATCATGATATTTGTCAACGCTTTTCTTAATAACCTCTTTATTTTGTAAGTTATCATTTTTTTTCCTCTTGTCGTTTTCTCTACTACTTTCCTTTTCCCTTCTTTTTTTCCTTTTCACTACTACTTTCCTTTTCCCTTCTTTTGTCCTTTTCACTACTACTTCCCTTTTCTCTTCTTATCCTTTTCACTACTACTTTCCTTTTCCCTTCTTTTGTCCTTTTCACTACTACTTTCCTTTTCCCTTCTTTTGTCCTTTTCACTACTACTTCCCTTTTCTCTTCTACTATCCTTTTCACTACTACTTTCCTTTCCTCTTCTACTGTCATTTTCTCTACTATGTCCTTTTTCCCTTCTGTTGTCTTTTTCACTGCTACTTCCCTTTTCCCTTCGACTATCTTTATCCCTAATACTCTCCTTTACCTTGTCCGTATCTCTACTTCTCTCCTTCTCTCTTCTACCATCCTTTTCTCTCCTATTTTCCTTTTCCCGACTACTCTCTTTTTCTTTTAATCTGTTATAGTTGTTCCTGCTTGAGCTATGTTCAGAATTATGTGATCTCTCCTTCTTTAATTCACTATTTTCCTTATTATTTGATTTACTCCTTTCATTATGATTTTCCTTATGTTTGTCTTGCTTCCTGGAAGAACTGTGGCTACTGCTAGATGTCTTTGGCTTGTTATTCTCTTGGCGGTTTGACGTATTATCACTATCACTACTATCGGGGCACTCTGACTTTTGGCTACTGTCGTCTGATTCTTCTTCACTGGTTTCATCCTCGATCTGCAACATGTCAGAATCGTCATCATTGCCTCAGAGTTATGTGAGTGGTCATCTGAGTTTGTTGCAGCTGTCTCGTCTTCGTCACTAGAGTCCTGAATCCGCCTCTTCTTTCCCGCTCTCTAGAAGGTCCTTGTTTGCTTTCCTTTTGTGGTCGGTGACATGGTTGTTGGAGGACACACTGCTGGGAGTGTTATTTCTTGATTTTGAGCTGACATGTTTCTCCTGCACCACTCTCTCCCTGTGTTCATCAGAGTCCTCACGCTGCCTGTGATCGCTGGATTCTTCATGCCGCCTTGGCCCAGGGTCATCAGGACGCCTGTGGTGCCTTGGTTTATCTTCGTTCGTGGTGGATGACGGCTCATCATCGCTGGTGTCTTCCGCCGCCACCATGGCTTTCCACTTAGCGACTATGGCCTTTGCAGAGTTCCCAACCTCACCGTCATACTTTCGCAAGGCGTTAACTGTCCGACCAACGCCAGTCTCCTGCAGATGCTGGACCGTCACTGGCAGTCTGTCCAGCTTTGTGATGCAGTGTTTCATCTGCCAACAAAGTACATATTTATCAATACCATCTTCCAGATACTTTTCTGCTCATCTTAACCATCCTATTCTGCCGCAAGACCAACAATGCTCAATAACTTATGCATTTTACAACTGTTGTTCGGACAGCACTGGACACACAGTTATTTCAGTTCGAGACTTAGAAACCAACTAGGACCAAATAGATATAATAAGCAAACAAGGCATATCAAAGTGTTAATAAAAGGAGTTTAGCCCCTTAAGAGTTACTCTGCACCTCTGATTTAGGTCGCTACAAAAACAGCACTATCCACTTATTTGTGTATTTTTTATAATGGTGTTTAATGCTGGTGTTGAAGGCTTAATTTATTTTATCTAAAGACAAACAACAATAAGGGTACATTTAAAGGGAATCCATTAAACATGTATTTGGATGAGGCTAGTGAAACCATCGTAAGGTGAGAATACCATCACCCAACCAGGACAATGCCTCGCCTCCTAGCTCAGAATCAAGAATGCTGGTGAACATAAAAAGTTCTGCTTTTGAATCAGAGCACACACGTAAATATTCTACTTGAACAAAGTCATGTGAACACCAGTCTGAGGTAGAGAGAGGCCAAGCTGGAAACAGGGATGTTTCTAAGATTGGGATTCGGAAAGTCAATTCTAATACAATCTAGACACCTTCATAAATAATGTGAGCCCATAGTTGTTCTTCACTTTATGAATGTGAGATTGGTCAATCTTAAGTTATCACCTAATAGTGATGTAGCAGTAGGTTCCACATCTAGTTTGTTTCTGGTGTATGCATTCATAGTGAATATTTGATTAGAAACTTAAGCTATCAAATCTAACATCTAGATTCTAGGGTAAACAACTGTTATGTTTGTTGTAGTTCCAATCTGAGCCAGGTGGGACAAGGTGGTTTTCCCTCTATACAAATATGGGTAGCCTACATTCCCTCAAAATTTTGACTTCGTTCATACTAGGTTTACTCTATCCTAAATATGGGGTGGGTAAGTTGGGGTTGATAGGTAGTAGCTAGGTGTTTCCGCTATCTAAAATTTAATATAAGGATGCTGATGAGGGTAAATTTTAAGAAGATATACCAGTGTTCACCTAGAAAGGAATAGCTTGGGTAGACAATAAATAGATTTTTTTAAATTCATTGCATCTGGCAAGGATTTGAACATTGGCCTCCCAGGTCAACTCGTGTCCATTTAAACTTAGCCAACTCATTCTGTGTGACAAAATAACACTTATTTGAAAAATTAAACATCTTCATTCTTTTTAGGGCTACTGCATAAATCTGCACTAACGCATACTTTTTAAATGATCCACTAGACCTAGTCAGGTTTGTTGGGCAATTTTTTAGGAAAGTCAAGTTTTGTTATAATTTTTTTTTCAAAGTTAATATGGTAGCAGTGTTAATTTTTCAGTCCTGCACTTTTAAATTCCCCTTTAGGTCACACATATTACACCAGTTTAAGGACAGGGGATTGGGATGGTGGATTTTAAATAAAAAACACCCTCAGTTTACATTACCAGGACTCCCAACCTCCAATGGAAGTGGGTCTCGTTATGGCATCATTCTTTCTTTGTGGGTATTTGATATCGTAATATAACAGAGCTAGGCAGGGCTACTTATGGCTGGTAAAATCTTCATTCAAAAGTAGGCATTAAGTAGGGGGAATAAATTGAACTTAGGCATCTTTTAAGTATTTAACATCAAGGGATTAATAGTGATGGCAATATAGGGGCCATTTCATGTATCAGCTATAATATTTGATACAATATCCCAAGTTTTTAAATGCAAAGATTGAATATCATAATAAAAACAAATTAAGGTGTAGGCTTCATCCCACCTGAATGTTTTTAAGTAGGCATATTGGTTTAATTATTTTATATTTCCAAATAATTTCACAAAGCTGTGTTAAATTTCAAACTAACCCAAGACCTAACGTGTATCTTGAATTTGAATCCCACAATGGCCTGTGAAATGAGTGAAAATAACTTTTACTTTCTTTATTAAGGTGTGGTGACTCAAGTTAAAATTAAGTATTTGCTTTACTTTCTATTGATTCAAAGTGCAAACAATGTATTTATTTTGTACAAGCTGCTAACATTTTGCCTGCACTACTTTTAACACAAAGAGATAATTTTAGTCCGTCTTCGTTATTTAATAAAAAAATATGCAGTATTATACTTTGTAAAGTAATTCAAACAAATGTTACACATTAATTAGGTACGATACTTTGATATAATATAATCTATAACATTCTTTAAACAGGCTTCAAGTTATGGGGCTGGGTATCTGGTGAACATTTTTCGAAGCTATTAAAAATCTATAATGTTGAAATTGATATCTAAACTGAAAATTAAGACGTTGAAATAAATACAAGCCTTAATATTTCGACCTCACCCTCTCATTGTTCCCAGCATGTTTTTCAATACTTCGTTGGTAATGTTTAATGACATCAACAATACCCGACATATTGGAAATGCCAGTAATGTAAAACGGCCAGCTGATTGCTCAGAAATGTAGTTACAGTAAGCTATGATAATAAAATAACTTTAGTTATGATAACATCCACAACAGCACTTAAAAGGTTATTTGCCGTAAAACTTTGTATAGTATACAGAGCTTTATATTATACAAGGCTCGAATACTTACTATATTTTAAGACTAGCCATTTCAAAAGAGAAGAAATACACGAGAACTAAAAAACTGTTTCTGGTAAACTATATTACTTAAGTCGATTGATTTATAATTCATTTTGTAGGAACTACCTTTAATCAGGGGAGTTGAGTCAGAGTAGTTAGAAAAATAAATACAAAAATGTTATTAAAAAATGGTAGATTTTACAGCACCTCTACCGGGATTTTTTTTTATTTAATTTGTTCTTGTATGGAGATAACATTATTTTTCTCTTTCACTTTCTCCTATAGAAACTCGCCTTATTTTGTAGCAGAGGTCCCCCTCACCCCCCATTCCCAAGTTTCCTTCCTCTATCGCCACTTCTCTGGTGCCACTTGTAGCCCTGAGAAGAACCTAGTCTCCAAAGAAAGAGTTGTCAAATTCAGTTGAGGTTAAGACAGGGGCCACAGGGCCCGGTCCCCACCAACGCTTTTTGAATATAACTATTTTTTTTATTTTTTTATTTTATAACATATTTTGTAAAAAAAAAACTTTAATATGAAGTGAAGCACCATTTTCCACATACAGTGAATTATTCTATTCCTTATACAGTATTCCAGTCCTAAGAGAATTCATCACATGCTACAATCGTCGCGTGACTGTACCAGCGCTCGGAGACCCCAATACCTAATAATGGAGACACTGACAGGGGCTCAGATCAACCCCGTCATCCAGTGGGAAATATCTCTCAAGGTCATTCCACTGAGCATTCACCGCTCAACCGTAGCTTATGGGGCTTGTCTAAGGGAGCCCACGATTCTATAAAGATAGTTTCTATTTTGTTTTAACGTTTATTTATTGCGTGTTAAAAACCCAGTAAGTAAGGTGACGAGTGAAAGTGTTCAATTAAAATGAATAAATCAGATTCTTTATTTTTTTAAATTCCGTATTTGTTTAATAAGTTGTATAGGAGCACCTAACTCAACTGAAGGTTGATTTTGTTGGTAAATTGGCCTCTCTGTGTACGACACTTTTAGTGTTTGTTCTAACGTGGATTTATGTATAGCCTTCATGTATAATGCATTCATAGCTTGTACTTTATGTAAATGAGACATCTTGAAATTGCTGATTATGTCTGTAACCAATAAACCATTATATGAAAGTTAGTTTGTATATGATATAATAAAACAGTATTGTTCATTAAAACTGAAAGAAAAACTTAATAAACAGTTAGGAGCACCTCAGCCTAGGATTTTTACATCTATGCAGTGGATGGCAAACAAAAAGAACTTTTCTTAGAGCTTGGTTTGGTAAACAATAGTTATGATTAACTGTGAGTGAAGAAAAACAGAACTTATTTTGTTCTTATCGTTTTTATTAGGTTTGTACAAGTAATGTCTTCACTTGGTAAATTTAGTTTAAAAACTGTATTACTTTATTCTTTCTTTTTGTAGATTTGTTTATTTATTTAAAAGTTTGTACAAACATAATCGAAGAGCATTTGCTCACTCGACAACAATTTTTTTTATACATGATTTCTTTTAATGACTATTTGTTTAGTGATTTTGTAATCTAGTGATTTTTAAAAATAAAAAACTTAACACGTGATGAAAAATAAATGGTACGGTGCACCGCACAGACTTTCACCCACTATCTTAAAATAGACTTTTACTTTAAAAACTCGTAAGATATGTGAAACGAAATAATATAATATAAAATATAATTGGATGTACATATGCGGCTAAAATTTTCTAGCCGTCGCCTGCCATTGATATCTATAATATTACTGGATAGCAGAGTCTAAGATATGTATGTGTAGAAATTCAACTAATGATTATATCGCAAAAACTAATTTATTATTGTATTGGTACATTTTACGCATAGCAACGATGAATATTTTGACCAACAACATAGAATAAAACAATGATGACAGGATCTAGGATCTCCTTAAACTGAGCTGGATACAGGATCTAGGATTAACATATCAGAATGGGGTTCACACAAGTCTTTGGCGAGTGATTAATTGTTCATTGATCTGTCTTATTTCAACAGTATGTCCATTCAGTTATATCATATATAGATCAATCCTGGCTATCTTTGTTGTAGAAACGATACACCAAGGATCACAAATTAAATAAGACACGCTGGTACTTACTTTTACTTACCTTATACCAATAGGGACTAGGAACATTGTTACAGAAAAGTTGAGAAACGTATTTGTCCGCCAAGGCGCATAAGAATCAAATTCATTTTCAAAGACCTGAATTAAGACGTATATATATTTGCTTATAGCTAAGAAATTATTTGTCTAATATAAATATATTTTAAATAAATTATTTTTAACTTTAATAGTACTACAATTTTACAATGATAATTTATTTCGTATCTCAAATAGTTGTGGAGAAATTATGAAAATTGGAAAATTTTCCCCTATGTAAAGTACTCTCAAAGTCATTTTCATTAGAAAATGAGAGTTGTCATCTTATTTATTATGATAAACCATGTCCAGATATAAATTAATAGTATTATTTTACTATTATATTATTATTATTATTTATTATTATTATTATTATTATTATTATTATTATTACTACTAACACCGCGTCTTATTACCCGTTCGGGTTATACGCACTTACACTAATGGTAGGGTGATTGTGAGATGAAATGGAGGACCTACAATTTAACGCGGGATCCGAACCACGATGGAGGCCTGACATTCCTCACATTCACAAATTGTGATTAATACACGTCTTGTCAGAGGTAAAGGAAGGGTTTGGCAATCAGATCCAGATTTTAAATTTAATCAAAATCGTTAGAGTGAGTTTTGAGGAAATCGATTTTTTCTCTTTTTGGCCTTCAGTAAACTACCCTTAATTTTAGGATTAAATATCTAATTCCGAAAACCCTACGGGGGCCTTATGAGAACCCCAGATACTAAGTTTCAGCCAAATCAGTAAAATAGTTTGGGCTCTAAACCAAGGTACAGACAGATTGACAAACACCATTGCGAAAACCACTTTTTTTGTTTCATTTATCAAAATCTCGAGCTCGATTTTTATTACGATCACAATACTTTCCCTCCGAGGTGTCGAGATAAAATAAAATTCGTTACCAGTAAGCTTTACCTGGTCTTACAAAAATAAATATCACGCACCATCATTGGGTTAAGATATTTGATTAATAAAATATTAATTGTTGGTTACGTATAATCTCATTCATAAAAAATCTTTATCTTAAACAATACATCAATTATTTTTAATGTTTAAATGTTATTTTGATAAAATAATGTTGAATATCTTGTGAATAGTTATGATATGGTCTTATGTTTGACAACGTTGCATTTTCACCTTTTGTCTAGTGATAGTTGTGGAAAGGTAAACGGTGACTATAGAATTCCTTACCATAAGGGATGACAAGCTGTAAGGTGCGTCGGGGTAACTGGATCCACTTTTTAAAAAAAATGCAGGTGCTACTGACATAAAAATCTTTACTACCTCATCAGTTTTGCGAATTTCGTGTGGGTTTTTTCAGGGATGGCATTCTAAATAGCTCCTCTACAGAAAATAGTTGAGTATATAATATTCCTACATAATTTAAAAATTTTATTTACTATTTTTTTATATAAATGATGGAGGGCCCAGTTACCCCTGATAATTGGGGTAACTGGACTAGCCTCCCCTATTTCCCTACAGTTAAAAGGCTTTTTATAACGAGGTAACAGGGCCCCTTTGTATACATATCCCCTTTTCAAAAATATATATAAAAAATTTCTTCTTTAAATAGGACTTACCCAGAGAGCATTGTAAATGAAGGTCATTGAAATCTGATATACACCGGTGAAGGAATAATGATCAATATCAAGGTATTTGGGTCTTAAACTGAGAAAAATTCACACTCATAATTAAAAATCAACTAATTTTATTTAAAATCAAGAAATTAATAAATTTACTGAAATTGGGGTTTCAAAATAGTCAACTTATAATTTAAATTGTAAAATTCAACCTCCACCAAAAAAATTATAGAAATTACTTTTATATATTTGTTCAGAATAATAATGAATAAAACCTGAGTATCAATAAGGACACGATTATCAAAAAATGTTAGTAAGGTCAGAAATATCTGTAGTGAAGCTTATATCTTTGAATCGTGTGGAGCTTGTCTTCACCTGTTGCGACAGCTTTCGGACAACATCAGATTTTCCAATATAATACTTCTCTTCATCAGTCTCAATGAACTTGTAGGTCTGATTATGGCGCTTGAGGTAGGTTCCCATGAAGCCAGAATAATCGAGTTTTACAGTGATTTTTTACTACATATAGCTTGAATGACGTGGCAGTTTTTCCATACACTCTGACAATACAATAACCACCTTTATCAAGATTGAATCTGTCTTCTATGTCTTCATCTTCTGTTGAACTCCTCTGCTGATCCTCTTGTTCACTCTCTGGGATAGACAACGAATCCTCAGTTAAGTCAGATTCTCTGGTTTCTGTATTAGGCGTCTCTTCTTCTTCTGTCTTTTTGGTTTTAGCCTGTTCTTTTTCTTGTTTTTTCTTCTCCTCCTCTTCCATCTTTTTCAAATATTCTTCTGTAGTTATAATTTCACAATTCTGAACTACCCTTCTGCGTTTAGTGGCGTTTTGCACAGAAGAGGTATTTGCCACCATGTCCAAGAGCAGTTCCTCAAAGCTTTTGCGCTTATCCCAGTTAGAGTGAATATTTTATTGTTCAACGTTATTCTGCAAGGTTTTTGACATACTGGTTGTGCCTGCTGTGGTGGTAGGATCAGGATTTTTAAGTGAACTTGTTGCAGTTGATGATGACGCACCTGCTGTGTTGGTAGGATCAGGATTTTGAAGTGAGCTTGTTGCAGTTGATGATGACGCACCAGAAGCACCTGCTGTGGTGGTAGGATCAGGATTTTGAAGTGAACTTGTTGCAGTTGATGATGATGCACCAGAAGCACCTGCTGTTGGGGTAGGGTTAGGATTTTGAAGTGATCTTGTCAAGGGTGAATATGAATACTCACAAGCAGTATGTTACTCGTTGTAGCGACGCCAATCAGTTGGTTTGAAAATTGAAAGTGGGATCTTATTTCGGTTTGGCCCTTGTACATCTGGATCATATATTCCAGTAGCTGAAAATCCTGTAATCAAATTTTCTCTTGAAGATTCTTCAACAATTTTGGTTAGAGTTGAGAGAAAAGAAGATTTCGGAATCTTTTTCCTAGGGTTTAGGCGTTGCCACTTACACAGCTCCTGATCCCATTTGGTTTTGAGCACTTTAAAAACGGCAACGTCCATTGGTTGAAGGACATGCGTGGTGTGAGGTGGCAGTTTCATTATAGTCACTTGATTTTCTAGTGCAAGTCTTATGAGTTATTAGTTCTCCATTTTGATAAAGTAATAATAAAAAACCTAAGTTCAAAAGAGTTTCCTATTTATTGTGTGTTCTGTCAACATCTTAGTAGTAAATATTTGTATTTTTGGTACTTCTGGAATGCTGAAACACTTTTTGAATCTCACAAATGTAAAAGAGGTAAGTCGGCTATGTGTGGGGTAACTGGGCCAGAGGTGGACCCAGTTACCCCAGACCTATGGCCCAGATACCCCAATCCACACTTTTTTTGGGGGGGGGGGGTTACTGGGCCATTCCCCTTCATCTCAAGTGTTAAGGTGATAATGAAGTCCAACCACCAAAATAACTTAGACTAAACCCATTGCTTACACAAATTACAATAAACAACAAAATAGTACTCACTTTGTGGATTCTGTAAAGTTTCACAAAAGATGGGAACGCGTGTTGTTTTTGCCAGCTGGAGCTCCTAGCTTCAACTACTCCTCTGAGAGTGGGAACACAACTGAAGTTACAAATATCAATTGTTATCTGTAATCCTAGCTGGGCATCAGTGGTACCAACCAAAGAAACTTGAAAGACTCTAAGAAGATGGCGAGAAAATCCCCATGGCCCAGTTTCCTCGGGGCCCAGTTACCCCGACGCACCTTACCTGTTACAAAACGTTCAAACTTCCACAGAGATACTACGTTCCAAGTAACGGTTACACTAGTATCGGCACATCCCTTAAAGACGCATGGTTCCTCCTGAGCACCTAATAGAAGTTGTCTTTGTTATTTTGAATACTTAAAAAAATTATGTTTTGATTGCAAGATTCGTGTTATTAGAAATAAGGCTTGTACTTTTAATGTATCAATATACGTGGTATTTTTTATTGGTGACTTGAATTAAAGCATACAATTGGCGTTAGGTTAAACAATTGTGAATTGGCTCAAGGATTAGTTACTTATTTGTATACTATTAATCTCATAAGTTTAAAAAGTATACAGATAATCCTATTTAACATTTAACAAATTAATCTTTAAACAGTGATAACAAAAATTACTTCTTTAATTAGGAATTTGAGATACGTGGTATTAGAACTTTGTGTTTTGTAATAAGAATTGAGATACATGGAGTTTTTTTAATCACTTAAATGTCTGTGTATTGAAGCTCAGAACAATTTATTATTAATATTATTTGATAATTAATTACATGATCCAAAGAGCTAGAGCTCTCTTATAGGACTATGGATTTATAATAATTGAAATTTTACCTAAGTTTAAATTGTAAAGGTCCCGACACAGACTCCGTATCTGTAGGTCCGTGGTCCGTAAGAAATCGATGCCACAATATCAGATTGCTCTGGCCACAGAGTCCTTATCCATAAGTCCTTACTCCGTAGAAATTGCCCAACTTAAACTTTCTACGGACTCGAATACCAATCACAGCGGAGTAAGTATGCGCATGCGCATTCAAATAAAGAATTAAAGGCAGTGATAAAATCCGTCGCTATGGAAACATATACAAAATGAAAAGATGGCTACACGTGGAGCTATTTCAGAAACATTTTTCTAAAAATCTAAAGACCCCGGGAAGAGCGGCTTCTAGGAATATGTTTTCTAAGAAATATCAAGCTCTCAGAAATATTGGCTTTGCTTTTGTAGGTTCAACACCCCTATTATTTGGTTTATACTCCATTTACTAGCGTCATTTAATTTTTTGTAATTGATAAATTATGGATACTAGTGATTTTGAAATGGATTCTCTCCTTATTTGTTGTGTTCAGTAAAGGCCTGTTTTGTTTGGTAAAAAACAAAGACTTTAAAGACGCTCCAAGAAAATAAAATGATTGGTTAAGTATTTCAGAAATCGTTGGGATACCAGGTAAGTTTTGGCTACAAGTAGGCCTACTCTTACTTTTGAATCCAAGCCCCTTTTTTACAATGTTGCGTTTAGTTACGAAAACTAGAAACAAAATATAGATGCATAAATAGTTTCTGCTCTTTTTTTTTCAGGCGTAATCCTTTTTTAGCAAGTTAGAAAATCCACCTGAGTTAGAAACATATTTTTAATAGTGGAACCCAAATTTCTTATAGTGATACGAGTTTATATTGCAATATTTTCCCCGTGATTGAGCACCAATTATTACGATACCGGATACTATTGTACTATACGGATGTGGACCCGTGTATGCCTTACGGTGAGCAGTAAGTATAATGATACCGGGTTTTATGATGAAGACGACGTGTGCATGCCCTATTACGCACTTATCACACGGTTATGTGATCTGATTTTATGTGATACGTATTCTTAAGAAATGAGCAAGACTTGCACACGATTTATTTAAATGATTACACCTTCGGTACTGAAGATATGATATTAAATGACACAGTTTTTGTTACTTTACGGTTTGTTTTTCTGTGATATTACAGATTCCGTGTTCTGAGTACTGTTTGGTGTCTAGATTTATGTAACTCTGTCGATTTATACGCACAAGCTGCTTTTTATATGTTACATACCCCTTGCCTTTTGGACCTCTTGTCATCAGTGTTAAAACTAACTAATGGCAAAACTCCTGGCAACCTGATGTTGCTAAGGCTGGTCCCTATTGGGTAGAGTGAGCCAGCATGTCAAATGATTTTTCTAATACAACAAAGTTGAGCTTTAACATTTTTTTTAAACGTAGTGTATTGAAATTACTTCTGAAAACGCGTGATTCTCCATGGATGAAGTATTAAAAGGAAACTTTACATACAGGTCTTTAAAGGAAAATACACTTGATCGATTACTTTCTGAATATATGAGAGGGGTCCTAAACAATATAATTACACTCTCTATCTCCATTTAGTGTTTATATTGGATTTAACAATGGTCATTAGAAAAAAAAGTTATTTAAATACATTGTTATCTATCCATATGATTTTTAAGTCGAGTTTTTTTAGGCACTTAATGAAAATCCATCTGAACTAGAGACATGTTTGCACTAGTGTAATACAAACCACTCTTTTTATCTTAGCACCACGTCTTACTACCTATTCGGGTGATAGGCCTGTATACTAATTACAAACTGGTTAGAGATCAGAAGGGTTAAGTTCAGAGGAAGGGATAAAGAAGGTTGAATTCTGAAGAAATGCACCCGCATTTGCGTGCAGTGAGAGGGGAAACCATTTAGGTCAAACTCACCCTCAGTGCACCCGACCGGATTCCAACGCCGATTTTCCTGTATTCAGGCTATACATGCATAAATTATCTGTTCATATATTTTACTATGCCTAGTCCTTTTTTAGGCACTTTGAAAATCCACCTGAACTAGGAACATGTTTGCACGAGTGGAATCTAAACCACTCCATCCAGATTGGGTGGCATTCTTTCTCCTGGTGTGATTGACACATGTAATTCATCTTGAAATAGGACGTGCAAGTTTGTGATAGCCGTTATGGGCAGCACCACTCATAAGGACTAGTTAATATGTCAGAAAAAGCCGCAAGTTTTTTAAAAAATAATTCTGCTTGTTGTGCCTCACTGTTCAGTCGGCCCTTGTCTCATTCCTCCACACTTGCATAGGCCGCGCCACCCACCCTCTATACTGCCTGGACTGCTCCAACACCATGTTCTCTAAGCCGTCCGTGAAGATTTACCCACTCTACTCAGCGTCTGCGAGAATTGGTTCATCGACCCTGGGGGGTGCCACCGACGTCCCAAAGCCCTGCTCGGATAAGCGAGAAGTGACAAACGTGGTCTGGGAGGCTCTCACACAGCCCCCCATAGAGTAGTGTCTCCGCACGTAACTCTAAAAACCTCTTAGTCGGTTCCCAAAATTTTTCTTTTATCTAATAATATTAATTAATAATATTCTTTTTGTTTGTTTCAGTTAACTTCGCGAAATGCGACAATCCGTCTTAGAATTCCCGAAAACCACACGGTGTGACCAATTGGTCGGTACGTGTTGGAATTTGCTCCCGTGCACCCCTCCAGGGTGCATTAGAGCATGCTTTATGAGTCTGGAGTCTGGAGTCTGGAGAATTGGTGCGGTACGGAAGGTGACTGTGACTCCAGCCCCAAAGCCAAAGCCGCTGGTGCAATCTTTCGCCAGTGCGCTGTCAGGGAGACCAACCCCTCCATCCCAGGCCGAGGCACCTGCCAAAGCCACTCTACCTGAACCGGTCGCATCCGGTTCATCCCTATCGGTCGAGGACCCGTCCAAGACCGCTCCTCTTTTTAGCACTTTGAAACTCCACCTGAACTAGGAACATCTTGCCGAGTGGAATCTAACCACTCCATCCAGATGGTCATCTCTTCTCCTGTGGATTGACACATGTAATTCATTTTAACATCGCACTCCAAGTTTGTGCATAGCCCGTATGGCAGCACCACTCATAAACTACTTACATGTCAGACAAAGCCCAAGCTTAAAATATTTGTTGTTGGCTCTCAAGGATTCCGGACTGGCCCTTGGACTTTTCATCACTCTTGAGGAAGGCCACGCATCCTCCGCGGATGTCAACCGGGGCCTACCGTCCGTGAGCACCATCCTCTACCGGTCTCTCTTTGGCAGTGCACCCGAATAGAGGACCCCCAGTGCTGAAGGAGCTCACGGTCGCACTCTGGAACGCCAACGGAGTCGCGGGAAGAAGGCTGAGCTGGAAAGTTTCCTGGCAAAGCATCGCGTCGACGTAATGCTGTTGGGAGAAACCCACTTGCTCTCCGCAGTTAGGTTCTCGTTGGCGGAGTTCATCTGCCATGGAGTGACCGAGCGGGGGATGTGGGAAGGGGTGGGACGGCGGTCCTGGTCCGGAGGGGCCTTGACCATCACGTCGTCTCTCTTCCTCCCCTCCAACACATGGAAGCAACGGCTATCCAACTGGTGACCTCTACCGGCCCAGTGCGTCTTATCTCCATCTACTTCCCTCCCTACCGCCGGTTCAACCAGGCCACGAGGGCTGACATGGAGGTGCTGCTTCGAGGTACCACGCCTGTTTTAATCGGTGGTGACTTCAACGCAAGCACCCTTCATGGGGCTCTAGGATTATGTGCGCTCGCGGCGGATTGCTCCGCGACGTCATAGATCTACACGGCTTGGATGGCTTCCGGTCCCCCGACCCCTACCCACTTCCCTCTCAATCCCATTGGCTTCCCGGACGTCCTTCGACTTCGTTGTCTCCAGAGGGATCAGAAGGCGGTTGGTGTTTGAAGTCTCTAGCTGAGCTAGACTCGGATCACAACCCCGTTCTAGTGAACTTGGGACGCGCGGTGTCCTTCATAGACCCCCCCGAAAAACCTGACCTTAAGCGCACTGACTGGGACAAGTTCACGAATGTGTTGAGAGAGAGGTTGGGACCCACTCCTACCTTTCGAACAGCAGCAGAAATCGATCGCGGTGCGGAGTTCATAACTTCCGCCATCAAGGGGTCGCTCGAAGCTTCGACGCCGAGGCACCGTCCTAAGAGGGCGCCACAGGCTTCTTTGCCCGATTCTATCCTCAGGCACGTCCGGGAGAAAATCGGCTGAGGAAGGCTTGGCAAACCTCGAGGGACCCGGTAGACAAGGCCAACTGGAGCCGCAAAGTCCATGCGGTTCGCGAGATGGTCAAAGAATACCGGAACAGTGTCTGGGAGGACAAGATTGAGAGCTTGTGCGTACAGGACAGGTCCCTGTGGCGCATGACGAGGAACTTGATGCGGGTTCCCGCACCAAGGCCGCCTATTGTAGGTCGTAACGGGGTGGCCAACTCGACCAGGAGAAGGCCGATGCTCTCGCTGAGCACTTAGAGGCGCAATTTGTACCGACTGACACCCGTCAGACCCGGTGCACATTGGGCCGTGGATCAGGTCATCGCAGCGGTCTCGTACAGACCCTTGGATGAACCAGAGCCCACGGAGGCGGCAGAAATGTCGCGGGCGTTAGCCGCTCTAAGATTAAACAAGGCCCCGGACGCGACGGCATCAATAACGCGGTCCTCCGAAAGCTGCCCTTGGAGGCGATTAACTTCCTCGTGGAGTTATTCAACGCCGTCCTGCTCCTGAGTCACTTCCCAGAGCTCTGGAAGCACGCCAACGTCCTCTGCTTCCATAAACCGGGTAAGGACCCGGCCCTAACTTCGTCTTACCGACCGATCAGCTTGCTCGACTCTTTGGGCAAGTTGTTCGAGAGACTTCTACTGACGAGACTGACCCGACATGTTCGCGAGGCGGGCATCTTGGTGGACGAGCAGTTCGGCTTTCGGGCGGGACACGCTCGTCTCATCAACTTGTCCGGCTCGTGGAAGCAGGTCACGAGGAACTTCAACATCAACAGGCTGACTGGTGCTGTCTTTCTCGACGTGGCAAAGGCCTTCGACCGTGTTTGGCACGAAGGTCTCCTTTTCAAACTCCTCTCCTTGAACCTTCCCTTCTACCTAGTTAAGATTGTTCAATCTTATCTATCCAACCGGACCTTCTCCACTACCTTTGGGAACGCCACATCCCAGGTCAGAAGCATCCGGGCTGGAGTGCCACAGGGTTCCCTCGTGGGCCCGGTGCTCTTCAGTCTGTATGTGAACGACATTCCGAAATCCCCAGACACCAAGTTAGCACTGTATGCGGACGACACGGCTCTAGTAGCGGAGTCGTGGCGAGGGCAGCTGGTGGAGAGGCGACTCCAGACGCACCTGACGCAGTTGGAGGGGTGGCTGACTACCTGGAGAACGAGTATTAACGTGGAGAAGAGTACAGCAGTGCTCTTCACATGGAAAGAAAGTTCTACAGGCCGGCCCCACTCCGGCTGTTCGGAGAACAGATCAGATGGGCGGACAGTGCTAAGTACTTAGGACTTACGCTGGACACCAAGCTGACCTGGCGACTTCACTGCACAGAGAGACTGACCAAGGCGAAGCAAAGGCTGGGAATCCTAGGCCCACTGCTTAACAGGCGTAGCGCCCTGTCCACAAGGAACGGTCTGACACTGTACAAGCAGCTGCTCAGACCGATCCTCGACTATGCGTGTCCCGCTTGGGGCCACCTGGCGGACACGTATATGAGGAGGATGCAAGCATTCCAGAGTAGGTGTCTGAGGTCATTGTGGACGCACCTTGGTACGTTCGGAATGTGAATCTGCACCGAGACCTGGATATGCCGACCATCAAGGACCACTTCCGGAAGCTGGCGCAGTCCTTCTACGCCAGACTCCCCGGTGCCACCAATCCTCTTATCCAGGGGCTTGGGAATTACGTCATCGACCCTGGGGGGTGCCACCGACGTCCCAAAGCCCTGCTCGGATAAGCGAGAAGTGACAAACGTGGTTTGGGAGGCTCTCACACAGCCCCCCATAGAGTAGTGTCTCCGCACGTAACTCTAAAAAACCACTTAGTCGGTTCCCAAATTTTTCTTTTCCCTAATAATATTAATTATAATATGCTTTTTGTTAGTTTCAGTTAACTTCGCGAAATGCGACAACCCGTCAGCTAATTATCCGAAAACCACACGGTGTGACCAATTGGTCGGTACGTGTTGGAATTTGCTCCCGTGCTCCCCTTCAGGGTGCATTAGAGCATGCGTAATGAGTCTGGAGTCTGGAGTTTTGAGTCTCCTCCCAATCCCTTCCCTACCCACCCCCGCACCCCGCACCACCCTCCCCAAACCCATTCACCCTTCCAACCCCTTCCTACCACTCCCCACCCCAACCCCTGTCAACCCGGCCACCCCCACACCCAACCCCACACCTGAGGATGATGCTACAAAGCTCAAAATTTGTATTGAGCTTCTCAAGGAGATTCCGGGACTGGATCCTTGGGACTTTTCATCGAGTCTCTTGAGGAAGGTCCAGGAGTCTCCGAGGAGTAACCGTGGCCACCCGGTCATGGAGCATATCATCCTCTACCTGGTCTCCCATGGCAGCGCACCCGAATAGAGGACCCCCAGTGCTGAAGGAGCTCACGGTCGCACTCTGGAACGCAAACGGAGTCGCGGGGAAGAAGGCTGAGCTGGAAAGTTTCCTGGCAAAGCATCGTGTTGATGTAATGCTGTTGGGAGAAACCCACTTGCGCTCCGTAATGAGGTTCTCGCTAGCAGAGTTCATCTGCCATCGGAGTGACCGAGCGGGGGATGTGGGAAGGGGTGGGACGGCGGTCCTGGTCCGAAGGGGCCTTGACCATCACGTCATCTCGCTTCCTCCCCTCCAACACATGGAAGCAACGGCTATCCAACTGGTGACCTCTACCGGCCCAGTGCGACTTATTTCCATCTACTTCCCTCCCTACCACCGGTTCAACCAGGCCACGAGGGCTGACATGGAGGTGCTGCTTCGAGGTACCACGCCTGTTTTAATCGGTGGTGACTTCAACGCTAAGCACCCTTCATGGGGCTCTAGGATTATGTGCGCTCGCGGCGGATTGCTCCGCGACGTCATAGATCTACACGGCTTGGTGGCTTCCGGTCCCCCGACCCCTACCCACTTCCCTCTCAATCCCATTGGCTTCCCGGACGTCCTCGACTTCGTTGTCTCCAGAGGGATCAGAAGGCGGTTGGTGCTGAAGTCTCTAGCTGAGCTAGACTCGGATCACAACCCCGTTCTTGTGAACTTGGGACGCGCGGTGTCCTTCATAGACCCCCCCGAAAAACCTGACCTTAAGCGCACTGACTGGGACAAGTTCACGAATGTGTTGAGAGAGAGGTTGGGACCCACTCCTACCTTTCGAACAGCAGCAGAAATCGATCGCGGTGCGGAGTTCATAACTTCCGCCATCAAGGGGTCGCTCGAAGCTTCGACGCCGAGGCACCGTCCTAAGAGGGCGCCACAGGCTTCTTTGCCCGATTCTATCCTCAGGCACGTCCGGGAGAAAAATCGGCTGAGGAAGGCTTGGCAAACCTCGAGGGACCCGGTAGACAAGGCCAACTGGAGCCGCAAAGTCCATGCGGTTCGCGAGATGGTCAAAGAATACCGGAACAGTGTCTGGGAGGACAAGATTGAGAGCTTGTGCGTACAGGACAGGTCCCTGTGGCGCATGACGAGGAACTTGATGCGGGTCCCCGCACCAAGGCCGCCTATTGTAGGTCGTAACGGGGTGGCCAACTCCGACCAGGAGAAGGCCGATGCTCTCGCTGAGCACTTAGAGGCGTAATTTGTACCGACTGACGACCCGTCAGACCCGGTGCACATTGGGCACGTGGATCAGGTCATCGCAGCGGTCTCGTACAGACCCTTGGATGAACCAGAGCCCACAGAGGCGGCAGAAATGTCGCGGGCGTTAGCCGCTCTAAGATTAAACAAGGCCCCCGGACGCGACGGCATCAATAACGCGGTCCTCAGAAAGCTGCCCTTGGAGGCGATTAACTTCCTCGTGGAGTTATTCAACGCCGTCCTGCTCCTGAGTCACTTCCCAGAGCTCTGGAAGCACGCCAACGTCCTCTGCTTCCATAAACCGGGTAAGGACCCGGCCCTAACTTCGTCTTACCGACCGATCAGCTTGCTCGACTGTTTGGGCAAGCTTTTCGAGAGACTTCTACTGACGAGACTGACCCGACATGTTCGCGAGGCGTGCATCTTGGTGGACGAGCAGTTCGGCTTTCGGGCGGGACACGCCACGTCTCATCAACTTGTTCGGCTCGTGGAGCAGGTCACGAGGAACTTCAACATCAACAGGCTGACTGGTGCTGTCTTTCTCGACGTGGCAAAGGCCTTCGACCGTGTTTGGCATGAAGGTCTCCTTTTCAAACTCCTCTCCTTGAACCTTCCCTTCTACCTGGTTAAGATTGTTCAATCTTATCTATCCAACCGGACCTTCTCCACTACCTTTGGGAACGCCACATCCCAGGTCAGAAGCATCCGGGCTGGAGTGCCGCAGGGTTCCCTCGTGGGCCCGGTGCTCTTCAGTCTGTATGTGAACGACATTCCGAAATCCCCAGACACCAAGTTAGCACTGTATGCGGACGACACGGCTCTAGTAGCGGAGTCGTGGCGAGGGCAGCTGGTGGAGAGGCGACTCCAGACGCACCTGACGCAGTTGGAGGTGTGGCTGACTACCTGGAGAACAAGTATTAACGTGGAGAAGAGCACAGCAGTGCTCTTCACATGGAAAAGAAAGTTCTACAGGCCGGCCCCACTCCGGCTGTTCGGAGAGCAGATCAGATGGGCGGACAGTGTTAAATACTTGGGACTTGGGGCCACCTGGTGGACACGTATATGAGGAGGATGCAGGCGTTCCAGAGCGTGTGTCTTAGGATCATTTGTAAACGCACCTTGGTACGTTCGGAATGTGACTCTGCACCGAAACCTGGATATACCTACCATCAAGGACCACTTCCGGAAGCTGGCGCAATCCTTCTACGACAGACTTCCCGGTGCCACCAATCCTCTTATCCAGGGGCTTGGGAATTACGTCATCGAGCCTGGATGGTGCCACCGACGTCCCAAAGCCCTGCTCGGATAAGCGAGATGGGTCAACAGTGGTTTGAGAGGCTCTCACCCAGCCCCCCATTAGAGTAGTGTCTCCACACGTAACTCTAAAAAACCCTTAGTCGGTTCCCCACAATTTTGTTTTCCTCAACTAATATTAATTACTAATATGCTTTTTTGTTTGTTTCAGTATTTTCGCGAAATGCGACAACCCGTCAGTTAAATATCCGAAAACCACACGGTGTGACCAATTGGTCTGTACGTGTTGGAATTTGCTCTCGTGCACCTCTTCAGGGTGCATTAGAGCATGCTTTTTTGCGTCTGCGTCTGCGTGGCGCGGCCTGTGCAAGTGCGGAGGAAAGAGACAAGGGTCGACTGAACAGTGAGGCACAACAACATAAATGAGTTTAAAAAATGGAGAACAATTACATGAAAATCTGATTTTAAATATAGTTATTTCCTTTTCCTGGAAAAAATAGTTTTTTGAGTTATGAGGTATTTGATCTAGGCCATCGATATACAGAGTGCTCGCAAACTCGTAACCCAAACTGCACATATAGCTTGTTTGAACCATTATCATTACCATTAAATTGTGTTCAAAGTTTTGGTGTATAGCGCCGGGATAGCAAAGCTCTTCAATCGCGCGTGTACAATAGGTTGCATAGGAGTTAGGCTATCGGCAGTACACACCTCTGACATCCTGGAGCACGGCAGCAGAACATAACACAATTAATAGTAAACAACATATTAGTCCATTTAAAAATGCGAATACATTCAGAGGCTCATCTTTACCGGGGTCCTACTTCACAGAAAGGGCTTGCCATTATTACATGTGCACTGCCCATAAGCAGATTCACACTATAGGCCCGGGCCTAGGGGCGGTGACTTTAGGAGGTGGCACATTTTGGATGAAATTATTTGTATTCTTATTATAATACATTTTTTAATAATTATGTTTAAAAATTATTGACTAACATTATTCAAAATAGTTCAAGTTAAAGTAATAATAACAATATTTATTTTTAAATAACTTTACTTTGCAATCGCTTTGTAACTGATGTCATTCTCCCCTGCTTCATAATGTTAACTCAAGCTACTGTAGGGCATGTACATGCCTTATTATTTTTCGTAGAAACTTTTTCTCGGTTACTAACTTCTGCCCCCTTTCCTCCCCAACACCTACTTACAAATATTCCTAAAGCACTTGACAAAAAAATGTTGGGAAGGGGATGTTATAATTGTGCCTAGGTACGCAAAAATTTTAAATCCGCCACTAGCAGTGCCGCACGCCTAGCTCCTGTATGTAACGTGTTGTACACACATGCTTGACAGCTTATCTCTCCCAGAACTGTAGGCCGAAACCTTAAACACAATTGAATGGTATTAGCATTTTTTTCCGGATGTAAGTGTAAAGAGATTTTGTATTACTTTTGGTTCAAACAAGCTATAGGCCCTATTGCAGTTTTGGCTATGCGTTGCCGAACACCCTGAATACATACACACATTTATCTTATTACCCATTCCGATTTGCCGCCTTTGTACTAATTACGCTAATATGTTAGGGAAGAAAGCTGTATTTAGAGGAAGTGTAACCACATTTGCGTGAAGAGACAGAGTGGGAAACTATCCAGTAAAAATCACTCTCAGTAAACCCAACCAGTGCTCCAACCCAGATTTCCCCGTCATCAGCAGTCTAGTCTATTGCAAGTGTGATGCGGAGTGATGCCTTAGATAATGCGGCAGCCGAAGTAGGTCATAAGAAATAAATTAACAGATTATATTATGACCAGTGACCACCTATATTGGTTTGCAAGCAGAAAAAGGTGTCTCATCTTGTCCGGGGACGAGAAGGTTGGGGTTTCAATCTCAGCCGGGTGTGCATAGGGCTGTCTTACTTAATATTATCCCACCCACTCTTCCTCTACACAAGTGCTGATACCTTTATTTTAAATGTTACCATTCTCATCCTTATTTGATTAGTGCAAATATAAGGCAATCTTGGCCACGAAGAAAGATGTGGTGCACACGTAGATACTGTATATAACCTTAACTAAGAGAATATAGTCACTTTATGTTTACCAAGGAGCAGTATTGTGGTACTGTTGGTTTAATAGCCATACTTTGAGCACTAACCATGAAAATTGAGTAGGCCAAACGATGGGCAGTTTCAAAAAAATAATAGATATATTCTTTCTTATAGTGGGTAGCCAATTTGTTATCAAGTTAGCCTCCCATTAGAAATTGTTAGTAAGTGCCTTAAATTTTGGGCACTAGTCAGCACAAACGATGGGTACTTTAAAAAAAAATAAAGCTATGTTATTTCTTAAAGTGGGTGGTCAACTTGATATCAAGTTAGCCACCCTTAAGAAATCGCTAGTAGGTGCATTAAATGTTGAGCACTAACATTTGAAATCGGCCACTATAGCCAGCACAAAGGTAGCATAAACAATGGGCGCTTTCAAAAAAATGATAGCTTCAATGTTTCTTATAGTGGGTGGTCAACTTGATATCAAGTTAGCCACCCATAAGAAATCATTAATAAGTGCTTTAAATTTTGAGCACTAACCAGTACAAACGTAGCACAAAGTTGGGTATTTTCAAAAACCAGGTGGTTAAAAGTAGGGTGGCCAACTTTAAACACATCTTTTTTTGCACATTCTGGAAGTCCCAGATTCCTGTCCTTTCCATCATAGAACATACAATCTCGTAGATCATAACAGTTTTTAAAAAGTATCTCCGAACAGAGTGTACTGGGAGATAGAATCTACATTTGCTAGCTCTGAAGAATATGCTGACATATTTTGCAGCATCAGGGCACAATTTATACACAAGGACAAATGTCTGTACACCCCCAAGACATGCAACAATGCAATAGATTAAGGAGTCTCAACCAGTCGTGTACAGCATGTTCCAAAAAGGCCTACACATTGTTCGTGGTCGTAATGAGTATTGGGCAGGTCTTTCAAGTGATGTCGTTGAACAGGCACTGATGAGGATGGGAAGTATCAGATCAACAGGAGGATTAACTAGAGGATGAGGAATAATAGAAGCACATCACAAGTATGGGTTCAATCTATGATTCCATGCACAAAGGTTAGCAATGCTATGCAAGAGCTTACTAGTATCATCTATCACACCAGTGAACAACACAAAGATTCTTCATAAGCCAGGCAGACAAGAGACTGCTTGGACACTAAGAGAATCTTGACTTTTTAATGAATCAAAGCCCATTCACCCTTGATGAGCCTTTGCGCAGTTTGACATCAGGAGTGATTGCGCAAGATAGTGTAAACGTTGACATTAAGCAAAAGAAATTGGTGATCTAATTCTCAAGTCCATGCATGCTCAAAACATTTTAAACTATTAATTCAAGCGAAGTTCACAGGCTGTTTGTTATAAGGGGAATGAAGAATGTTCCATTGGGCCAAGATATCAATATTGACCCAAATTATTGCTATTCCATAGAATTACCATTATTTCTAAAGAAAACAACATTAATAACAAGGACATAATCAAGTATGAACTTAGTAGCAACCCTGCATATTTGTTTGACGACTCATTCCTTCTGAGAAAAGCAAATAAACCACATCTGGCCAATGCCATGTGGGTAAAAAAAGGTGGAGCAAGGTCAGAAAGCAATTGCAGAAACAGCACTGTATGTACTCAATGTAGGTATGATACTGCATCAATTGTTGTGGTTGTTTGGCATACAATTCTTAGAAATATTTAATGCCCACACAAATTATGTTTTTATAAGGTATGGTGACTCGATTATTATTGTGTTTTATGGATACTTGGGTTCCATTAAGGAAGCCACTCACATTAGAAAAAATTAAGGTAAATATGCCTCCTATAGTTTTATTATGTACAAACATGAAACCAACAAGAAATAAGGATGAATCTCTATCAAACAAATTAACAATGTATATGGCAAATTCTCAGTCAAAGCTTTGAATATTTTAGCTGCCAGATGATTCATGCACGTGGAGATGCAGACCTAAAAATGTTCATGCATCTGAACAAAGATATGTTATTCCATAATACACTGATGTCCTGATACTCCTTTGTATCTTATGTTCAAATAAGAGAATAAACCAATATTATTCCAACCAGAGCCAAAGCACGGTGGAACCAAGATCAGAAAACGAAACATACAAGTTACTAGGTTGACGTTGGGATTAAATGCATGTAAGCTTGCTCTTTATTCACGCCATTTTGGGCTGTTACACAACATCACAGATGTTTGGGATTGGCAAAGGCTTAGGTCTAACGAAAATCTTGAAAAATACTTCATTTATGCAGTTTTCTCAAGATTTCAACAACCTGACAAGTCTTCAAGAAGACATAATCACTGCAGGGTAAAAATCTATTGTTTACATATAGGGGGGAAAGACATGACACATTGGATGATCTAATATACAGACGTTTTAGTGAAAAGGTGGCTAGCAAAAAAAAAAAAACTGTTCAAGCAATTTAAGCAGTCACTTCCACTAAAGTCAGCGGCTGCTAAATTTTAAAAGCTAAGGGTCTACTACCAAGTTTAGGTTTAGAATGATAATACATCTTCTATCTCAGGAATTTGGTTGGAAATTACAGGAGGGTCAACTCCTACCAGTACTCAGAGTACTCACTGACCTACAACCAGCACCATAATGTCTGCTGGATACAATTATATGTAAATGCAAGACAGATTGTTGTACTTCAAGGTGCTCATGCCAAAGACATGATTTGGAGTGTTCATCTGCTCGCAGTGAGTGTCAGACACAGGAACTTCAATGTACAAGTATAAAACGATGATGTTGATGAAGCTTGATGGGGTTGGAAATGACTTAAGAACCAAGAGATTTAATTCATTTATATTAAATATAATTAATGCTAATAAATAAACTGCCTCTTTATTTATTAAAATTTTGAAATAAATAGAACAGAAAAGAAACAAAATAAAATGCAGTTTTTATAATTCCTGGTTCAAAGACCTTTCATTTAATATATATTCGAAGGAAATCGGGAGAAATATAGCATTAATTACGTGCATTTTACCGATTTCAAAAGTAAATTCCATTCTTCGATTTTTCTAGACTTTTGATATGATGTTTGGGATGGTTTACCAAGTCTAAAAAAAAATTACTTTATTTCTATCACAATTTGAGGTTTACACTTAAAATGACTGGCTTATTTGAAATCAATAAAACATTTCAAATATGACCAAGTAACGTTAAAATTGGATTTTGAATTTAAAAAAAGTTAACTGTTCAATTCTTTATTGTGAATTTTTAATTGTAAAAGAAAAGTTAATGTATCAAGAGGGGAGGGTGGCATTTTCATGCTTTGCAAAAGGGTACAAGTCGGTCCCTAATACATGCAGTAAGATTGCTTTTGTTTGCCTAGTATTAAAACTCTTGATAATACGGATAAAACCATGTAATTTAAAGCAATACTGTTTTCTGTAATCTTTATTAGAAGAATACAGTTAAATTAAAATAAATTAAATCTTTTTACAAAATTAACTTCTTTTTTTTTCTCGCTGTTGTCAAATAAAAAAAAGAGCAAAAAGATATGCATTAATTATATAATTTCTGGTTGGAACATCATCACGCATTTAATTTCCCACTAATTGACCATGATATAGGTAAATAAATATTCATTTGAAAAAAGAAAGGCAGGTGGTCATTGGGGCAGTTATTAATTATTAGTCATTTACAAACTATATTAAAGTCACTAGTCAATAAAAACAAGTGATCTTTGCAAGTAAGAAGTTGGGGAAATAATGTAACATTTTGGTACCAGTCTTAATGTGTAAATACTAAATATTTAAATTTATTACTACACATGTTCAATACAATGGTCTTGTTTTAGACAGCTTTAATTTATCATGATGACAATCTTTCCTTATTTAAATAATATATTTTACATTTGTTTTAAGAAAAATATTTGTTTTATGTTGGGGCCTCCCAACTATTTACAGCCCCACGGCCCTCACAGCTCTAAATCCGGCCATGTATACATATTATAAACCAAATTGAAAGTAAAATTTGTGAATCCATTCTATAAATATTTTTTTCAAGTCATTCAACTAAACAAAATTATATACTATTGGATTGAGGTCAAAATTTAAGTGACATTTTTACTCAAAGCAAAGGAAGTTTAGCAAACCCAAACTATCTGTGCCTGGAAACTCCTGGTCAGAAATAGCTTTAAAACAGAAAGTTTAATGTAGTTGAAACTAATACTATTTAAACATAAATGCTACAATATCAATAGTTGCAAGAAGGTACAGGAAAGATGGAAATAAACATATACCCTAAAATAGAACAAATCAAATAAAACAAAAAGAAGTTTTGGTTGAATAGATATACAGTAGAATATCAATAACTAATAGTATTACCTCGCATCCCTTTCAAACTAGTAAAAATAACCTTGAAAAAACTTTTTATTTATTTTGAAGTCCAAAGAAGGGAAAAATGTATAAAAATGAGGTGGCCCAATGGATTAAATAATTTTATAGTAGAGGAAATTGATCGAATAAAGAAAAAAACTACTAAGAGTAAATTTACTCTTAGTAGTTTATTTTTCCTTTTTCTTTAGTTCTATCAATTTCCTTTACTATAAAGAAGGGAAAATAAACTTTTTTTTCCAAGATTTTGGTAGATTCTTATATTTCACACAACATGAATTAACCATATTTAAATAATCATGGTAAAAATAGTTTGTATTACAGATAAACCACAGGTACAAAATAACACAAAGTTCATCACAAAATATTATAATCGATAAAGGAGTGTGTGCTACTTTCTTCTGCTGATAAAGAGAGACAGTTTGCCTCAATAATTTCTTTACTATAAGTATGGACTGGATGCTTAAGTATCAGGAAATCATAACTATTCGAAGTGGTTGCTTAGTTGGTAAAATATTAATAGCTGGTCATTGCTTCGCAAGGTGAGATCCAAAGGTAGGCAGATTTACTACTTTCACTGGAAGAGATGAATAAGCCTATTAATGACATAAAAAACAGATCTAGTTTTAATGAATGCTGTGTCCTAACTTCACAAGTAATCTTTATGTATCAACATTCTTAATAAAGAATTTATCAGTTATTACTAGGTTATTTTAAAACCAGTTTGATAACTTTTAGCTATACTGAGCTGACAAGAGTAATAAACACAAGGTGTCTGAAACCTACTATAATAATTTTTTTTTTCCAATTCATAACCTATTTAATAATATATGTACAGGGGAGGAGATTGGACCTGTCTGCTCATGCAAAGGGCAAGTGTTTTCCTTAGTAACTAAATTAGTTACTAACATTCTGTGCCTCTTAATTGACTCATTCTTAATCAATAAAATGTCGGGTTCTTACTACACCAATACAATTAAAGGGAATATGCTTTAAAATGTATACATTCAATTTCCATTTCCCAAATTTTTGCCTCATTTGTCAGTTCCATTCCCATTATTGTCCAGTCCTATCTCCGTCCAGGCCTAAAATTAATATTCCAATCAATTTCTTCTTTATTTGGCGATGTGTTATATTTTGACCTGAAGTTTCCTGGAAAATGGGTGTTTAATGTGAGCAAATAGGCTACATACATCTTGTTTTCTATACACAATGAACAACTATGCAAAAGGGTTCAAATTTTTATCATAGTCATCATCTTCATCTTCAAAAGGATTCACGGCATCGTCCCCTGCAAAGGGGTTTTTGCTCTCGTCGTAGTCCACGTCTTCCCCAAAGGGATTTCCAGGGTTAGAGACTTGTTTAGATGGGGCAGGCGTTCCGCGAGCAGGCGATGAGCGTGGGGACGGAAGTGTGACAAGAGGTCGGGGTGCACTGATAATATTGGCCTCCAAGGAGGTGCTGTATTGATGCTCTGAGCGTTTGTTCTCCTCCAGCCTCATACGACCTTCGGAGGGGGGCCCCACAGTGCTGTGACCTAGCAATAAAGACAAGATAGAATTTAGAGGCTTTCTTTTTGGTGGGGCCCACTCCAGTGGTCACACAGTTTAAGTCGTCAGGCGGTCAAACAGTTCAAGGCACAAGGCTCACAATAAAGTGGATTGCCAGGAACAAAGAGGTAAAGGTTCAAATCTCAATCGAGTACACTATGGAGGTTTTCCCATTTCTTGTCAATATTAATACAATGCATCTCTTCTAAGCTAACTTCTTCATCCCAGGCCTCATAAACTATTATTTTTTTATTTATTATCAGCGCATCTTACTACCTGGTCACGTTATCTGCATATATAATAATGGGGTAGGGATGGGGAAGGAAGTATTTTAGAGGTGATCTACCTGCATTTGCATGGAAGAAGAGTAAGATAATATTAATATTTAGTACCGCGTCTTACTACCCGTTCAGGTTATACGCTTAAGTACTAATTACGCTAATGGATTAGGAATTGGGAGGGTTGAATTTAGAGGAAGTGAACTCGCATTTGCGTGGAGGGAGAGTGGAAAACCATTTAGGAAAAACCACCCCCAGTTCACCCAACCGAGATTCGAACCTCGATCTCCCCGTCCTCGGCGGTCGAGATCAACACGACTAGCGCGTTAGCCAACTACACCACCGAGGCGGGTGAAGAGTAAGAAACCATTTAGGAAAAATCACCCTCGTTAGACGTGACTGAGATTCAAAGCTCAATCTCTGAGTCATCAGCAGGCCAGTCTTGCATGAGAGTGACACTTTAAGCTATTCGGCCACTAGAGCGGGTCTTATGAAATTAAGTACTCAAATAACTCTTATGTTAAAACTTGTAGAACAAACATATTCTTAGCTGATAGTTAACAATGTTTTCCCATGATTTTATTGGTGTATATGGCTACACTTATACTTATTATAGTGGACTTTTGAACTACAGTACTCCTATACCACCAAACTTTTCACTAATTACACTACATATTATAGCTCCAAACCAGATCTGAAGCAAAGTGTCTTGAGATGATTGGTAATCTTCTAAAACACATCTCCTAAACAACTGTGATTAATAACACTGGTTATGGTTTTACCCTCTTAAGATTAACATTGATTGTGGGATCATTTACCTATCTTTTACTTACCTAGAGATGGATTGAAACCATATTTACTTGAATCCAAATCTTTATTTTACTTACAAATTCCAAATTTGAATCTTATAGTTTCTTTTCACTTTTTGAGGTAGGCCCTACATTGTATTATATTTGGAAATAGGTACAGGAAAGATGGAGAGACATTTATGTTTCTATCCACCTTTCCTGAGCCTTCTTTCAAAGATGACACAAATTTCAATCTTATAAATCATAATATGCATAAGTGGTTAATTTTCTCACTTTGCTTTGATTTTTTGTTCTTCAATTCCAATTTTCTTTACAGTTATTCTTTAGTTAGTGAATAAAATAAAAATAGTAACTAAGTGATATATTTTTTTGCTATTGATAAAAAGGAATTATATATATCTATGGCCTAGTTAGGACAGTAACAAAATCACAAAAAAAGATGAAATTGTAATTATATAATTAATCTGCTAAAAAGAATGTGTTCTATTTGTTGTTTATGACATAATAGACATAATTAACCCAATATTATTTGTCAGTGTCACTAAGCTTTGAACAACCTTTTTTGTTGACATCATTTAGTTCTTAACTATGATGAGACATATGTAGTTGTTGCCCTGTCCCTGGTCTATTGTGTTGTGCCATGCGTGGGTTGTAATGTTGCAGAAGATAACTCCCTGAAGCTGTGGCACGAGAGGTTGGGTCGCATTAATGTCAGTTCAATTAATGCAACGGAAAAATTTGATGCAGCTAATAGTTTAGTAATCAAAGACAAATCCAATTTTTTCTGTGAAGTGTGTGCTATGGGAAAGCATGCTCGCAAACCACACCCATCGAGCAAGAGACCGAAAGCTGATAATCCAGGTGAAAAGATTCTTTCAGATGTCTGTGGTCCAGTTAATGTAGAGTCACCACCAGGTGGTTCAAAGTATTTCTTATTGTGTAAGGACAAGTACTCGGGATACCGCTCTGTATTTTTCATGCGTCACAAACTTGAAGTGTTTGCAAGGTTCAAAGATTATGAAGCTTTTGTGACAAAGCAGACCAGCAACAACATAAAAATTCTACGTACAGACAATGGCAGAAAGTACCTGTCAAATGAATTCAATGCTTTTCTGAAAAGCAAAGGAATTGTTCATGAGCTGTCAACACCATATGTTCATGAGCAGAATGGTCGTGCTTAGTGTGAAATGCGTACCCTTTATGAAAGTGCCGGATCTCTGTTACTTGCCAGAAACCTTCCAGAGGAATTATGGGCTGAAGCTGTTCAAACAGCTGTGTATGTTTTGAATTGAACCATCTTAAAACAATCTGTTTGAATGACTTCCTACGAGAGGTGGTTTAATGAAAAACCAGAAATCAAATATGTGCGAGTATTTGGTTGTGATGCATACATGCATATACCCAAGGAGACACGCAAGAAGTTTGATCCAAAGAGCAAGAAAATTATTTTTGTGGGCTATCAGGGAGAGTCAAGGAATTATCGACTATGGGATTCTAAGACTCGAAAAATACATGTCAGCTGTGAGGTAATCTTCATCAATGAGAGAGCTGAAATGGCAGAGAAAGGTTTTCATAAAAATGAGGGAAAACTTGATTTTGGTTATAAAAATCAACCATACCCAGAAAATGATGTAAACCCACTACCAGTAGCTCAGGTGGAACTTGACTTTGACCATCAAGGTCAATCAGACTTAGAAGCAGCAGTGGAGCTAAGACCAGTAGTCCAGCAGCAAGCAGATGAATGAGTAGAACCTCAACTGGAAGAAATTCAACTAGCATCAGGTCCAGGAAGACAACTTCGTGATCGAGACATGCTGCGCAGACCAAGTCGCTAGAATGATTCTGCGCTAGTTGTGGATATTGTGCCTACTACTTATGAAGAGGCTGTCATGAGTGCTGAAGCGAAACAATGGTTACTCGCTATGAATGATGAAATGAGTGCGCTTCAACAAATGAAACGTGGGAACTTGTGAAACTCTCAGAAAGGAAGAATGTGATCGGTTGTAAGTGGGTGTTCAATGAGAAATCAAATTCAAGTGAGGGTCTTAGATACAAGGCCAGACTTGTTGCAAAGGGGTTTACTCAGCGAGAAGGTGTCGATTATTTTGAGACTTTTGCGCCTGTAATTCATTATGAATCAATTTGATTTCTTCTAGCCATCGTAGCAGGAGATGATCTTGAAATTGCCCAATTATATGTGAAAACTGCTTTCCTCTAAGGTGAATTGAAAGAAAAGATCTATATGCAGCAAGACCCCGGATTTGAAGACAAAGCACATCCTGAAGCAATATGTAGACTTCAAAGGAGCCTGCATAGACTCAAGCAATCGCCACGTTGCTGGGACATACAATTTGTGAAACTTTTAGAAAAATTTGTTTTCCAACAAACTGAGTGGGACCATTGCGTGTTTGCTGGCAAGGTCAAAGGAGCAACTGTATACTTAGCTCTCTATGTTGATGATGGACTGTTGATGTCAGCTTCTCAAGAAGCAATTCTGCAGTTCTGCAAAACTTAGAACAGTGTTTTCAAATCACAATTGGTGACGCTAAGCATTTCATCGGTCTTGAAACTGAACGAACTCAGGAAAAATGCACTATAAAAACTATTCAGAGTGCATACATCCAGAAAATTCTACGAAGATTCTGCATGGAAGATGCAAAGCCGTCAACTGTTCCAGCTGAACCTGGATTACACTTAAGCCAGTTGCAGAGTTCAAGAGATGAAGAAGAAAAGAAGAAACTGCAATATGTGCCATATTGTGAGGCAATTGGTTCTCTTCTTTTCGCTGCAAAAGTCAGTCGTCCTGATATTTAATATGGAGTTAATCAAGCCAGTCAATTTTTAACTAACTATGGGCATGATCAGTGGCAGGCGGTTAAGAAGATCCTCTGTTATTTAAGGGGGACAATGGATTATGGGATTGTTTACGGAGACAGTGGGTTATGGGAGTGTTTACGGAGACAGTGGGAGTAACGCTACATTAAGAGGTTTTACGGATTCAGATAATGCTGGTAATGTAGATACGCGAAAATCAACTAGTGGATTTGTATTTTTGTTTAATGGGGGTGCTTTCTCTTGGTCCTCTGAGTGACAAAGAGTAGTCGCACTTTCAACAACAGAAGATGAGTACATTGCATTGTCTAATGGAACAAAGGACGTTTATAAGGCTACGTAGAATTATTTGTGAATTGGGTTTGGTATGTGATAAGGTCCCAATGTATGTAGATAACCAATCAGCAATTAAATTGACGAATAATCCTGAGTACCACCGAAAAACTAAGCATATTGATGTTAGTTTCCACTTTTTACGGGATGTCTATGAATGTGGTGACATTGATATAAGATATATTGAATCCAAAGAACAACTTACAGATGTTCTTACAAAGCCTCTGCCAAAGCATCAGTTTAATTACTTGCGAAGCAAGGTTGATTTGAGAGACAGATCTTATTTAGTTCTTGACTATGATGATACATAAATGTCCTGTCTCTGGTCTATTGTGTTGTTGCGCATGCGTGGTTTTTTTTTCAGTTGCGTTTAACAGACTTGTAACATTTGTCCATGTGTTTGTGATCTCCAAATTGATTAATTAATTTCGGTAGTTATTAGACAAAATTCAATCAGTAATATATACTTGTTCAATGGCTGATAAAATAAATAACAGCACAGCGAAGAAATAAAAGTATAGTAAAGTAAATAAAAGTACAGTAACAGTAATAACGCAACATTAAAAAAAAATTAAACATTAAATATTTTCATTTTAACTAGAATTTTACAATTTTAAAGATTCGAGGATTCGGATTTGAGTTTCGAAAGAAAATTTAATATTCGCATTTAAGAAATATAGGATTCAACCCAACTCTAGTTATTAGGTTGGACAGCAATAAAATCTAAATTTATTTTTAAGAGGCCCCATCTGGATTGGAGCCATGAACCTCTAGAATCCAGCCTTCCTCAGTCCCTTGACTATTGGTACAAGATATGTTGTGAGACATGTTAAGATGAGAAAGCATGGCTTTTGTACTCACGCATGTAGTCTGGGAGATTGGTGTTCAATTTCCCTTCTGCCTGCCTTAGTCGGGCCTCTGCCCCCGGCCCGTAGCTTGACGATGGCAGAACACTGCTCTCCACAGACCTGGATGGGGCTGAGATCTCTGGAGATTGTGACACAAAAATATACCAACTCAGAACCATACAAAAGTTGTGGTTTGGTGACAGATGGAGTCATTGAAGTAACTTTAACAAGCTTCAATATCTAAGTGAAAAGGATAAATGCTTCATTTTAAAATATTTTTTAATATTGGTGGTGTTTGAAGCTTTGAAAACCATCATCAAAAACTTTATTTTCTTGCTGTGGTACTTGCCTATTTACTATTTCCTTAGTTTCCATGTTTAAATAATAGAATTCTTAAAAATTGAAAACAAAGCGTTGTTTAAACTGTGAAAACCATCCATTCACCTTTAATATATTTAATTAATTATTAGTGGCTGGAGTCAGACATATTCACTCAGTCCTGCCTGCGCTCGCCTTCCTAACTAAAGAAGCCAGGTTTAGTTTCTGGCAGGGCCAAAATATTTACCGTTGGTGAAATTGGTTATTAATCAGCCAAGGAACAGACTATTGTGTCTATTATATAAGCTAGTTTGTAAATCATGTAGTGATATAATCTGTCAGATTAAAAAGTGCATATAAAGTTGGTTCATGATAGGTTTTTATTTGGATGACAGTTCAAAAATCATATGTTTAGGTTTTGGGTAGCCAACACTTGTAAAAGATCACTGTTTCGTTATAAGTGTTAAGTTTTTTAATTACATGTTATATTTTACATTTAAAATAACATAAACTTAAGTTTTCTTACGCTGTTTCACAACTTTTAATAATTTCTTTTTACTCATTCCATAACAATATTTTAGACATAATTAAAAGTACTTATTCTTCATTTTGGAATGTTATTTATGATGTGTAGTATAGTGCATACATTAATACCTTTTGATAAAGGCATTGTATTTACTTGGAAAAGAGAAAATACTTGTCATTTTTTATATATGTAATAAATTATCGAAATATTTAACTGAATAAAATATGTGTATCGATTGCATGGGTGCATCATTGCAAAGAACTTGTTTTCATCACATTCAATCGCATGGTTTAAATTTGTCGGTCACCATTTTAAAGCTATGTTAGTTGGACCTTTTGTGAAAGTGATGTGAATAATAATTTTTTTAAACGGAATAAAACAATAAATAAGCTTTGTGCCCGACCTCAAATAAATATATAAATAATATTGGCCTAAATTACTGTGGTTAAATATCAAATGCATACGTTACAATACATTTTCATTAGTTATCCAAAATTACAGATGTCAGCTGTTGGCGTAGGGATATATTAGGGATTATTTCTAGTAACTCTTTGAGCTGTCATCCAAGTAAACTAAGGTCGTGAATGTATTATAAAATAATGCAGGCTAAAAAAAATATATAGAGCTTAGAATGTACTAATCATTTCCTTGTGGATGTTTCAAAAGTAATCTTTTCCAAACATGAGTAGCAGTAGCCAGTTCTTCATATTAGTGCCTCAGAGTTCTAGGATTAAGTTGGACCATAGACAATTGATGAGTGTGGTATTAGCTTACCGGTAGAGTTTGTGACAACAGTGAGCTTGTTGAATACTCCTCGACCAAAATAGTCGGCCACGAGAGAGAACCCATCATCTGCCCTCTCTAACTGGCTGTGGAATGTCTCATGGAGGTCTCGGCTCTGCTCCTGAAGACGGACAAACCAGCAGTCAAATATATGTTTCTGGTATCTTTCCACACAAGTGCAGGTACCTTTTTCATCTCCTTACCGTTGGTGTGAATATGTGAATACTTCTGATGAGTAATACTATTCAGAGCCTAACAATGAAGGGAACTTAAAATGAATGAAACATCAGGAAGCATGTTATTACCTGGGATCGAATTACGTCGAGAATCTTCTTGTTCTCTGGTAGACAGGCAGGGCACTCATTCTCATTTTCGGCGTAACTCTGAAAACAGCTGTTAAAATAACAAACCTGTGAATGGTAAATCGTGTAACTATACTCAAATATCATATATATGGCTAATATGATCACAGATCACCACAAGAACAGCTGTGGCACACAACAGACTTTTTAATAGGTATGTTATTACAAATAGTTTTTTTTTGGCATCATGTCTTACTACCAGGTTGGGCTATATGCATATGTACTAATTAAGCTAATTTGCTAATAATAAGGAAGGTTTAACTCAGAGGAAGTGTTTCTGCATTTGAATGTAGGAAGATTGGAAACCATTTAGGAAAAACCACACTCATTAAATCCGGCTGGGATTCAAACCTCAATATCCCCATCATTGGTAGTCGAGTACGTTGCAAAAGTGATGCCTTAGGCCAGGGATGGAGAGCCTGCGGTATTTTGAGGTCTTTGGTACGGCCTTAGAGCATATTTTATCAATTATGTATCTTCACTGTTTAAAACAATACATTCTCAAACTGCGTGCATTTTAATTAATTAAAATAAAAAATATTTTTAAAGTAAGTTGAAAAATTAACCTTTCTTAAAGATCTTTCCACCCTTGCTTTAGGACATTCAACCACCAAAGTTGGCAAATGGGAATTATTTTAAAATGTAATGTGTGATAGATTTCAAAAACTGATATTGTGCGTTAATATAATGTGGGTTTTTTTTCTTCAAAAGATGAGACATTAAAAAATTAGAGATAGGTCTTTAAAATCTTTGAATCTCACAATTCTTGAAGGATGTTTAATATTTTAAGTCAAAATATTTCTAGATTTGAACAAAAGTAAAAGATAGATTAAAAGATTAAATAGCCAAGTGGTTATATTTGATAATTACAGTTGTAACTGCTTGAAAAATGACACCTAGACACGATAATTGAATCCGAGACTTCTGGCTTAAAACACCAATGCTCTAACCACTGGGCTATCCAAGAATAGTCCCATGCCCAGGGTCATTCTTCACTCATATGCTATTATAGTTATTTAATCCATCATCATATGCTTGTTCATACAATTGTCACTGTACATTTGGCAACACAAAGCCTTATCGAATCGAAGGTGGTTGCATTATCTGATAGCTCGTAGTTTTAATTGATCACATATATGTAGCTGACGATTTTCATACGTCCATCCCAGACTCTGTCTTAAAATATGAGTGAAGACTGGGCACAGACAATTCCTGGAAAGTTCAGTTGTTAGAGCATTGGCGTACTAAGCCATAGGTTCCCGGTTCGATTCTCATGTCCAAGTGTCATTTTTCAATTCAAAGAATATGATATTTAGATGCAGCTATATCCGTAATTATTAAATATAATAGTATGCCTATTTAATCCATTATAATATGCGCAGCCATACAGTTTTCAATGTAAAATTGGCAGCATAAAGCCAACCACGTAGTCGAAGATGGCTATGCTCTCTGATATCTATTGATCATGATTTATCACACATATGTAGCTGACGATTTCCACACATCTGTCACAGACTCTGCCTTAAAGTATGAGTGGAGAATGACCCTGGGCACTGGACAATTCCTGGTCAGCTCAGTGTTTAGAGCATTGGCGCACTAGGCCAAAGGTATCAGGTTAATTTCCCGTGTCTAGGTGTCATTTTTCAATTTAAATAATTTAAAATAAAAGAGCTACTATGCTTAGTCCGATAATTTTAAGACAAAATGAACACCCAAAACATTAATTTACTACTTAACTGAATAACGATCCCCATTATAAAAATAAATACTAACATTTATATATTCATACACCAAGGTGTCTACCAAATTTATAAACCCTATTTCAAGACTTTTTTAATACCAACACATAAATATTTATAATAAAAAATAAGAGAAACAATACCCTCCTACATCCTTGACACTACTACAGTTGTCCCCTCTTTAATTCTTTCTTGTTTATTTTATTTTCTGTCTTGTAAATGTAAACTAAATTTGAGAAAAGTACTAAAAAAACTGATTCTTACCTACACAATAAACTTCGCTAGCAAAAATTCATGACCTAAATGCTAATTTCATAACTTTTTGGACTTTCATGATTGGTATACATCCCGTAGAGAATACAGGTTGATAAACAAAAACATTAAAAGTCCTCATGCCTACCATTATTATGTATGATATACTTTTTAATTTATTAGGTCAATAATACCTTGGCTATTGCATAAAACCTATGGGCCGGAAATTAAAAATAACACCAAACAAAACTAAAATACACTAAAAATACAACTGATTAAAATTAATTTACCTTTTAAAATGTACAATCAGAGAACACATTTACTAAATAAATAAACTAGTGCTTGGAAGCCAAAAAACACAGCAAAATGTCCATTACAGTGGCAAACAGATAAGATAAAAAATTAAAAGCAATGAAAAAAATCCAAGATAAAATGTGAAGTATGGTAAGATTAGTGAATTAGTGATATCACAGACTGTTTATGAAAGGTAGAGAAACTACATACCTTCAAAAAAAATATTTTTACACTTTTAAGATGTGAGTAAATCAAAGATGAGCACAAATAAGTTTAAAAATGAGGCAAGTTGTTAAATTTTAATTCATGGAAAATGATTTTTAAAAATTAGTGAAAATTGAGTGAAGAATGCACACCTAGCAAAAGAGGAAAAAATGTGGGTATAGCTAACTGAACAAAGGTGACACCGCCCTTTCAAATAATATGTAGCTAATCATCTTCTTCTCTTCTCAATCATCCCTACGTTGTTGTGGCATTATGTTTATGAAGTCTGTGTCACACAAACTGTTTGTTAAATAGTTCAAGGCAGTCATTCCCAGTTGAATGCCTTCATCTCTGTCATCAGGGTATTTTCAAATGGTGGGGTTGAGGAATACCCAGATTTTTTTTACAGAATTGGTTAAGTTAGATAAAAACAAAATTATATGTTGGTTGATTAAATTGAAAGATGATGTATTACTTGATATTTAATTATTTTGACATTTAATTGAAATTTACATTTGTAAAAAATTAGAAAAAAAAACAAGGGATTCCTATTTTAATTTTTATATAAAAGAGAAAACATGGCAACCCCCTTTTCAACCTAAGCCTGCCCATTTCACAAATACACTTAGTAAAAAAACCCAGAAGCAACCAGACAGATGCCTGGTACTCTCACTCAACTAAAAGTGTTGGCAGGTAGTGTGTGTCAACCCCTTATTTATTTTTAAAGGAACCAAAGATCCTCAGCACTGATTGGCTGACAATTGCGCACAAAGTTACCCTTACTTGGTTCTAAACAGTAGACAAGCTAAGAAGAGACCCAAACTAAAGATTTAAAAAAAGTAAATTTAGGATGAAATATGAATCTAATAACAAAGGCTTTAAAAAAAATGGAAAATACTATTTCAAAAAGTTTGGTGCCAAAAAGTAAGGGGATTAAACTGATATTTGGTAGATATGATGCTTAAAGGTTTAATAACAACTTGGGCTACTTAAAATGATAATATAACAAGATACTACCTATAATTGGACCATGTTATGCATCAACAGACCAAGCGACACTTTCATGAAACTGAGAAAATCACTGTTTTGCAAACCATTGTGTATTAAATTCCATGTTCATTTTAGTGTAAAATGCTTTTAATGAAAAATGTGTATTTTAAAGAATTCTATTCTTTTGAATGAATTTAAACTTATTATTTTAAAAAGAACACACGTTTTTCATTCAATTCTCGCTTGGTCAATTTTTGCTTTTTTAACCTAGGTGGAAGATGAAATTTGTATCAACAGACCATGCTCCAGAAAGGTGGTTGGTCTGTTGATGCAAATGTTAAAGTATGCATTACAGTACAATTGTACACAACAAAATGTTAAGTTTAATTGAAATTAAAATAATAGTTTTACACAATTGACTATTATACTAATTTAACATGAACATAAACAATATATATATTTTCTAAAATCAACTTCAAAATCCAAACTGCCGTCTTAACCATCACTGCCATCTTCAATATTTTCATCTGCAAACAGTTTTTTGTTCTATGGTTTTACATCAGATGGTATCATGCTTTTGATGTCATATAGTTTGGGTTTGGATGTAGGTTTTCCTGCAGGACAAAGTGGAACAAATTTTTTTTGAGAAATCCGGCTGTAGCTTACTTTGTCCAAGCTGTTTTCTTGTTATGTTGACTTCTTGTTTGTCGTGATTTAAGGCAGGTATCATGAATACACTGTAAGGTTTGTCTTTCTTTATTACTATTTCACGTGTTCTCAGCCAGTTGATACTTACACTAATAAAAATTTTTTTTTCTTATTCTGAAAATTGAAAAATGACACTTGGACACGGGAATCGAACTCGGGACCTTTGGCTTAGTACGCCAATACTCTAACCACTGAGCTATCCAGGAATTGTCTCGTGCCCAGGGTCATTCTTCACTCATATTTTAAGGCAGAGTCTATGATGGACATTTTTTCTGTTTATAACTATCTATTCCAAATTAACTGTCCCAATGAATGGATTATTTTCCATGTGCTTACCAATTTGTTTGTTTCTCTTCCTACAGTTCGACATGACTCGCATGGTCTTCTGGAGTGTACATACGTTGCTGCAGTTTCAACACACACTCATTGTTTCCAAACTCTGAGTAATTTGATAGGAAATTGTGTCTGGGTATAAGGAACTGTAATGTAATTGTGTTGAGAGTTGGGTGATCAGCTAAGATAGGTTTTAATATCAGTAGTATTTTTATATTGCGGTTCTGCCCAGCGCTAGAATCAGACTACAATAAAAGTTCTTTAACACGATCATATAACTGATTTTCAAGAAGATTCTTTATACAAGATCCAACCTCCTGAGCTCCTTGACCTGCCTCACCTTCAAGCCAAACACATAGCAGTGGTCTTTATTATTGGTTCCAGAGTGGATTTCATAGTTATAAAGCCAATGCTGTATTTTTTTTTTTAACTATATTAGTAGGTATCATAGGCAAAGGTAGAGTTATCTGCATATCGAATGTAATAACTGTGATTGTATTGTCCTTAGCTCTTTGTAAGTCATATTTTATTATTTCATGAGCAGTGTTTGCCTCTAATTGATGGCTTCTTAGCTGTACTTCAATCTCTTCTCTTTAATAGCAGCCTCCATTTGGGAATTTGTGTTTGATAAACTATAATAACTTTATTGTGTTTCATTGTATGTGTGAGGTTTTCTGCTATACAAGATAAAATAGAGTAAGATGTCATCTTTGTGCACATATGGTTTCCTATTTTCTAGGTGGACTTTCTTCACTTGGTTTTTACTCAATAGTTTATTCTATTTTTTCCTTATTTTCATCAACTATACAAGTAAGGGAATAATAAGGGAATAATAAGGGAATTTAATTTAAATTACTTACTGTTGATGGTAGGAATGCTGGCAGAGGAAGTGGATCGACGGTAGCTCCAGTTGATGGTTGCAAGCACTGCAGCGGGAGCCTTGGAAAATGATTGCACTGAAAGACATGACATTTTAATAAAATATTTTAAACAGTCATTCCAAACAAAATCTTATTTACAAAAAGAAATAGGAATCAAATATTCATAATGAAACAAAGAAAATAATTTAACAAAATTAATTTAGCAATAAAATTAATCCAGCAATAAAATTAATCCACACACTCAATGAGATAAAATTCAAAAGAATGTGACAAGTAAAGTTGAATGCACAATACCTTTTTCGACTCTGACACTGGAGACTTGAATTCAATTCTGACCAAGTAAATCAGTAAAGTAGGGTCTACACAACCCTCTTCCAATGAGTGTTTGTGCAATTCCTTAAATATCCAATATTTTCTATTGCTGAGTGATTTAAAATATATATCTGGAAGAAGGTATAGGAAAGGTGGATAGAAACATATAAAAGGGAACAAACACAATATGGCTTTTCCAATGAAAAGAAGAACACAGTTCACACTTTATATTACTGCAATTGGACAAAGAGGTAATGTTTGCCTCTTGAAGAAAGTCGATCGTTACCGCCCAACTACCCGACCTAAGTTTCATTCTATCTGAACTCATCTGGGAGGAGTGCGAAATGCGCAACACAACTTCTTAAAAGAGGAAACCAAATCACACAGAAGGAAGAAAAAAGAAATTGGCAAAGAATGAATCATAGTGAGGAAGTTGTATGGAAGTCAGAAATTGTGCTGAGCTATAATAAATATATGCAGGGTGTTGAAAGGTCTCCATTATTATCCATGTGCCAGGAAGTCTAGCAAATGGACCAAGAAGATTGTTCTTTTTACTTCAGATGGCTGAAGTAGTTTAAAGAAAATAAAACTTTTAAAAACAAGGGATATGTTTTTAAATCTTTTCTTGTAGACTGTGTAGAAACAATGGTACCCAAACTGGAAAAAAAAAAAAAAAAACCCCAACAGAGTACACCTGATGATGAAGACATCAGAGCAGCAACATCAAATCAAAGTTCCCATCCATCAAAGGACCCAGAACATGATCATCACGGGGGCTTCAAAACACACAAACTGGTGCATGTATCGTCCACAAACAAAAACAAATATCCAATGAGGAAATGTAGTGTGTATTCCAAAAACAAAGTTTAGTAAAGAAAGCAGTGTAATGTGTCAGCAGTGTGGTGTTACTTTGAACAAAGTGCCGTGATTTACAAAGTATCAGACTTGGAAAAATTACATCTCTATAAAGAAAACCTTCTTGGAAAAATTACTGACTCCAATCTGTTAAATAAATGAATAAGTTATGGAAACGTTTATATTATTAATAATATATGTGGGGGAAAAAATCATTATATACAAGAAAGATATTTTTATTTGTAAATAAACAAATTGCACAAGTATGTGTTTTTGTTTGTCCTTTTTATATGTTTCTATCCACCTTTCCTATACCATCTTCCAATTGTGTTTGTTTAATTGTATAAGCCATATTGTGTTTGTCCCTTTTATGTTTCTATCAACCTTTCCTATATCGTCTTCAAAATATAATACAATTATCTCATAAAGCGAAAATAGGTTTTCCTCATAGAGATAAATGAGATTCATAAAAACTATTAAATTTTATTTCATTTTTCATTTCGAATTTATATTCTAAGAGTTGAAAACATAATATGGAAATTACACTAAACATTGGTTAGTTATCCACCTCGGTGTAGTTATCTAACACGTTAGTTTTATGTTGAGTTTAAACTGCCGAGGACAGGGACATCGAGGTTTGAATCTTGGTTGGGTGAACTAAGGGGTGATTTTTCCTAAATGGTTTTCCACTTTCCCTCCACACAAATGTGGGTTCACTTCCCTCTAAATTCAACTTTCCCAATTCCTAACCCATTAGCATAATTAGTTACCCAATTAAGCTGTTATAACTTATATTATGGTTAGTTAGACGTATGCAAAATTATAAATGTTATTTTGAATGGTTAGTAGACGTTGAATTTAAAGGCAAATTTTTTTTGAGATGGCTTTCTCTTTTAATCTTGTTCATATATTTTAAAGGCAATTTGATGCTTTCTCTTTGTCTAAGTAATTTTCCTTTATGTGCCTTATGAACAAAGAGAAGTAAAATGTTCTCAAATTTTGTGCGAAGGAGTGTACCTAGTCTGAATGTCCTTGATCTTGTCGCGTATCTTGTCGGTCTCCTGCCGGTACTTGAGACTAAGCTGCTGTTCCTGTTCTGTGAGCTCGTGTTCGGAGTGCAGTACACTCAGCAGATAGTTGCGCACTTCCCCCACTGTGGCTGTGCCAGAGTGGCTGAGCGCATCCACCACAAGTAGCGGCGAGAGCAGCCGCTGCTTCTCTGTTCGCACAGATAACAGGAACAAATAGGAAGACACAGTAAATATACTTGTTTTAAGAAATCAATATATTCTACAAGATAAAATAATGACAACTAATGTTTTTATGTCTGAATTGAACTGTATAGTACAGTATTTTTATATCGCTGTTTCTTACTACCCATTCAGTCTATTCACATAAAAGATAATTACTCTAATGGGGTTGGGATGAGGAAGGTTGAATTTATAGAAAGTATACCCACATTTTTATGGAGGGAGATTGGAAAACTATTTAGGAAAATCCACCCTTTGTACACCCGACCGAGATTCATACCAATCTCCCTGTCATAGGAAGTTTATTCTAGTGCAAGAGTGACACCTCGGACCATGCGGCCACCCAAGAGGGGTGTTCACAGATAGAAAGTTAGGTGCGTGCTAGCATGTTTGACAATGACTACAGATTGAGTGCATGGGAGATGTTTTTTCTCATACCCTGTTTTTGCTACTTCTTTCTAGAAAAATGCTGGTGCTAAAAATCACTCTTATTAACCTAATCCCAAAGGCACATGAATCCATTTAAAGATATGATAATAATGACACAATGAACTATATTGCTAGTGATAAGGAGGAGCATGTTTAAATCCTGGACGAGTGCAGAGAGGGTGATCTTCCACTTGTGATTTTCCTATTCCCTCTTCATGCTAGTGTGGATTCACATTCTCTAACTAAAGTATATCAAATAGGAAGACAAAATTTAAAATATTCAACACTTTAGCTCAGTCGGTAGCGTGTTTGCCTAGTGAACTAAGGGTCCCAGGTTCGATTCCTGACATGGTCAAAAAATTTACCATTGGTGAAATATGGGTTTACCCTTTCACATTGATAAATTAATGGACGGGGACTGGATATTGTACCTGTCCTAGTCTTAAATTAGATTATAAGGTATATGAAGCTATGATAGGCTTAGTCAGCTGGTAGTGGAAAAATATGACTTGATAAAAAACTGATCCAGACCATAGGTTGTAAAATGTAATGGGTTTAAAAAGGCAAAATATAAAAAAATCCCTCACAAACTCTTTCTCACTAACAAATATGCTTACTATTTTTGGCATTCTTAGTTGGTTAGTACATTAAATAAAATAATAAAAGAGTAATGATACACTTATTACATTCTGTGATATATTATAGTATATTCCAACCACAGCAATTTACAAGAAGAATTTAAAAATATTTAAAAAATTGAAACAGATGCTTACCGCAAGTGCTATTTGTGTAAACTATTGTATTATAAACAAAAATTTTGTTTGAAAACTAGGAATTTCGCAAACTTATTTGTTTTAGTTTGTGAGCTTAAAAATACATAAGAATTATTAATCTAACCTTTGATAAGTTATTGCTGTTTAAAATTGTTCTCCTAACATGTTTGGTTAAAACATGGTGTTCAAAATGAACATGGTGAGATTATCTGCTATAAAAACAGTATAAGAGAGAAATGTAAGTAATATTTTTAGCAATTGTATGGCGAAAATGTGGAGAAAGTAGCAAAAAATAGGAAAATGTTATTATGAGTGAAAAAATTAACAAGGCTAGGGTATTAAAAGTTGGGGGTGGTCGGGCAGCAAATTTTTCTATTGGGCGGGCATTACAAAATTACACTGAGGCACGAGCAGATTCGGGCAGACATTTCATTTTGCAAACAACTTTGTCATAGGCCTATTAAATTTCAAATTACAAGTTAAAACAGTAACATTTGAGTAAAAAAAATTTAAATGGTTAGTTTATGCTCAAGTATTTATAGTTAATACTAGAGCAGATTTCACTTTGCTTGTGAAAGTTCTGTTGGAGCATAACCAGTTCCTCTACATTTTCTAATTTAAATTAAGTTTTTGAAAGCATAGGGCCTAAAAATATAAATGTGGAAATGTTGAATCTGTTAGGTTGTTGCCATTGACAGAGAAAATTAAATTGTAGGAATATTGATTTCGCTATGTTGTAGACTTGTAACCTGTGAGAAAAATTATCGTAGTTTTGTTGAAAACAAACATTATATAATATAAAAATATATAATAATTTACAAATTAATAAAAGATAATACTTACCTTTGTTTAGTATTAGTTGAAATAATTCAACTATGAATGTCAGTTAAACACTATTTTTTCAAAGTTTGAATTAGAGGTTAATGCTAACATGGTATACTTATCAAGTTATTGAGATGCCCGATCAAAATACGGGCATAAAAAATACTTGTCCGACATTCCAGGATTCTTAGATGCCCGATATATTGCCAGAAATTTCGGGTTCCCGACCACCCCTAGTTAAAAGCTATGAAAGTGTTAAAGAATGGCAAAGCTGTGGGCGAAAGTGGGATAACAGGTGAAACGCTTACATATGGGGGCATGTTACAACTTGCCAGATTGTGTGAGTTGTTCTTTGTGTGTGCTAGGATTTTGAATGTTTCTAATGACTGGAAGAATTCTGTAATTGTTCCTTTGTGCAAAGGCAGTAGAGTGTATGAAAGAATTATAAGACATTTAGTTTGTTACGTCTCATCAGTGGTGACCGACTAAGTGAGTGAGACACCAAACCCGAGTAAGACACCAAACACAGATTCCGAGACCCAGCGCTAGATAGTGTTGACATTAGTTTAGACTAAACTAATTAAAATATTCCTGTTTATTTTAAGAGTGTCTGGCGGAAGACCCTCACATATAATTTTCTGAATAGGTTATGTAATGTATTGTTTCCTTTGTGTGTGTAATTTAAGATATAATCAGTGTATTTGTTTAGTGTTTATTTTATGTAATTTGTGTACTTGGCTATGATCTTGTGGAGAGTCGTCTACATAAATGTAAAATGAACAGATTGTTAAAAAGAGAAGGCGGAGGAGGATTGATAGGAGACTCATAGTCGTAATTATCATTAAAGAAAAATAGAAATACTTCACAATAGGGGTGTGCAAAGTCCACATTTTCAATTCGAAGTGAACTCAAATCGAATATATGATATATTCTTGAATCCAAATCGAAGTTTGAATAATTTTTTTTTAGTTATTTTATGCTTTAAAAAATACTATATTGTGGCTGTTTAGATTACTATATGCACTAAAATTACTTAAAAAATGTTTTAATGCACAATTGTTTGTAATTTTTGTGTTAGTCTGACAAATCAAATTATTATCACAACATGCAATTCAATTACTTCAGATTTTTCCCAAATAAATATTAATTGATAATGTGCAAAACAGCTCAGGATTGCAATGATTAAACATAAATGGAGTATTTTAGCTGTCAATATTTTTATTAGTGGAGCTTTGAAGCCAGAATTTGTTTCGAAGCGAAGTCGGAGCTGATGTTTGCTTCGAAGCCAAGTCTAAGTTTCGAAGCTTCGCAAGCTTCTACTTCACAAGTTCAAAGCCTTTTTCCGGCCTTTGAGGTAGCGTCCTTGGCTCCCAACCTCCGAGGTAGGGCCCTTGGCTGGCTGCCTCAGATCCCGACCTCTGAGGTAGTGCCCTTGGTCGGCTGCTTCTTACGCTCCATTGCAAGACTCCCCATGACTCACAAGGGGAGAAGAAAGAGGGGAGGAAAGGACCAGAAAGCCATGAACGTTGGATACACAACATCATCCAACTCCCTCTTCCCCCCTTCACCCATTACCACAACCTGCCCACACCCTCAGTACATCCGACCCTCTCTCCATGCCTCCAGCCACCCCTCAGACCCTAGACCATTCCCCTCCACCTCCATCCAGTGGGAACATCTAACCTGAGACTTTGCGGAGATCCTCAAGCAAGACTCCTCGGAGGACAAAGATGTGCAACCCTCCCTCAAACACCCACGCATCCAGTGACTTAGCCCATTCTATCCCTGGACCCTCAACCACAGCTAATTAACAACCCCATTAACTTCCTCGTACCCCACCTCAATCATCACATCTCATACCCACCCCAGCAAACATCATCATGCTCCATCTAGACCCGTCCCCTTGGGTAGATAACATGTTTATTGAGTATTCCAGGCAACATTTTTGTGAGAGTTTTTATTGAGAGGATGTGTGAAAAAACTGCGGACAAAATATGGGATGTGAAATGTGGTTTCATGCCAGGTAGAGGTTGTATGAACCAGATATTTGCATTGCAACTGATTGAGAAATGTATGGCAGTGTGGAAGAAAGTGAAGAGTGCATTTGTGGATTTAAAATAAAGCGTACAATCGTGTGAATAGGAGTATGTTATGGAATCTTCTGAGAGAATATGGTATGGATGCATGGTTAGTAAATGCAATTATGGTATTGTATGATGAAAGTAAAGCATACATTATGGTGGATGGAGCTTTGAGCGAATGGTTTGACATTGAACAGGGTGTTAGGTCTTCATGGTTGTTTAATGTATTCATGGATAAGTGTATGAGGAATGTTTGTGAGGACACATTTGGTGTACAAATGGATAATGTGAATGCAAGAATACTGCTATACACAGATGATGTGGTATTAATGGCTGAGAATGAAAGTGACTTGGAGAATGCATTAAATTGTTTGAATGTGGCGACATTCAGAATGTATTTTTGTATAAATGTCTCCAAAACTAAGGTGATAGTTTTTGATAAGGATGGATCAGGAAATGATTGTCAGCTTAGTATAAATGGAAAATTGTTAGAACAAGTGAATAATTTTATGTATCTCGGCAGAATTTTCCTTAAAAATGTTATTATAGATGGTGAAATTTACAGATGGGTGAACATATCTTGGAGAGTAGTTGGATGTATGTGGACTATTGCAAAAATGAAGTAGTATCAAAAGAGCCAAAGATGCCAGTATATAAAAGTGTGCTAACACCATCATTGTTTTATGGATGTGAAGCATGGGTTTGTCAGGAGAAACATAAGATCGTTGATGTTATTATACTAAAATCATGCTCAATACATATTGAGTGCTACTCCGACTAAAGTCTGCAGCACATGTATGCTGTGTGTCACCTATGACAGAGAGTATCTCAGCCAGAAGGTCACTGGGCATGTCAGAGTTCTTGGCACAGCTCCAAAGCGCCTGCACCCACAGGTTAGGGTCCTGGTGACCAAACCTGCGACAGCTGGCCACTACCGCCTTGTAGTCCCGCTGACGAATGTGGTATTGAACGATGTGCTGGTAGCTTTGTGGGAAAATACAACCAAGAATAAGACCTGCTTGTTGATGTATACACAAGTGGGGGCTATTAGCGTCAAGGACAACATTTGAGTGAGCTATCAGTTCTCTCATACTTACCTGTTTGCACCATTTGTTATATTAGAATTAGGAAATACTCGAACATACAAACCCAAATCAGTGTGCATGGCTAGGAAAAATGTACCTTGACGTTAATAGTCACTTTTTTTTTGCTATAAAAATTATACCAAATCACAAAAATTCAAAATTTACTGGTAATTTCACATTATATAAGAGCAGATAGTAACAAATTTCAGAATAAAAGTGAATTATTTTCTATTTTTATTCGAAAGTGGCATAAATGAGTAGATAAAATGCTTTATTTTCCTGTTAAATAATATCATAAGAAATGTTTCTGAAAAGTCCTTAACAGATTATGGTATGTGAATATAACTAATATCAACATAGAAAACTCGAATCAGTGGGAATGCAAACTGAACAAACAGTTAGGTTTGGGGGTGACAAAATAGTTGGGCTTTGAATTTCAGCCGAGTGTAGTGAGAGTTTTTTTCCCCAAATATTTTTCCACTCTGCCTCCATGTAAATACATATATATTTACTCAAAATTCTGTATTCATTATTCCTAGCCCATTAACGTTATTAAATGTTGATAACTTGTAAGGGTAAAAACTAGAGCTGGGCCAATCAGCTATTTTGCCGATTAGTCCGATGCCAATCATTTGTTGCCGATTAGGCCGATCACCGATGCCGGTTATTTTTGTTTTCAATTTTAATAAGTGTATAAAGTAAAATGACCCTTAAAGAAAAAAAAAAGTTACTTTTACCAGTTTTATAATGTCCAATATAGTTTTGTTTTAATAACATTTAAATAGAAACTTTTAAAATGTAAAGGTTGTTTGATTATTATTTTATATTGTTATTGTTAGGACAAGTGAACCTGTCATTTAACAAAAACAAATCACATTAATAAATAGCAAATATACCGGTACATGTTAGATAATTAAAATATGATTTCACATTTATGATTAAATAGGCCTACTGAACCTTTCATTAGACAAAGACAAGTCAAAATCAGCAAATTTAAATTTAATTTTAATGATAAAAAATAATCAAAGCACACATATTTTTGCACAAAAGAAGATGTTTTTAGATGAAATAGGAATTTTTACATCCAATTTCTATTAAAATATGGCTTCAATATTAAACAATTTTTAACAATCGTAATATTTTTGTGTATTGTGATTTAGATATATCATAACATAAGTTTTTGTGATTTTACAAAGCATTCCATCATAATTTAACTACTAAATATTAATATCGTATAGAAATATGTGGTTTCTTAAAAAAAAAGTATAATAAAAAGGCATAACCATTTTTAAACAGTCCGATCTTTTTATTAACAATTTAAATAATCTAAATGAAAAATAACAGTGTTTTAACTACATTTAAATAAAAACTACCTTTAGAAAATCGAATGAACAGTGAACGGGTCAAAATGAATGGATCATTGAACTGAACCAGATACAATGAATCGTTCATTTAAAAGAACGATTTTGCCCATCTCTACTTCAATATGATAAAATAAATAATAAATAACATAATGTGCAACGAAAGTTATTTTTCATGTTTTTTTTTTAAGAAATACTTTAAAACTTATTTTAATTTACTATTAAAGAAAATGTAAAATTTAAATATTAATATTAATTCAATTCATATTGAAATATGAGCGAAACAAATTCCCTGCCAGTGGAAAGTTTTGTACTTGCATTAAAAAAAAAAGTTTCCATTTAAAACAAAATGTGCGCATGTGCAAGATTATTACATCCCATGTTTCATTTTTTGGGCATCTTTAACAAATCGAAATAAAACAACACCAATCTGCTAATATTTTATTTTATGATTATTAGATTTGTTACTTGGGAGTATTTTTATTTCTAATAACATGCATAAATTGGAAAAAGACCTATAGTAAATATATTTATTTTGATATATTTTGTTTGGAATGTTGGATGTGCTGTTTATTTCAAACCTAAGTCGCTAAGAACAAGCTAATTATTCAAAGATCACATACGAGAGAGCAGAGATAAAATATTATTTTTTTAGGACTTAAAATATACCCACATATTTTGAATAGTTGGCATAAATAATCGGAGATTCAAACACCGATCATCGAAATCGCCGGTTATGCGATAATCAGCCGATGATCGGATTAATAATCGGCATTGGCCCAGCCCTAGTAAAAACCATACCTGTTTAGAATAAATTGTTCGTGAGATACTAATTATGAGTAATATGAGTGGAAACCTTAGGCAAACAAAATTTTAAAATTGAGTATAATATGATCTGTGATGTAGAGACCCCACATGTGTACTTATCCTCTATTAGAGTAATGGACACTTAACTCACAGCTTGCTCTCTTCGTAGAGGTAGAGAATCCCGCTGCGAAAGTTGTGAACTTGGCAAAGGATGAGAGTCTGGTCCTTGTCATAGTTGGCCTCGGAGTTCTGGAGCAGTCGCACAATCTTCTGCTCACACTGTCCTCGGCTCACCGCATCTTCCAGAGATGACCACACATGGAGATAGTGCTCGATGAGTGTGTTGTAAACTAGGGCGCTCCACCGAGGCTGGACCTAAGTCAGGTGGGGGAGGGAGCAAAAACAATTAAAGAAACAACGTATCTATGTGTGTTGTCAACTTTTATAGTGTTTGAAGTCCTGGATTATTGAAACTGGCTTGGTTATCAGATTTGATGTTGGGTATAGATTGTGGATTATTAAATGATTTGAAAGTGGCTTGTATCAGCGATTTGAAATTGCTTGCTATTAGAAATTTGAAATGGTCTTGACTTTCAGGGATTTGAAACTGGCTGGCTAGTGGTTATCTGAAAATGCCTTGGTTGACTATCGGTGATTTGAAACTGTTATTGGTTCTATGAGTAGAGATGTGTAAAAGGTGATGTTATTTATGGGAAAAGTGGTGTTATTTTTCTCAAAAAGTTATATTTTAAGCTGAAAGCGATGGTATTATTTAAGTCAGTATGAGTAGAATTAGTATTAATTCAAAAAAATTAAGACATAAGTCCAGAAAACAGTAGCACGCTTCTGGATACACAACAATTTATACACAAACATTAGGTCACTAGCATATTATGGTGAGAACACAGTGATGTTTAATTTTATTCCCGTACAGTAAATTAATGGCTCCATTATTAATCAAAGCGATGCTATTGTATTCGGGACTTACTCCAAAATGAGTACTGCATATATTATTTATTTCTCCACACCAAGTTAATTGTAAAATAAACGTTCCTTATGTTGTTGATTACACTAAATCTTGGTCTCAAATGAAAACATTGCCATTGTGACCGGATTATTTTCCTTAAGGTTCGTTCTTTTGTTGGTCAGAACATTGTTGTACGTCACAAAAATCTTTTAGTCAAATTTGCATTTGTAAAAAAACTATCTCCTCACATGTCTTTTGCTAATTAATATGACAGATCCTCCTCCTCCCTGGTCATAATCAACAGAGTGAATATCTATGCCATGCTTTGATACTTCCGAAATTTTAGACACACTCCTCTTTATGTGTTTCTGATTTGATGTGTTTCATGCAGGAATACCTGTGGTCCCATGATACAATAACTTGCATACAACTGTCTAAATTTTTCGTTCATATTGTTATGTGAACTATACTTATCATATTCGGATGGAATCAAATATAAATACGCACAAAACATTTCGGTCTTAGTAATGTAAAACTCGATATCTCAATTCATTAGCTTCGATTTTACAAATAACAATATCGAAATAATTGATTGCAATCTATGTTTAGACCAAACATGACCTATGTAGCAAGGTTCATATATATTAATGTCCTTGCTTGGATCTAGGTGAAATTTTTTAAGGTGAAACCAAAGAATCTATATAAATTTAAGTATCATAATGTATAAAAGTAGAAATCATGATTTTAAATGTTAACCTAAAAAAGAAGCCTAAATATTCGTGAAATACTGATGTATTATGTTGTCTGCTTTTATACCTTCAAAATCTGCAAAAACAATATTATCCGTATAAGAACTAGCATAGCGCTATTGCGAGTTTTACCACGTTGAGAATTATATTACATGACATGGTATTTGCCAAATTACAATTTATATTGAATGTATTTAGAAAAAACTTAGATTCGTGTTATTGGTGTGGAAACAGTAAAGTTTGCATAAAAATTTGCATTATCGCAAATGCAAATTTTTCATGTCTTAGTTACGAGTGATTTGAAACTGGCTTGGCTATTGGATATTTAAAACCAGCTTGGCTGTCATGTTATGAGGGAATACAGGGTAGCGTAGTACGGGGTCATTTTTTGCAAGATGACACTTTGCCTGATTAATTGATCGAGTGTCTACTCAAGTTGGAAATAAAATTTCCTGAGAATTCCAGGTTTTAACGGCAATTTTCAGATTTTCCGGGCTTCAAAAATCCTATGTTTTTACCTAACACTATTATGATTTAAAAAATACCTGTACTTGGCATTTTGATATAAAATGTAATCATCAAAGAAAGTGATAATGTAGTGAAAATTTCTTTCAAAACATAATTAAGTAAATGAGATGGTAAAATGTTTGAAATATTTTCTACAAAAAATCTTTGAAATACAATAAAATTTTGAGTTACGTTGAATACAGTTAGAAAAATTAAAACAAAATTGGTATTGGGAACACATTAGTATAACATTCTTAATCGATTTATTTAACAAAAGTTAAGATAGATGTTCCACTAGCTGCTATTTGTTCATTCGATGATGCAACATACTTTTCGGAATTTTCCACGTATATTAATTTCTTGGAATTGAGTTATTTTATCTCCACAGCCCTTCTTCTCTTTTTGGAAATATATTATTATTTAGCACCGCGTCTTACTACCCATTCGGGTTATACGCTTAAGTACTAATTACACCAATGGATTAGGAATTCGGGAAGGTTGAATTTGAGGAAGTGAACCCGCATTTGCGTGGAGGGAGAGTGGAAAACCATATTACGGGAAAATGTGTCTGGTCTCTAACACGACTGGCACGTTAGCCAACTACCCACCGAGTTGGTTTTTTTTTGGAAAGAGCACGAGCTGCTGCAGCTTCTCCTGTTTGACGCTCCTTACTAGCCTCCAAACGTACATGGTATTTCAAGCAATGTATATAAGGACTTTGGGTATCTCATAACTTGTTGTTGCACCCTGATGAAGAATAGCATCATAAATCTGTCATCTAGCAACAGTAGATTGTTCGTGCATATTTTCCAAAAGTCACTCCAAATTTACAGTAAATCCATGTTCCAGGTTTGCAGTATCATGTTAGAGGCAGCATACCAGTTTAACAATTGTTAAGAAAATTCTTATAATTTTTGCCAACAATGTGTCTCCAGAAATGGTCAGTACTATTTCAAAGGGTGAGTAGGATTTCAACTAATTGAATTTTTATTTTATGTTTTAAAATAATTAGTATCTGCAACAATAATAGTTTAAACAATTTCATGAGAATTACAGGTTTTCCAGGCAAGTAGACACCCAATGGTAAGACTAAAAAAATGAGTTTGGAACTCCTTGACCAATGCTCAAGGAACTCAACCAAGCGCTCAGAGTTGTTGAGGAACAAGTGGATGAAGTCTTCTGGACTGGCTCGATCGACACTGGGAGCCGTGGAGCCATCTAACATACTCTTCGTGAACAAACAAAGAATTAATTAGTTTAATCTAAATGCTTATAGTTTATTCAGATATGTTTGGCTGAAGGTCACAGTGGATTAATGTTGAAACCATGACTGATTGGAGACTTGAATTTAGTATTGCCAGGTAGGTTTATAAAGATATGAGAAAAAGGTCTACCCTCCATACAATCAAACAAGCTTTGAAAATATATTCTAAAAAAACACACACAAACGTAGACTATCATATGGACTCACCACATCAACCAGGGGTTTGTTGCTAGGTCGGTATTCCGTACACAACTTCTTCAAGAACTCTGTAGACTCTTCTGGAGCATTTTGAATCAACACATTCCCATACCTCTTCATGTTAGCTTCCGCCTGAGAAGTATGCAAGACAATCAAGCCATTGTTTATTGTCTAAACTAAAAAAAACACCATTCATGATGTACATTTTATACTGATTTATTTTCACTGCGAGTCTTAACTACCTTTGCAGATTATGCACAGCTTACTTATACTTAAATATTTGGTATATTTGAAAGAGGGTAAAGGAAAGTGGATAGAAACATATAAAAGGAACAAATACAATATGGCTTTTACAAGGAAAAGAAGAACACAGTTCACACTTTATATTGCTACTCCCGAATTAAGAGGTAATGGCTGCCTCTTGAAGAAAATGATCGTTACCACCCAATCCCTCAAACTAGGTTTCATGATTTCAAAATTCATCAGGGAGGAGTGTGAAACGCACAATGCAACTTCCTTAAAGAGGAAAACTAAAATCACAAAAGGGAGAAAAAGAAAACTTTGAAGGAACATGTAAAAGGAACAAATAACACAAAGGACAAATATGGGAAATAGACATAGGATGTGAATATGTGTAATATATCTCTTTAAAGAAAACCTCTTTTCGCTTTTTGAGGTAATTGTATTATATTTGGAAGAAGATCTAGGAAGGTGGATAGAAACATATAAAAGGGACGAACACAATATGGCTTTCACATGAAAATAACACAGTTCACTCTTTATATTCCTACCATTGATCAAAGCGGTAATGGCTGCCTCTTGAAAAAAATTGATCGATAACGCCCAACCCCCGATCTAGTTTCATTCCTATACTTTCTTCCAAATATAATACAATTACCTCAAAAAGCGAAGAGAGGTTTTCCTTATAACGATATATTATATAAATATTTGGTTAGTTGCTAATGGTCAGCCTAGTGGAGTTTTTTTTTACATCCATCAATGTATCCAGCCTGTGGGTTGGGTCAGTTTTTATTCAAGCCATATATTTTCCATTATTGGCTTGCTAGGCCTGTCGTAGCTTCATATGCATTATAATCTAACTTAAGACTAGGACAGGCACAACATCCAGTACCCGCCATTAATTCATCACTGTGAAAGAGTAAACCGATATTTCAACAATGATAAATTTTTCGCCATGCTGGGAATCGAACCCGGACCCTTAGCTAAGTAGACAGATAAGCTACGATTGAGCTAAGGTGTTGAATAGCCTAATGGAGTTCTTCTACCAAATATAATAAATGTAATAAATAGCATCCAATCTCCAAAGTTGAAAAATCAAATAATAGATCACTCCACTATTTATATTCATAGTGCAACGGTTGATCAATATTTACAAAAAAATAAACCTAGCTATTTTTTTAAATACAAGATATTCACTGCTACAAAAAATTGTGCCCCACGCCATTCCTTTACTACTTTAAACTCAAGTTAATTTCTATATTCACTCTACCACACAACTAATTTATGTTGACGTTATATTAATTTGTTAATAAGTATGGGAATTATAGATTCATATATTGAGCTAAACCCTAAAATCTGAATCAAATATTTATTTAAATTGATAATTTCGAATTGAATACAAATCTCCCAATATTAAGATTCAAAATGTCAAAGGTTTGGACAGGTACATGGCCGGGCCAATGATGATAATAGATGGTACGAGCCGCCGCCACATAGCTCAATGCAATGATGCACTTTTAAGTTCATGAGGATGCTACGAATGGTGGAACACTCAAGGATGGCAGTATCCAAGAGGTGCATCAACAACCACAACCTGGTTCACTAAGCAACAGTAATACAACCCAACTGGCGCAGTGAGCTAAGTTATCAGCAAACTAGGACCTACCAGGTGCATGTCTAAACGAGCATAAATCAAAACTTCTAGCTGAATTTGTACCATGTTTTATCTAGCAAACCCCTGAATATGTATGAGTTTTTAATAGTTTCAACCCATTTTGGTAGCCGAATGGTATAAAGCATACTCTCGCAATAGACAGAACAGCCATTGACAGAGATCGGGGTTCAAATCCTGGTTGGTTGTAATGAGTGTTGTTCTCCAAAATGGTTATCTATTCTCTCTCCATGCAAGTGCTGGTACACTTCTTCTAAATTAAACCTTTCTCAACCTTAACACATCAGTGTAATGATCTGATATGTGTATGACCTGAAAAGTAATGGACATGGGGATAACAAAAAAAGTTTTAAAATACCGTCACAACTTAACAGGAGCTATAAGAATAAACTGTTTTTTAGCCGAGATGTATTTGTTCTAGTGAGTGACCTCCTCAAACTCGAGGCAGCTGATGTAGTCCAAGGCCTCCTTGTAGTTCTCCTTGTCTTCAATCTGGATCTTGAGATACCAATCATGGAGGCCATGTTTTTTGGCCAGCATTAGGGCATCTTCGCTTGACGCCTGCCGGCACACCTTGATTGCAATTTCAACATCAAAGTCCACTTCTCGATCACGGGTCTACAGAAACAAAATATATAGGTTGTTTTGAATATACTTTTCGATTTTAGAGATATTAAAAATGAATCATCAGAGTCACCTAGCTAATGTTGTCTGTGGAATCAAGCACCCAATTCCACACAACAAAGACTCAATTATAGCTAGAAATGGGCCAAGCTCATTTTTATTTTATTTGAATCTACATTTTAACTACAAACTTAAAGTTCAAATCTTAGAAACCATGATAAGTTTGTGAGTTTAACTTCATTACATTGGCATTATTTCACTTTTCACTTTGATTTTGTTTAGATTAATTCTTAAGTGTTGTTAGAGAAAATATAAATTGTAGACAAATGTTGTTAACATTTTTTGTTATACCGTGAAATCATATTAAATAAAGTGATAAAATAATGGTCCAGGTTTATCTTATCCATGTGTTGGAATAAGCATAAAAATTGCTATAAAATATTCTTAGATTCTGAGCTTCCTTCCAGCTAAAGCTATGTTTTGTTAAAGTACCCACCATAATGAACTCCTTTAGTTTCTCTGGCTTGCCTTGCTTGGTGTAACAGTTCAATAACAGAGTGGTGTGGTCCTCTGTTGCTAGGCCGTGCTTGTGGAGGGCCTGAAGGTACGTTGTAAGTTGGTCAATGTGCTGAGAGTCCAAGTACTGGTAAAACATGTCATGACAAATCCATTACACATTTATTGTAATCCAAAGAAACCAATGTGTTGAGATTTTTTTAATGGATAATGAAAGAAGATTATTTGCTTTGTCAAAAGATCTCATTTATTAAAAATAAATTATATGACATCCAGATAAAATTAAAAGTTTGTGGATACCAAATGATAAGTTCTATTTAGCTGTGTAGGTAGATAAAGATGACTTATAAGACATTACAAAGTGGTATAGGTCTTTAAAGCATTTTCAAGAGATTTAAGACTAAAATAATTAGGTTTGTTTTTATCAAAATTAAAATAATGAAATATTTGTTGGAAGCATTGTTTTCTAGCATTTAAAATACAAGTTTTAAAAAGTGATTAAAACTGTTTTGCTGGATAAAAATAAATTTTAAATAGTGAACTTGACATCACTAATTGTTTTTTATAAAATAAACACTAATTAAGTGCTCATTTTTAGGCCTGTGCAGGAATGCCATTTTGACTTCGGAAAATTTTTGGCCGGGAAATAATGACAGGATGAGAAAAGGAAAAAATTTTAAAACTAATTTTCCATTTTAGGCTTATTTGTTATTTTTTTAGATTTATAATTTTTGTCTATGATTAGCATCCTTATTCATTAAAAACTAGTTATAATAAAATAATAATATATAAAATAAAATAATAATAATAATAATAATAATAAATAATATAATATAGATAAAAAATAATAAAATAAATATAAATAAAAATATAATATAATATAATATTGAGATGATGATGATGATGATGATGATGATGAGATGATGATGATGATGATGATATGATGATGATGATGATGATAAACTTATAAGTTTTTGGCATTTGATCAGAAAGAGATAAAAATTTTTTTTAATAAGTTAAATGTAGTGGTAGATGTCAAGAATATTTTTGAATATGGTCAGGAAAAGGGCCAAAAACTCCGATTTGGTTGCAGTTATAGGTCTGAACAATGAAATTAAATTCTGTAATCTTGTAAAAAATGTTAAGGAAAAAAATATGTACTGTACACTCAAAATGTTTATATTAGTTTATTTTTAAATTGTAAGTTTTCCAAATAAAAACTAAATAATGTTTGTATAGCAAGTGTTGGTTAAGGTTTTTAAAGTTACATTCAATAAAAAAAAAGACCCAACATAACTATTATATTAGTGTATTTCTTTTAATCAAGCATTTTTGTGTGAATATAAAAAATTCAAAAATAAATTTTAAAATAGAATAAAAAAAGTCTTGAATAAAAATTCATGGTGTGAATTTTAATAACTACTTATAAAGTAAAACATTGAGATATTCAAACTAATCTGATGAGATAAAAGTGAGCCACACTCTTTTCCACACGAATAACACAAACATTTCTCAACTGAGATAGTGTGCATGGTTTATTTTACGTTTTAGTTACTAGAGCTCTCACAAAAAGCGCTGTTGAGTTCAAAAATATTAGTTTAGCCAACAATTATTTTATTAACACTGGTACAAAAGAAAATTAATGCTATTCTCAATAATAATATTAACGTAAGAGACATGTATTTATGCAAATAATTGAGGAGAAGGTGTGCATTTCATGCATAATTTGACTTTAAAAGCCATTTTTATCATTATTTTCCACTAAAAATATATTTTCCTGCCTTAAATCTATTCAGGGATAAATATATATCCCTTAATTATAAGTAGTGTGCTTATATTATGTAATAGAGCTCAGTTATGTTATAAGGTAAATATAAAATAAAAACTACTAAAGTTTCAGGTATCCATCTACTTAACAAAAGATTTGGTTAATTTAAATTTAATGAATCAATTATATTTTTAATGAAAATTAAATACAAATGTGACATTAATAGACAATCCTTAGTTGCAACTTTTCTAAAAAAAATTCCCGAAAATTCGATGAAGTACTTTTTTTCTGCCAGAGTTTAGGTAACAACCAATTTCCAGAATTTTTTCCCAAAGTTCGAGATCCCAAACAACCCTAACTCATATATTTTTTAAGTTTTGCACAATAATTCAACTAATTGCACCTTCCTGATGACGTATGAAGGCTCTAGCTTGCCAATGGTCTTGATGTACTGGTCTACAGCGGCAGTGTGGTCTCCCTTAGTGTAGAGATGATCTCCATACTGTCGAAACATGTCCACGAGTCCCTCTGCATCATACTGTTGGCTTTTCGCAATCCTACGACACAGCAAACAACTACAGTTAGTGCATTATTCCTATATGAATATGGAGTGGTATCGACATGAGTAATTATATCAAATTGTTATCAAGGGTACTAGTAATAATAATAATAATAATAATAATAATAATAATATTTAACGGTTACTACCCGTTCGGTATACGCTTAAGTATAATACTCTAATGATTAGAATTGAAGGGTTGAATTAAGAGGAAGTGAAAGCAATTTGCATGAGAAGTAAAGCCATTTAGGAAAAACACCACATTCACCGACAGATTCGAACTCGATTCCGTCTCGCGGTCGAGCTCAACAACTAGCGTTAGCCAAACTACGCACCGAGGCAGGTAAAGGGTACTAGTGAATTGTAAAGCAATGAGTGTATTCGGGATCGCTGTTGAATACGACTTATGGATTCTACAGTGAAATATATTCCAAGGTTGAGTTGATCTAACCTCATGATCATATTTCAGCCCTACTAACCTGTAGGGTAATAACGTGTTGGGAAAAATATTAGTAAAAATATTGAGAAAGATAAAATATTCCAGTGGGGTTGAGACAAATAACAATGGCTCTATTTTTATTTTTTTTAATCATTGCAAGAGATATAAAATTATATTAATTGAGGTAATCCTCATTTTAAATTAAAAATATGTTATAAAATATCTATATATTGTGTCAATCCCCATTTTCTCGAATCCAAATTAACATTTTATGCAAATATCCCAAATTTCAAAAAACATGATAAGGAAAAGACTAGACTTTTATGTTTGCTATAGTATGTTATGACTTTAACCCCAAGTTATAATTTTGTTAAATTCATTCTTAGTTAAGCTACTTATATTGGAAGGTGGTGGAAAGATAAATAGAAATAAATAAAAGGGAACAAACACAATATGGATTTTGTACTGAAAAGAAGAACACAGTTCACACTTTAATTACTGTCATTGGACAATGAGGTAATGGCTGCCTCTTATAAAACTAATTGTTCACCACCCAAGCCCCGACCTAAGTTTTATCTATTGCAATCATCAGGGGAGTGTGAAACACACAACGCAACTTCCTATAAGAGGAAATTGAAAAACACAAAAGGAAAAGAAATAATGGTAAAGAATGATAGGACATTTAGATAGGAACATGTAAAAGTAACAATAACATAAAGGACAACACAAGAAAAGGCCACTGGATATGAATCTATAATATGTATCTTTAAGGAAGACCTCTTTTCACTTTTTGAGGTACATTTTTTTACATATGGAAGAAGGTACAAGAAAGATGGCTAGAAACATATAAAAGGGAATGAAAGTTACTAGGGAAAATATAAAAAGTAACTAAATTTAGTTTTTTTTGTTTTTTATAGTATGAATTCATTAGTTGACTTAATGGTCATGATTCAGATTCAAGATTTAAAAAAAAACTTGAATCGTAATTTTTTTTATCCTTAAATCTTACTAAATACTTAGCACCGCGTCTTAATACCTGTTTGGGTTATACGCTTAAGTACTAATTACACTAATGAGTTAGGAATTGGGAAGGTTGAATATTGAGGAATTGAACCCGCATTTGTGTGCAGGGTTAGGAAAATCCACTCCCAGTTCATCAGAGCGAGATTCGAACCTCAACCTTCTCGTCTCGGCAGTCTAGCTCAATACGAAACTAGCGCATTAGCGAACTACGCCACCAAGGCGGGTCGTTAAATCTTAATTATCCTTAAGGGTTCAAGGATTCGAAGGACCACTAAAATATTCTTAATGTACAAAAGAGAAGCTCCTTTTTGGAACTTATATTTTACAAACACATTAACCTCAGCGTACCTTATAGAGACATCGTAGAGATTCTTCTTGAAGAGCAAGGTGAGCTTAGACTGGAGGTCCTTCTCAGAGAGCTGAAATACCCGGTGGTCTCCCCCAAGGATGTAGATAGTTCCCCACTCCACAAGGACTGCCCTCACCTCCTTAATGGGGGCGGAGAACACGAGGAACTTGTTTTGAATATCCAACACCGTCACCATGTGCTTGTCTCTCTCAGCGGGCTCGCTGAGGGCAAACATCAATATTGTGTCAAACTTACACTCTACCACAAGACCAACTATTTTATATTCAAACTACATAATATAAAAGAACAAGATAAAGAGCATGAAATCCAAGGGAATACCCCAATAAGTGTCAGGTTTTTTCAAGTATCTGCAAAGAAACAATTGTTTTTATTTATTTAAGTATTTAACAGACACCTACTAAACATCATCATAATCATTAACAACTGTTTCCAGCCTGTGGCTAGGTCAGTTTAGCAACATTTCTCCATCTTCCTCCTTTCTTACACCACTTAAAACTAGCTATTTACCCCTCTATTTCAGAAGCATTCAGATCCTTCATATTTATTTGCTAAGCGTTTTGCACTAGATTTTAAATCTTCTACAGTCATAGATTGCAAAGACTTGCCCATTAAAAAATTAAGGACATCTATAACACTTCATTAAAACATTTAAAACGCCATTCCATTTGTTCTAAGACTTTGTCCAAAATAACATGAAAGTCCATACTGAACCTTTGTTTTCCTGTCAAAACAGTGTCCTCACTTTCTTCCAAAGTCAGTCTTTTCCTCTTCTTTGCCCTTTTCTCCTCGAAGAAGCAGTCAATTTGCCACGCTCATACCTTTGTGCTGTAGCTGTTCATTCACGCGGGAGATCTGATTTAGTATTTTGTCCCACATAACAGAGTTACCAACTTAAAATTAATTTGTTTGAAAAGATTTTAAACCACTGATAAACATTCATGGAATTGAGGGTTGTTAGAAATTTCCTCTAAGGCCTTGACAACTTTATAAAGCTGTGAATAAAGTGCATGAACAGTAGAATATTTGGATGCCCATCTTGTATCACAGTGACACTTGAGAGTGGTAGAAAGTTTGTTGGATAATATTTCCCACCTTTTGACACTGAAAGCAAATAATTTGTAGAGTTGTTGTACTGCTCCAAAATATGTGATATTATCTGGAGACACTCCAGCAGCATGAACACCAACCAAGTTCAATTAATGAGCAGCACATGGCATAAAATGTACATGGCTGTTAAGTGTTTGTATATGGGCCTGGACTCTTGAATACTTCCCCACCATATCTGAACCATTATCGTATGATTGCCCTCGGCAATTATGAATATAAAGTTCATCGGCTTCTACTTTTTGTAGAATCTCTTCAGTTAAACCAGATCCAGCCGTTTTACTAGTTTTTGTGAAATCAATTAAACTTTCTTCAATAGTTCTTAAAACTTTCATGTACCTAATAATCTGGCACATTTGTTCATGTTGGGTCACATCTGGTGTACAATAAAATGAAATTGAGAAATATTTTGCCTCTCATATATTTTATTATTTCTTGGCGTCCAGTGTCACCTATTAAATTGGAGAAAAGTAGTTTGGAATTCCTTTTTTTCTTTGCTTAAGGCAATATGCTATTTTAGCTGTTTATCATAATAAGACAAAAACGCTAACAAATTTTTAAAAAATCCACAATTATTGGCCTCACGTATATTTGTACTTCAACCTCGAAAAGCTAAGTGGTTGACTTGCTACCCCCCTTCGCAGGTGCCAAAACAAAGATACCTAAGCAGACAATCACAGCCCCTAATTACTTCTACTTGGATATCTCCACCTCGCTTGTAGTGTTTGTCCTTTGCCCGTCACATATTCATAGTAGAATTTACTGTCAGTGTCACCCAAGCCAAATCTATACAAATATTTTGTGTTCGGTTGATAGAGGTTTCATCTAGTCACCATTTTTATTCTTAAAGGAGAATTGTATACGTCCTTTTAACTATGCGTTTAAAATAAAGTTCGCAATCCTACATTTTATGTAAAAAAAATCTACATCTTGATGGCACCCCTCCAGCTCAGCGCCCAGGGTGGCTGCCCCTGCTACCTTGTTTTTAATGAGGTTTCGCCTATCAGAATCTGTTTTTAGGTTAAAATCTTGGTTCACGTGTTTAGTAAGCACAGGCCCGAGCTCTAATTATATAAAGTTAGAACATTTAACACTTTTATATAAACTGACAAGTTATTTGTAGAGTTATATTTATATAAAAACAAATTATCAAAATCTGAGTACAATAAATGAAATTTTGTAAAAGTTGTACCAAATTATTGCCCACATGTTGGCATACACCGAAATTAGTACTTGCAAGATAACTTAGCCAAGTCCCGCCAACTGTTTCCTCGCACTTGTTTAGCCGCCATTATTTAACAAATGTTGAATGTTCTCCCCACTCACTAGGTTGTAGAGGTAGAGTTTGGCTTATACGCATGCGCGCACAAGTAAAAACGGTACCAGCATTGCATTTTTTTTAATAAAAATATATTTATCCTACATCCAGCAGATAAATTTAGTTCATAAAACAAGTAAAATATTAAAGTGGCTGATAACCTTTAACTAGTTGCTAACTATAATCTCTCGATAGCAATATTTAGCCCATAGCCATAAGACCAGCCCTAAACCTTCCAAAGTATAGCGTAGTACAGCTCACTGTGTGAAACACACAAAAAAAAAGTCGCATAGCATAGTATAGTGTAGCATAGCATAGTATAGCGTAGCTTTATGTGTGAATCCAGTATAAGATCACCCCTGACTACTATCTTGCCTCATAGCACTCCCCTGGATAATCCCGTCACCCCTTAGGGAACAGTACAGCTCACTTTGAGAACCATTAATTAGAGAAAATGTACCTGAATTAACATAAAAGGGATAAATCATATGTGGGAAACACCCGCCCACAGTGTATCCATTCAAGAATCAAACATACCATTACTGGCAATAAAAAGAAAATATGCCCCCCGATCAGGTTTCTTATTCCCATTGATTCCTACCTAGGTGCAGGTAGTGAAGGACCTGATTAAAGAATCCTACCTTGTTGTGGATGTGGTGATGGTGCTGGACGAACGAGACATTTCTTATCCTCTTTGGCAACAATAACCAGGTAACTGCGGAACCATTGTAGGAGGATCTTCTGGCCCTCCACAGCGTAGCAGGGGCCTCGCCCATCTGGTGTATAGCAATACACTGCCTGTACCAAAAATACAACTGTTTAAACTACCTTTACAATATACCAGGACTCCCCAACCCCATGCCCGCGGGCGCCGTGGCGCTCACCGAGCCTTTTGACATCTTCCCGCCACTTTTTGACCACAGCTGAAAAGTTCTTGACTAATAGTTTTAATCTGTCACTTTTCCGACAAAAATCAAGTATGTGTTTATCTCCAGGTATGCTGTTCTCAAGAAGTTGGTGATTGAAAGCCCCCTCTTTACAATCTCCCTTCTCATTTCTATTTCTTTGCTGGCTCATTTACAAAGTGTACTTTTACTCGGAACTACAATTCTAATAGTTTCAAGCTGACGGTTTTACTTTTTCCTAATCTCAAAGACCAACCCCCATCCATAATTTTCCCCACACTCACTAATACCATGCTAATACTTCCTATTTCTTTTGTAAATATCTTTACATGGGTCTACCCAGCTTTGTTGTCTGAATAAACAGAGAATAAATATATATTTTAAAAATGTACCTAAGCACCAAAATGGTGGTTAGTAGTTAAATAGTTCCTTGTGTCTTTATTTTGGTCTTGTTAAAACTGTAAATAAAGCAGTATTTTTTAAATTTATTTTTTGTCAACTTGGAGAAGGTTGAACCCCCCCTTTCCCTCGTGGCTACGGCCTTTGAGTATTACCCACAACCACATGTAACGTCACAACTGTTGGAACATGGCAGTCATAACTGTTGGAAACTTAACATGGCAGTTGACCGTCGTGTGTATAGCGTCGAGGCTGACCTCTGAGCCTGGCGGGAGTCATTAGTTTGCCTTGAAAAGTAATTGGTGCCCGCCACACTGCCATTAATTTTGAATGTGCTCTAAGGTACAGAAAGGTTGGGGACCTTTGCACTATACCAACAAAGTATGGTGATGTACTCAAACTTGTGTTGAAAATAATCACAATATAGGTAAGAAAAGGTTTGCCAACTAAATAAGAAAACTCAAAGCAAACATTATTACATATAAGCATAAGCAACATTATGACAAATAGAATATATTCTTTAGTAAAATATTATTTATTATTGTTTTCACAAGTGAGTGTAAAAACTAAAAACAATAACCTAAACACAAAGTGTAGTGACTTTAAAATAAAGAAAGAGCCTAACATCATCTCTGCCAATCATGAAGTTGGCATCTTGTACAGTCTCAGCCAAGACCGAACAACGTTTAGTGCAGCCCAGCCCATCTAGGTGAACCTGCAATAAGAGATTAAAATAAAGTCAGGTTTTCTAAAGTTGGAATGAGATTGGAAAACAAACATGATTCTAGATAAGTAGAAATGTATTCATAGTCATACACTGTTTGTCAATCAAATTTTAAAAAATATAGCTTTAAATACAAAATAAATATTTCACAGATGGTAGATCACCGGTGCAAAGTGCCTTTGTAATAAGAGCATTTAAAAGAGCATTTAAGTGAAAATTTCAAGCCGAGAAAGCAGATATTAACTACATGGCTTTATTGTTCTTTGTTTTTGGTTTTAAAGGTTTGTACAATGTAGTTAATTAAACTGAGCATCATCTTGAATGAAACCAGTATCCCCTCCAGTTTGTTGGCCTCCATTCCCACTGAGTTATAGTTATAAGGTCCTTGAGGTATCCACCTTAATTTCCTTGTCCTTGACAGTAATGTTGAAGAGGACAACACTGCTTGTTGTAGAAACATACAGGTAGAGGAACTTAGCAGTCGTCCTGAACGCCAGCCCTGTCACCGGGACACCCCCGTCCTTGAGTACCTTCTGCTTGTTGGTACGTTCCCGACACACATCACCTGGACAGCAAAGGTACATTTCTTTAAAAACTGCCCGGCCATTAGTGATCGAATATTTCCCACAAAAACATTGTTAACATCACTTTTAGAAATAGTTTCGTTTTCTTGGTCAAATTGTGTAAAACCAAGTTTCAAACAAAACTACTAACAAAAACTTTAGCTATGTGAATGTTCTAAAGATATCAATTATTAATACCTATATGGGCTATCTGAATTTGTATGGAGAGAAACAAGGAAACCGTTTAGGAAAAACCACTTTCATCACACCTAGTTGGAGTTCAAATTTCAACCTCCTAGTCACCAGCAATATAATCTTTTAGGAGAGTGAAGTCTTAGACAATTCAACCACTAATTTGGGTATATTTGTCTATCAATGGAATAATGTTGCATATGTTGTTATAGTGGCTGACTAAAGTGCTAAAGGTGTGATAAAAAACTAAATATATATATATGCAAGAAAAGAAGAAGAAATGTGATCCACTTCGGTGCCCCCCTGGTCTCAGCCATCAATCTTGCAATAAATTGAGCTGCTTATGACAGGGAGATTGGGGTTCCAATCCCAGTCAGGTGTACTGAGAGATTTTTTTTTTTTCCAAAATGGTTTTACACAAATATACGCTGCCTATAAATTCAACTTTCCTCATCCCTACCCATATGTGTAATTAATACATTTGAATACAACCCGAAAAGGTAGTACAAGGCAGTACTAAAAAAAAAAACACAAGAATGTGAGAATAACAGAAGAAAGCTAGAGGGGGGAAGTAATTGGATCCAAACCTTGGTCTATTAACAGCCAACCAACTAACAACAAACATATGTGGAACATCTATTAAACATCTCAAAGATGAAGAAAGATCACACTTGTGGCGGATGGTGGCCTCGGGAATTGGTCAAACAGCTTTGGATGTGGGGTTGTATGTAAAAATGTTCCCAAGGCTTGTTTTTATATTTAGAGTTTAAATTAGTTATTTAAATAATCGTATTTAATTACCATGTTGAATACATAAAAGTATGTGTGATTAAAATAAATATGGCACAGTGAATAAAATTTTTAAAAAAAAATGCTTTAATAATGTGAATCAAGACCTGTTAAAGCAGTCCTGAACACACATCTGATGGAAAACTGACAATGCGCACACACCGACATTGACCAAGAGCACTCGGCAGATCCCTTACTAGTTTATTCTTCCATTGGCCGAAAACACGTGCACCTTACTCTCTTTCATCCCTCACGACATTTGAATGCTTTTGAAGCAAGTTTGGTTTAGCTTCTAGTAGGCCCTCATGGCGGGGATAGACTCACAGTCACGCTTGACCAATTACAAAGCTCAAACAAAGATGCCATAAAAAATATACAATGTATTAGGTTTTCGATTTAAAATATATTTTTAGTAAACACAAAATTAGTTTTTATTTAGCTTAGAATTCAAAAGCAGTCCTTTCAATGCTTACGTGGACCGACTATGGCTGAATTGTACAACTAATTTTAATGAGGGTTGAATAAATTAATCTTCTAAGTGGAGGGGCTTATCTAACATAGACATCTCACACAACTGTAGCAAATATTGTTTTAATTAATGGCTGAAATATGAAACCTCGGAATAGGACAATGGAGCCATCATGGAAGCCCACTGCCATGAGGTTGAGGTTGTCGTGGACACAGAGCGCTGTGGCCGGGGTTGGCTTGTTGTTGGGGATGGCTCGGGAGATCCTGACGCAGGTGGGGTTACCATGCTTGTCCTGCTTCTCCAGGTTCCATACCTTAATCAGCGGGTTCACGCCAGGCTCATCTTCCTGACAAGTAATAGTTGTTATAGCTTTGTTAAAAATGTAATTGTGAGTATCAGCTATAGGTGGCAAACTATCGGCTTCAAGGAAACAAGGTGAATAGGGTAAATTCCTAGCAAATTCCTGGAAATAAGCTGTGGAAAAACACTTTGATGCAAAGCTGAATGATATCGAAACCCTGTCCTACTTTGGCAGAGTGAAGCACATTAACTTCCTAGATTTTAACTAATGAATAAAATTGATGATAAATAAGCTGTATGTTGCTTCTTGCTTAGTGATTTTCATCTGTGTGACTCACTTTAGTAAAAAAAGATCACAGATTACAAAACTTAGAAGATAGCTCAACCTAAGACAGTATGGTACTGCATTAAAACGTAAACATAAGTGAGGTCCCAAGCATTTGGAACTTATTGGTTGTTGGCCTATAACTAAATTAATATATCCTTGGACCGAAACTAAATTATTTGGGATAGGCTATACAACTAAGGGGCCTTAGCTTAAGAGGTTGACTTTTCTCTTCGAAAAGCCATGGGGTGAAGTATTTACCCTTTCCAAACACATTTTCAAATTTACTAAAAATTATTTTACAACACAATTTGTTGGTTTGTATTAATTTTTAGCATGCCTATGACATAAGGCTCACATCCAATATTCATATTAGTTTTAATATAACAAGCTTGATCTGTGTGTGACATACCCCAATAGTGACGATCAGCGCAGTATGACGTAGCTGCTCAATAAGGATGATGTTGAGCTCATACGCCCGAAACGTAGTCACTTGGAATGAGCGGTTCACCAAGTGTATGTTACCCTCGGAGTCTCCAAATACCAAATTTCCATGGCCACTAGTGGCCACCACCACCTTAACATCCTAACAACAAAACACCGCAAAACAGTGTAGTTAAAACCATTATAATGATAGGCCCAACATTCTCCACCATCGAGCAATGACATTTGAAATAGCCCATAACGATGTTAAACCTGTTACAAGTAAACTAATATAATATATTTGTAAAAACTTAAACACAGCATTATATAATTAATTAAGTCTAAAAGCCTGAATATGTTCAAAGAGCCACAATGAAATGATTAATCATTTTTTAGTTTATACATTTAAATTTGTTGGCAAAAATAAATTAGGACTTACTGCTTGTAAAAACACCCAAACTACATTCAATATAATTCTAAGACATATGAACAAAAGAAAGTGTTCATTTTCATGTGGCAAGCTAATAGTATATTAATCTCTTCTTTTTTAAAAAAAAATATGGTATGATAGGTAGGCCCCTATAAAAATACAAATAAATGCCACTTACTTTAAATGCTTCTGCTAATTTCCCAGAGTCAATATCTTTATTGAGTTCAAAGAAATTGAAGCGCCTCCACTGAAAATAAGTATTTAATTCAGAGATAAATTAAACAATTTAAAAAAACAAACACAAATTAAACCATTTACTCATATTAATAAATTAATTTCAAAAATTAACACTGATCATAGTAGACTCATAAGGATAGAAGGTTAGAGTAACATTAGTTGACAAATGTTTCATTTCATTGAACAATGGTGTAGGATGGTAATTTCACTGGGAGAGAAGCAGTTACTATAAAAAATTAAGATTCATGGGTTTAACAACGTTTGTAGTCCATTCATTAGTATTATGGTACCTATTATTTTAAAGTCATGTATTGTAAAATAAGCTAGAACTAATTTTCATAACTTTCCAAAAAAACTACACAGTAAATAATTTTCAATGCAGCCACATAACTTTAAGATGCAACTCCTAAAGTAAGTTTTTTGCATATGCCTAAAGGGGAAAGGGTTGACAGAGACGAAATAACATAAGTACCTAAGAGTTGTGTTCAAAAGAAACATGAAATGAAAAAGCCGAGACTGGTTTAAAATATAAACAAGCCTTTTTTATTAAGAATATAAAAAGTGGGATCCTCATATATGTGTTATAAACGTGTTTGTTACAAGATTATGTATCCTACATGGAATGTTTTGACAAACTAAAAAAAAAGTGTTTTAAAGACTCAACCCAAACCCCTTATAAAATGATATAGGCTTAGACGTTTCCATAGTAGTTTTAACTCTATATAATTTGTACTGTTTCACATATGATTTACTCTCGAGATTTATTTGTGAATAAATACGTAACCAAATGTATGTAATCACAATAAAAGTTTAAGATTGTATTTAGTGAAGTTTGTACTAACCTCTAAAAATGTCATCCCTACTTTAGCACCTAGGTTAGTTATTTACACATTTCCACGTGTTCAGACAAGTTTTTATATGAAACGATATGTCACATTAAATGACATGAAAACTAAAATAATAATTACGCTCATTAATACCGACTGACAGACGACATGGTCAATTTTTTTTTTTACAACAAACAATGCTGCCACCTTTAATAATGAAGTATAGTCTCATCAATTTTTTTCTCAGTAAGTATCTCTTATTTTCTATTTATCTTTAAATACTAATTAAATTAAAGTTCATCTATCACTCCAATCTTGACAATTATTAGTTGGTGGAATTGCCTCATGTAGCGCTCTTAGAAATATTTTAAATCGTTGGGATTTAAGGCTCTAATTCTTCTATGAAAACTAAACAAAGAGAACAGATAATCGGCTGTTCTCTTCTCCTCGAAGCAGACGAGCACGGAGCATTTCGCAAGTAATTAAATACTTGTTAGTGACTCATGGGCTAAAACTGTACTTAAAAATAGTATTTCTTTGTTGTTTGAATAGACTTATTCGACTGTGCAGGTGCTTTGATTGTGTTTTCGGTCTATTCTGTCAAAGAAGCCGCTTTAACCGTATTTCGCATGTTTTTATGAACAAGTAGAATTTACTAGTGAACTATTAAAATGTTTCATCTCAAATCTATAGCTAAAAGCGCCGGCCCATTAAAGCATAGTTGCTCCCATTTCGACGTGAGTACATTCCTGAAAGTATGCCCAGCAACTTTACAGCATAGCAATCTGAAGAGAAATTACGGTGACCATCAAATTCCAGATAGGTTAAAGCATGTTGCTACTGCGGCAAATCCGAGGTTTTTCGATATGGTGGAATTTTTTTTCCACCGTGCTTGTCAAATAGCTGAAGAAAAATTAGTTGAAGATTTACGTGTCCATCATAAAATGTCGTTGGAAGACCGAAAAAAGAAAGTGAAAGGGATCCTGATGCTTATGCAGGGATGTGACCATATCATCGAAGTGTCATTTCCTTTGAGGCGAGATAACGGGGAATATGAGATGATAACCGGCTATCGAGCTCAGCATAGTACTCATAGGACTCCCTGCAAAGGAGGTAAATACAATCATTAATTTATTTTGATTGGTTGTCAGTAAAATATCATATTGACATTGCACCTTCTTACCACTGCTTTCTAGTAAATAAGTGATATAAAATTCTAATTTCTCTGATATTAATTTAAAAGGTAATTTTTGTTGATACGTTATTGGTGATTGTTCAGTGTAATTCATATTATATATGGCTAGAAGTTAAAGTAGGGAGGGCTTAATGGTCTAAAGCGTTACTTTCGCAATAGACTTGACTGCCGATGAAGTAATTATTTCCAACTTGACCAAGGATTTTGGTTTTTGAACACTTGCAACACTGAATGGGAGATTTTTTTTTCTAAATTATATTGTAATCTAATGTAATGTTGACAAATTTTCAGAGTTAACTTATTGTTTGTATGTTTGGCTCTGACCGGAGAGCTTAGTGTTCAAAATCAAATAGTTTGAATCCTGGCTAAGTGTAGGCTCTTTATATGGCTAATTTCACAATATGATTCGTAATTCTATACAAAGTTTTATCTGCATCTGCATTCAGCATTCATATCCAATTTTTATTTTCCTTAGTAGGGGCCTACCATTACTGCATTTGCACAGAGCTCTTGCTATAGTTAGGTAGGTCTAGAATTCTCTATTAATTGAGGCCTACCTTATTTAAATAGAAGTGTTATCTTCTTCTCTACTACTTGAATTTAAGGAAGTGATTTGAAGTATTTTTTGAAGATAACAATTTATCTTATCTCAGTATTATTGGTTCCTTTGTTGCCTTAGGAATGTAGGCGTGTTATACACTGGTTAAGTTAAGCGCACAACTCTGATGCCAACCCTTGTTGATTAATTTGGCTTTATTTTATGAGGATATAATCCATACTAAATCCTGATAATTTTTTATTTGATTTTAGTTAAAGTTCATCTTAAACACTATCAAAAGCTTCCAATAACATTTCCTTATGGATTACTGCAAAATTTATATTTACATTGATGATGATGATGATGGGCTATCACTCGCTAATGTGTATGATTGTCTTCCACGGATATTATCATTTGTAACTGTGGATTCTTAGGTGACTGTAAAGGCCAGTCCTGGAGCTACAAACTCTCCCACATTGTTGGCGTACATTGTCTGCGTTAACCACTAGATGTTGAGGGTTGACTCTCCTATGATATATTTGTTATTTCCTGGCATTACGCTTGTCAGATTGGTATCTTTGTCGTTGTTGTTTAAAGTGTTATTGGGCTTTGTGGACAAGCCGACACCATGCAGGGCGATTGGCCGCTGTGGCCTTCCAGTTGTCAATGTCGATTAGACACTTATTAATGTTGGACTTAAAAACGTCTTGTACTGTTTGTGCTGTCCCCCCAGCTTTTGTTAGCCATCCTTCATTTGTGAATACATAATCTTCTCTGGGAGTCGAGTTTTGAGCTTATGAACAACGTGGCCTGTCCATCGAAGTTGCTGCTGGTAATATTGGCCTCATCTAAGACACTGATGTTAGTATGCCAGTCTTGCCAATTCACTCTGAGGGTTCTCCTAAGACAGCGCTTATGATACCATACAGGCATTTTAGGTGCCTTTTGTAGTTGGTCCAAGCTTCACACCCGTAAGTATGAGTTGGTATTGGTGATGATAGTTTGGTACACATACAATTTGGTCTGAGTTCTGATAGTATGCTTGTCAAAGACTTTGTCACAGCCGTCTGAAAGCTACGCTAGCACATTTTAGGTAGCATTCGATTTTAGTACCAATATTTACATTTGTTGAGAGGTGACAGCCAAGGTAAGGATTGTGTTTGATGTTCTGCAAGACCTCCCCATTGAGTGTGATGGCAGGAGCTACAACGTTGGAATTTAGTGCAGGTTGATACAGAATCTGCGTCTTTCTGATGCATGCATAGGCCTCATTAAATGTATTCAAAATAGTCTGGAGGACCTCTTCTGAGTTGGCCAAAACAATGCCATCCGCGTATTGGAGTTTGAGAACCGACGTTGTAGATATCTTGGTCTTCGTTCGTAGTCTGCTAAGGTTGGATAAGCCTCCAGGATCCGTCCTGTACACTATTTATACACTCGGTGGCAGTTTCCCATCTATAAGATAAATTATAATTCCAACAAATATTGAGAATAGAGTGGGGGCAATTAAACATCCCTGTTTGACACCCACTGTGTTCTCAAAGGCTTTTCCAAGTCCATTTCTCAGAACTGTGCCAGTCATGTTATCGTGTAGCAGCCAAAGAATCTGAATGTATTTTGGGGGGGGGGGGGGGGGGTAGCAGCCATTTACCATTTAGAGCTAAGATCCTCCAAAGAGCATCTCGATTAACAGAGTCAAAGCCTTGACAAGATCAATAAAGTCCATGGATAGAGGGCGGTTTTGTTTTGTCCTGGATTACTCCTGCATTTGCCTTGCGCTGACTATTCAAAATGAATATTTTTTCCCGCCATTGTGGCAACTTAGTTTCCAGTTTTCAAATAACAGGCTTCCTATAAAATTCAGACTACCTACCCTGCTCTCAGCCTAGAAGCCAGAGTCTGATGACCTACCCATCTTGCTGCATTGGGGTGGATTTACCCTTATTATTTTTGTCTCTACAGTACTCTATAATTTTATAATCCTACAACCTCTTCCACCCTTCTCCCACCCCTCTTTCACCTTCCTCCCACCACCTTTCTCACCCCTTTCTCCCACCCTCTTCCACCCCTCTTTCACACTTTCTAAATCCTCTCTTTAACCATCTCTCCATCCCCTTTAAATCACCATTTCCCTTTTAAATCTTTCCCCTCTCCTCTATTTCCAACCCCACCTTCTTTACACACACACACTCTAGTTCCAGAAGCAGAACTACTTTTCTTCGACCCGGGGATGGAACCAGGGTCTCCTAGTATCTTTATCGGAGCAATGAATGAAACACTTACAGCTCGTGTATTGTAGTTGCAAAAGGGCACTGTGCCAAGCGACCCTGTCTTGTGCCAACAGCCTTGTAGTCTGGCTAGCTATTAATACATACTTGCCGACCTTATACATCTGTTGCCCCCCTGGCCATCAGGGGCCTTTAACATAGCCGCCTGTGTCCTGGCTGATATTCTCCACTTGGGTGACAGACCAGGATATGAACCACTGGCGTGTATTAGCCTAGCTGGGAAGCCTGAGAAATTCAAAATGATTTTAAAAATATTAATAAATATGTGCGATTTAATTTAATTTGAAATTGGAAAAACCATATCTCCTACAGGATCATTGAGCGGAAAGATCGCTGCTAGTTCTCAATTATCTTTAAAAAAATCTGTTGAGAGCCTATAAAAAACTGTATTTGTTAGAGGAAAGCCAAATCTGAAGCCCTTTTTCATCAATTATTGTTTCATAGCTCCAAAATTTATGCTTAAAAAGTTGTTAAAATAAGCTAATGTCACATTTTCACACATTTTATTGATAAAACTCAAAATATACAGTTGCTAGGAAAATGTATATCAGCATGAACAATAATCTTGAAATATCACATGTTGAATTAACTAATTTTGTTAGAGCTGAACGTCTGCACAGCAATTTCTTGCCTACCAAGGTACCCTCTTAGCACAGCTATCATTGCGTTCCCATGGCAACTGTAGAAGAGAAACTTATGGCAGGAGGTGCGGCCGAAGGGGGCGCGAGTAATTTTACAGTTTTTATAGCATTACATTATTTTGGCCAAAATAGATCAAATATTTCTCCAGTAGCAACATAGAGTTTAGTTTTCTGCACATACTGATATCAACATATCTTGAATATCTGTCAAGGGTGTCCTGAAATTTGGTCAATACTTTTTTTCTTTATTTAAAAAGTTTTGACACAATTCCAGGACAGCCTTGACAGATATTCAAGATCTGTTGATATTAGCATGTGCATAAAAATAAACTCTATGTTGCTACTGGCGAAAAATTTGATTTATTTTTGCCAAAAAAATGTATATTCTATAAAAACTGTAAAAATAATTTCGCCCCCTTCTGCCGCACCTTAACAAGGTCTAGCCTATTCACTGAGAGATGAAATGGACTAAGACACAATTAACAAGATTGGTTGATGGCTGTGACCACCTGAAAAAGCATTGCTACACGCACGTTGTTTATATTTGGACTTTGTTTATAATGTAGCTTTATAGCAGGCGAATGCTTTATGGCTTAGACCTTATTTCTTTCATTATAATGCTGATGAGGAATGTACACTGATTTTCATAAAAATTGCTGTCTTAAAGTCTTTGTTTCCTATCAAAATCCTACAAGGCCTATCTATGAGGATTCTGGTTTGAAAAAAGGCCTTTCAATGTCCTTTGGTAGCAAAATTAGTGATGGGGCAACTGCATAGGTCAGCAAACTTTCAAAAGCAACCACATTAACCAAATAATCATTCCTCGTTCTGTAAATATTTAGTTCACTCTCACTGTGGTCGTATGGCCAATGGCATCAACCTATCATCAGACCTGGAATAACTGTGATGGGAGGGTCAAGGTTCGAATCTTGGCTGGCTAACTGGGTGTAATATCTACTTATCTACACGCGACTCTAATGTGGCTGCATATCCTTTTAGCTACCCTGCCTTAGATTCTGACACCTTAGCTCAGTCAGTTTTTTTTAGCGTCATGTCTTACTACTCGTTCGGGTTTTATGCCGGCAGCTACAAATGATCTTTACTTGTATTTCACACCTATAAAAGCTAATATGAACAATCTCTGTGATAAGAAAACACATCAAGCCTATGTATTTTATATTTAAAAACTTTTACAAAAAGTATATCAGAAAATATTATAATCAGTGCAAACATTGTATACTTTTTTAAAATTTTATCAGAAAATAATCTTTTACGTGTTTTTTTGTGGTGAGGCCTACCACTACAGTCAACATTCAAGTGAGGCTTGAGCACAAAAGTTTGAGAGCCCTTGTTCTGGCTAACTCCCTTAGAAAAAATTATCTTTCTATGCCCTTGTTCATAATTTGAAAATCTCCTTGGTCAATTATATTATATTAACTTTGGTAAGAATATAAAAATGGTCCGTGGCAGTGTGCAAGGTGGTCTGCAAGAACGACCACAAATAAAGGAATGATACAACACAATCATATTTGCTTTCTAAAATAATTTATTATAGTAGTTAGAAATTTTTTTTTTAATAAGTAATCAGTAATTTAACCTTAAATGATCTTTATCATATTATCTTATAATCACTTCCCAGATATTAAACTAATTCTTTAAATTTTTGAAAACTACCCAACATTAATATATGCTTTATTTGAGGGGTTTAATTGAAATCAAAACAACACCCCGAGGACGCACAGAATTGTTTTTGGACCATGGACACAGACAAGGTATGGGTGACCCGCCTCGGTGGCGTAGTTGGCTAACGCGCCAGTCGTGTTGAGCTCGACCGCCGAGGACGGGGAGATCGAGGTTCGAATCTCGGTCGGGTGAACTGGGGATGGTTTTTCCTAAATGGTTTTCCACTCTCCCTCCACGCAAATGCGGGTTCACTTCCTCTAGATTAAACCTTTCCAATTCCTAATCCATTAGCGTAATTAGTACTTAGGCGTATAACCCGAACGGATAGTAAGACGCGGTGCTAAATAATAATAAAAATAAAAAAACAAGGTATGGGTGGATATACCAGATCCTCGGTCTTACGGAAGTTTCAGTGCGCTCCATGAGTCAGGTTGAGTTCATCATCACTGGGGTTCGCTAGTGTCAATAGTCAGTGATAAAAGCATCCCAAACGTGCAGTTGTTACACGACTCACTTTTAACATGTTTGTCATAAAGGGACCATTGTAATCTTTATGAGCAGTATGAGTAGGTTCTTTGTGAGGTACGATTATGCTAAGAGGGGGTTGGGTCACTACCTGAACCTATAATTGTGGAAGCTGGCCGATTAACTCTAGAAGGCTATTTGTGTAAAATGAGTTTTTTTTAATACCCGTTGATGGCACCTAACAATGCCTGTGTTGAAGGACTCAAGCTCTCTCACGGTATGCCCCTTTTTAACCTGGAGGCTGAGTGTCCAGTGTATACCTTGTCTGTGGCAATGGGGCACATAAAAGGTAAAAGAATAATCATAATCTTGAAGTCAAAATTTTTCACAATTTTTTTTTTTTTTCTCTTTACTAGAAAATAAAATAACTCAAATGAGTACAATATTGACAAGCTTACTCTGCTAAGCCAACTATACTTTGTTCCACAAGTATAATTCACTTTTCATAAGAAGAGCTAACATTCATTAAATGTTTACTACATTATTGGTGTTATTTTTATTAATAATATGTTTCAAAAGTGACACATATTATTTGATTTGAAAGTAGTATTGTTTCTAGCTGTCAAATAAGGCTCCTCCTATGAAAATCGGACTGTAAAATGTCTAAATGAAACAAATAAATCTAAGCTGTATTTACTGCTTGATAAACACTTTCATTAAAAAATGTCCTGCTTCAACACGTGCAGGCGGTGTTTCACATTGCATTAAACGCCTATCGAGTGTTCCGCTATTGGGAAAGTTAGAGGAAACGCTGGTCCAAGCCGTCACTCTTGTATAGACTAGGCTCCAATGATGGGGATCGGGGTTCAATCTCAATCGGGTCTACCTAAGAATGTTTTCTCCTAAATTGTTTTTCACGCGCCCTCCACACAAATGTGAGTACACTTCATCCCTCTAAATTCACCCTTCCTCATCCTTAACATATTAGCATAATTATTATTAGATATGTTTATAAGATGTGGTCTAAAAATATTTCATTCTGGGACGAGAATAAAGGCAGAATCAATTTCCACGAGATTTTAGCAGCACTGCTTGGCGATATATTGTCTTAAGGCCCATTTACATCATGTAACAAAACCTGTTGTATAACATAAAAGTTTAGTAACAATGTTATATAACATGTTGTAAAACTTTATTAAATAACAAAATTTCATATCTTCAAAAAAGTCATCTAGAAATGTCATAACTACTACTAGTGCGGGAGTATGTATTCGAGAGAGGACATCATCCTATAGCTCTATCAATAAGCTGACACTTTCTCAGAAAAACCAACACATGTCCTCGGTCTCAAGCACTGCAGCCAAATTTATCTGGACCAATGTAAAGATAATAAAAAGGTAGCACCACTTTTAGGAATTTGATTATGACATTGCTTACGTTCAACATGTGGACTGTGGACGCGTTAGTAACAAGTTACAAAGTCGTGTTATTCAACTTATTTTGATCTTTACCGACACTAGATGGGAAACAGGTAACCTGTTATGCAGCACGAAAATGTATTACTTGGAACTTAAATATGTTTAATAACCTGGTAATATTTAATATTTTCTATAATATGTCTGTTAAATGTTGTAATACTTTATTTTATAACAGGTTTTGTTATATAGTGTAAACGGGCCCTAAGACCGTGCAATCATATCCCCATCAACACTCTGATACAGTCGGCTAGAAATCGTAAATTTACACGAAATTTGAAAGTGAGTAATTTATGATAAAACATTAATGGAGGTATACAAAGTTAAGAGAAGTTTCTTCTATTAACTGAACATTTTTATTGTTGAATAATTAATGATATTTCAGGTAAAAACGGATTGAAAGGGCCGTTTTTGACCATTTTTTAGAATTTATTTCACAGATAAGCACTGTGCACAAATATGAATTCTCTCATAGTAGGGCATACTGTAGCTATTAACAAGAAATGTTGTCGCTTTGTCCCCATTGTCACCGCGGAAAATTTCAAGTAATCATTCGTATACGAATGCACTTCACACATTTCTGGCATATCGTAGGTCTTTTCTTTTCCATCTGACTCCCATACCTCGCGCGCGCGCACACAAACGCAGATGGGAGCTGAGTTAGGCCAACGTTAGGACTATAAAGAATGATGAACCCTCTTAAAATAATGGTCGTGTTTCCACGAGTTTGCGCGGCTGAATTAGCAGCGCGGCAGTCGCGCACGATCGCCTGTACTCGCAACCAGCAGCTCGGTCAATATACTGTAAAAAAATACATTGTTTTCACAGGCGGCAGAAATACGCGCGACTCTTTCGAGAGTGAGGGCCAGTTTCATAGTCAGATTTAGTACGCCTCAAGTGCGGCGCTATACTAAATACAAGACGTCACCTACCTGGAATTGAATGGAATGGGCCAATTTCATATGCGAAACTGGCCCATTCCATTCTGGTTTAGGTAGGTGTCGTCCTGTGTTTAGTATCGACTCCACTTTAGGCGTACTAAATCTGACCATGAAACTAGCCCAGAGACACGTGTTGTATGCTGGACTAGCCATTGCAGGATTATATAGTATTCTATTAGAAAATGTCATGCCAGCAATTCGTTATTGTTGAGATATAGAGAGAGATATGCTAATGGCTCTCTGGGATTCAAGATTATTGTGTGGTGACATACTAAAATACTTGGAAAATGTGTTTTAAGACCTTATTTTGTAAATAATGTATATAACTTCCCAGTTTATTGTCTTGTTGAAAGTAAGGGAGAACCCATACCACTGACACCATATTTTTAAAATAAATAATACAAACGCAAGTACTTCGTCCTCAAAGTCACTTTTATTGTTGAAATCTTAGAAGAAAACATGGGTTAATATTGGCGGCCGATTGCAAATACTAACCAATGTTTTCTTCTACCTCTGCCGCTATCACCACCACACCCTGGGTGCTCCACTGCAGGGTTGAATTAAGGTTACAATTACTAAGATTTTTGAGTACTTAACATGGGTAGGGTATCTTGGAAAAGATAGCAAGTAGCAATGCACCTCACAACCCGCCTCGGTGGCTTAGTTGGTAACGCCAGTGTGTTAGCCAGACACGAGACGGGCAGATCGGGTTCGAATCTCGGTCAGGTGAACTGGGGGTGGTTTTTACTAAATGTTTTCCACTCTCCCTCACACGAATGCGGTTCACATCCTCTAATCATTCAACCTTCCAAATTCCTTAATCCATTAGTGTAATTAGTACTTAAGCGTAAAAACCCGAACGGTAGTAAGACGCGTTGGGCCAAATAAATATAAAAAAGCAATGCCTCACTCCATCCCAGCAACACAGAACAAAGAATGAAGCCTGCGCCCACTTTGTCTGGGTGTGTCATTAGTTGGGATTATCTGCCTTCTGCCTCAGATTGGCATATTACCTTCTGCTAGTCGGTGTTGTTTCTACTATCGGCAAAGTCAAAACAAGCGATTTTATTAAATATATATTTGCATTTATTGATTCAGACACATTAATAAAATTAACGAGTGGGGCAAGGTTAAAAAATCAAAATTAATGCTAAATAACGGCATTGTGAACTACAAAATGAGATAACATCAAATTATCGGAGTATAGAAAAAATAGTATTTATGATTTTAAAAAATATGTAATTTTAACACTTTTATACGGCTTAAACAGTAGTATAGGCCATAAATATTTCATTGCCTACACCTCATATGGATGTCTAATTTCAGCTCCATACATTAATTATTACTTTACCTTATCAATGGTTATCAAGTTTGACCCCTAATAGCGTGTGAACTATAGTGATTTGAAATAATTGAATCGCTATTTAAAGCTTATAATAATACACTTGCTAAATTTATGCAATAAAATGGTTATTGTCGAATAACCTTAACGGTTGAGGTACTGAATTGAGTCCCAGAGCTCTTTAGCCCATACCCTAAGGGAATAAAATTAAAAACAACGAAACTAAAGTATGTGCGTTTTCCTACTGATCCAAAGGTCGGGGCTAAATTCCAGGTGAGGGTTAATGTTATATTTTGGGCGTAGTTCCCGCTCGCTCAGTGTTTTTTAAAGTAATATTGTGCCAATCTCATAATCAGGCATAATACGTCTCTCAAGTGCAGCGCTTTACTAAATACAAGACGACACCTACCTAAACTCGAATCGAATGGGCCAGTTTCGCATAAGAAACTAGCCCTTAACTCTGAGTGTTTGTCTTGAGTAGCTTTCAGGGCTGTGGCAAGCCTTCGATTCCAATATGTTTCCACTGTTTGACTCCGACTCCATAGATGGTTAAACTATATTAATTAGTAATTAATTAATAACCAAATCAACGGACCCAGTGAAATGCTTCAGTATAAATGGCTATATTGGAAGCTCATTTGATATTGTGAATATATATTTGATTAAATTTGTCAATTAAATTTGTCAATCCAAATTACAAAATATTGGCCGTAAGGAATAATAAAATTATAAAAATAGCTAGCATATATTGTTATAATACTGTTATATTATTATAATAATATTGCCTCGTATTCGTTGTTGAACGCGGAGCTCTCCCTTGCGGCCGCGGTCGGTCTTTTCTCAGGTGTTGTTCATTTCAGTGGGGCATTCCGCTTGCAGCCAAGGTTGGTGAAGTTGGTATGTAAACAAATAAACATACGTTATGGGCGTAGCATTTAACACAAGATTGTCCTTTATTAACTCTTAACGACTTGCTTGTACTAACAAACATTCGTATCTTATAATTGAACGGGGCTAAGTCCGATTAGCCCGTTACAGTTTTTATTTTGAGGCCAGGGGTCAGTACATTGTTTCAGACTCCACACAAAATTGCCTCCGACTCAGGCCTGGTAGCTATGAAGCCAAGATTGATAAATGTTTGCTTGGTTTCTCAAAAATTAATGGTTTGTACAATTTAAGTTAAATGCAGTTTGGAATATGAATGAGATAACATTTATAAAAATCTACAATATTTTATTTTGATTGTGAGTCTGGTTGATTTTTATGATATTTCTAATGACTTAATAATTATTATATTAATATTTTTGTTAAAAAAAAGGATCTCTACCAATCATGAAAGTAATTTAAAATCATGGAAAAGTCATGAAATTAGCTTCCAAGTCAAGAATTTTTGTGTTTTGCATGTTTGAATAAGTGGCAGAAAAGAGGTGTATGGAGTAATCTTCCTTCAGCAAATTTTTGAAAATATTGATGCTTCTAAAAGCTATTTGAAATAGTCTTTCACCAGCAATTTTGTTTAAATTGGAGAGCCTTTAGAAGTTTTTTGAAATAGTCCTAATCCGAATTATTTGTATTTTTTTAATTAGATGCTTTTAGAAGCTATTGAAAGTAGTCTCCCCCCCCCCCCCCAACATATTTTGGAAAATTGAATACTTTTAGAAGCTATTTGAAGTGGACTGTACGGGTATTTATTTAAAAAAGCAAATACCTTCTAGAAGCCATTTAGAGTGATACTCGCTTGAACATATTTTGATAATTAAATTCCTCTAGAAGCTATTTGGAGTGAACCTTCTTTGGCCATTTTTTGAAAAATGAATTCTTATTTAAGTTATTTGAAGTTTGATAAAAGCCCATGTAAATACTTAATAAAATTTCAGGGAATTTAGGGGGGTGAATCCCATAACCCCCCTTCCCTACGTCCTTTACAAATTCCTTTTTCCTCTTCGTTTTTAAAATTGTAATCATGAATATGTATGTATAGGTTATGAAAAAAGTTATGAAATTTGGTTTACATAATTCGGTCGACACCCTGATTGTTACCTACTTCCTTTAAATCCAAAACATTTATTAATAATGAATCACTGTTCAACCTGGTTAACAGTAACACAAGGTGGTACATCTTAACTTCGTCGGATAAATAAAGACATTTAAATAAAAATAGTTACTTAATCGCCCAACCTGGTGTGCAAGTGGGCTAAGACATCAATCTCTTCTAGTCTGGGTTTCCTTAGATGTGGAGGTAGGGGTTCACGTTCGTGTGGACTGAAATATTATTGACTTACCATTAGTGTAAATACATACTTTGCTGATAGTCCTGCAGTGTAGTTAACCCTGACGGGTAGTAATACGCAGTGCGGATAACCCTGACGGGTAGTAAGACGCAGTATGGACGTCCTGCGGTTAGTAAGACGCGATACGGATGTCCTTCTGGTAGTAAGACGCGATACGGATCCCTGCGGGAAATAACATGCAGTGTGGATACCCTGCCGGGTAGTAACACGCAATGCGGATAGCCCTGCCGGGTAATAACACGCAGTGTGGATGCCCTGCCGGGTAGTAACACGCAATGCGGATAGCCCTGCCGGGTAATAACACGCAGTGTGGATGCCCTGCCGGGTAGTAACACGCAGTGCGGATGCCCTGCGGGAAGTAAGACGCAGTGTGGATGCCCTGCCGGGTAGTAACACGCAATGCGGATAGCCCTGCCGGGTAGTAACACGCAGTGTGGATGCCCTACCGGGTAGTAACACGCAGTGCGGATGCCCTGCGGGAAGTAAGACGCAGTGCGGGTGCCCTGCGGGAAGTAAGACGCAGTGTGGATGCCCTGCCGGGTAGTAACACGCAATGCGGATAGCCCTGACGGGTAGTAAGAAGCAGGGATTTAAACTTCCAAACCTAAAGTTTAGGATGAGGAGGGTATCATAAAGGAAATATATCCACGTCAACGTGGAATGGGTTTGGAAAAATCTCATAGGCACCTAAAACCTTCGTGCACCCAGTTGAGGTCCGAATCCCGGTCTCTTATTCAACGGTGATCAAGTGCTATGGATTACTGACCACTGGTGCAAGCTCCCTAAGTGTCACATTACCAATCTGGGATCTGGCAGTTGTGTTTGTCCCAGAACTAGGCCAGGGCAAGTCGCCTAGTAGCAGACGTTGAAAAGTGGGCGTGGCGGGGCGCCCGCTGCAGTATTGAGTGAGGACCGGATGGAGATAGCGCCTTATCTCCCACTTAGTGAATTAAATGTTATTAGATTCTTATCTGGAAGAGTATTTTTATAAGCTGTCACCCAAGGTATTACGGGCCAGTTATCAAACATCACAGAGGATTAGAAGCTCTACACCAGGGTTTTTCAAACTGTGGGTTGCGACATATTGGTGGGTCGCGACGACCAAAGTATATAGAAGACATGTTCAGTAAAATTATACATTGCTATAAAATGCAAATTTTCAGCACAGAGGTATGACTTGAACGCGTATGGACATGTCTTATTCACTCTAAAAACTGCCGGACAAAGATCGTAAAATGAGGTCTAGTCTGTCTCCTTTTCGCGTTGGACACATTAAGATGGGAGTGTAGGAACGCGAGCTAAGCTGGTCCCACACTATTCGCGAATGCTAACGAATGTTCGTGTATGACCGCGTATACACTAGGCCGGCGTTTCCCAAATGTTTCGGGTCACAGAACACTTTTTATATTATTATATTTTCACGGAACACTTTTTATCTTTGTTAAAATGTACTTATATTTAGTCATCAAATAAAAAAGAAGTTACATTACTAATACTCAAATACATTTTATTTTACCAAACCAAAAATCAATCTTTAAAACATAAATAAAACTTACTTTTAGTGAGATGGATGATTCTGCTTATTTTCATCCCAAATTTGTTTGATATTCGGAATGATGCTGGAAAGTTGAATCCTCAAGTCTATTTCTAAACTTGCTTTTCGTTGCAACATGATAGTCCAGTCTCACATAAATAAGTTGTAACAAAAGTAAGGAGCACTCGGCCCGCACCTTTACCCACATTCAGACACTTCTATTAGAATTCCCCAAAAATATTCAATGGAAGACCTTTAAACTTTGTTTTTAAATCAGAGCCAGAAATCAAGTCAATTAGTCTTTCATAATCATGCGCATTAAAACCAGCTGGTTTGGCTGTAAATATAAGTGGATTCCTTACCCAAGCATTATCATCATTAGTGGTAGGAAAATATTCTGATAAAGAACACTGGAGGTCACGTAAGTGTTGTAAGATGGCGCTGGAAACTTCTTCATCGACTGTAGAATGTGTTTTAGTCAGAAATTCTTCTAGAGTAGAAAAGCATTAAAAGTTATTCTGTTCTACAGATGATGTCCAAAATTCCAATTTATTTTCTTAAGACTAAATGTTATCAATTGGAATAAAAATTGTCACATTCTTTCCTTGCAGGGACAGATTTGTTTAATTTAATTTTGCAAATATATCTGCAAGATATGCAAGCCTCATTAGCCACGAGGAATTTGTTAAAAAGTCATTAAACTTTCGTCCTACATTATCTGAAGTGAAGAATACAAGTAGTTCACTACGAAGTTTAAAAAACCTCACAAGAACTTTGCCTCTAGATAGCCACCTTACTTCAGTATGTAACAGGACCTTACTTCAGTATGTAACAGGACCTTACTTCAGTATGTAACAGGACCTTACTTCAGTATGTAACAGTACCTTACTTCAGTGTGTAACAGTACCTTACTTCAGTGTGTAACAGCACCTTACTTCAGTATGTAACAGGACCTTACTTCAGTATGTAACAGTACCTTACTTCAGTGTGTAACAGTACCTTACTTCAGTGTGTAACAGCACCTTACTTCAGTATGTAACAGGACCTTACTTCAGTATGTAACAGGACCTTACTTCAGTGTGTAACAGCACCTTACTTCAGTATGTAACAGGACCTTACTTCAGTATGTAACAGTACCTTACTTCAGTGTGTAACAGTACCTTACTTCAGTGTGTAACAGCACCTTACTTCAGTATGTAACAGGACCTTACTTCAGTATGTAACAGTACCTTACTTCGGGTGTGTAACAGTACCTTACTTCAGTGTGTAACAGCACCTTACTTCAGTATGTAACAGACCTTACTTCAGTATGTAACAGGACCTTACTTCAGTGTGTAACAGCACCTTACTTCAGTATGTAACAGGACCTTACTTCAGTGTGTAACAGTACCTTACTTCAGTGTGTAACAGCACCTTACTTCAGTATGTAACAGGACCTTACTTCAGTATGTAACAGTACCTTACTTCAGTGTGTAACAGGACCTTACAGGAGCGCTTTATGCTGACTACCCATTTCCTCACACAACATTTTAAATAGCCTGGATTGAAGTAGCCGAGATTTTACATAATTAATAATTTGTATTTCATTATCAAGCACAATTTTCAGACATGTCGGTATTTTTTTAGTTGCAAGTGATTGCCTATGTAGAACACAATGGCTTTTAGTAATTTGTGGTGCAACATTAGTGAATCTCGCTACAACTCCCTTCATCTTTCCTATCATGGCCCTTGCACCATCGGTACACACGTCAATACATTTTCCCCAACTAATGTTATGTTTTATGATAAAACCGTTGATGCAGTTGATACATTTTCCTCAACTAAGGTTATGTTTTATGATAAAACTGTTGATGCAGTTGATACATTTTCCTCAACTAAGGTTATGTTTTATGATAAAACTGTTGATGCAGTTGATACATTTGCCCCATCTAATGTTGTGTTTTAGGGATAAAACTGTTGATGCAGTTAATACATTTTCTCCAACTAATGTTATGTTTTTTGATAAAACTGTATATGCAGTTGATACATTTTCCCCAACTAATGTTATGTTTTTTGATAAAACTGTATATGCAGTTGATACATTTTCCTCAACTAAGGTTATGTTTTTTGATAAAACTGTATATGCAGTTGATACATTTTCCCCATCTAATGTTATGTTTTATGATAAAACCGTTGATGCAGTTGATACATTTTCCCCAACTAAGGTTATGTTTTATGATAAAACCGTTGATGCAGTTGATACATTTTCCTCAACTAAGGTTATGTTTTATGATAAAACTGTTGATGCAGTTGATACATTTTCCTCAACTAAGGTTATGTTTTATGATAAAACTGTTGATGCAGTTGATACATTTTCCCCATCTAATGTTATGTTTTATGATAAAACTGTATATGCAGTTGATACATTTTCCTCAACTAAGGTTATGTTTTTGATAAAACTGTATATGCAGTTGATACATTTTCCCCATCTAATGTTATGTTTTATGATAAAACCGTTGATGCAGTTGATACATTTTCCCCAACTAAGGTTATGTTTTATGATAAAACCGTTGATGCAGTTGATACATTTTCCCCAACTAAGGTTATGTTTTATGATAAAACCGTTGATGCAGTTGATACATTTTCCTCAACTAAGGTTATGTTTTTTGATAAAACTGTAGATGCAGTTGATACATTTTCCCATCTAATGTTATGTTTTATGATAAAACCGTTGATGCAGTTGATACATTTTCCTCAACTAAGGTTATGTTTTATGATAAAACTGTTGATGCAGTTGATACATTTTCCTCAACTAAGGTTATGTTTTATGATAAAACTGTTGATGCAGTTGATACATTTTCCCCATCTAATGTTATGTTTTATGATAAAACCGTTGATGCAGTTGATACATTTTCCTCAACTAAGGTTATGTTTTATGATAAAACTGTTGATGCAGTGATACATTTTCCTCAACTAAGGTTATGTTTTATGATAAAACTGTATATGCAGTTGATACATTTTCCTCAACTAAGGTTATGTTTTTTGATAAAACTGTAGATGCAGTTGATACATTTTCCCCATCTAATGTTATGTTTTATGATAAAACCGTTGATGCAGTTGATACATTTTCCTCAACTAAGGTTATGTTTTATGATAAAACTGTTGATGCAGTTGATACATTTTCCTCAACTAAGGTTATGTTTTATGATAAAACTGTTGATGCAGTTGATACATTTGCCCCATCTAATGTTGTGTTTTAGGGATAAAACTGTTGATGCAGTTAATACATTTTCTCCAACTAATGTTATGTTTTTTGATAAAACTGTATATGCAGTTGATACATTTTCCCCAACTAATGTTATGTTTTTTGATAAAACTGTATATGCAGTTGATACATTTTCTCAACTAAGGTTATGTTTTTTGATAAAACTGTATATGCAGTTGATACATTTTCCCCAACTAAAGTTATGTTTTAGGGATAAAACTGTTGATGCAGTTGATACATTTTCTCCAACTAATGTTATGTTTTTTGATAAAACTGTTGATGCAGTTGATACATTTTCTCCAACTAATGTTATGTTTTAGGGATAAAACTGTTGATGCAGTTGATACATTTTCTCCAACTAATGTTATGTTTTTTGATAAAACTGTATATGCAGTTGATACATTTTCCCCAACTAATGTTATGTTTTTTGATAAAACTGTATATGCAGTTGATACATTTTCCCCAACTAATGTTATGTTTTATCATAAAACTGTTGATGCAGTTGATACATTTGCCCCATCTAATGTTGTGTTTTATCATAAAACTGTTGATGCAGTTGATAAATTTCCCCCAACTAAGGTTATGTTTTATCATAAAACCGTTGATTGAGTTGATACATTTTCCCCAACTGTTGTGTTTTATCATAAAACTGTTGATGCAGTTAAGTATTTCTTCTCCAGTTGTATTGCTTGGCAAAGATTCACATAGGAGCAGTCCTATTCAATCACATTACTATCGGACGAATATCAGTGACACAGCAAGTCCCGAAACGTCAGTAGACTCATCTAACTGCAAAGAATACTCATAGCAATTTTTCAGTGGACAAACTAGTTCCTTTTCAATGTAATCGGCAAGATTATGAATGCGAAGTTACACTATTATTTGACAATATTACTGTATCAATTTTCCTACCAGACTCTTAATTCAATGTGCATGTTACATTATATTTCGCACAGGGCTTGTAATGGTACTTTTTTGGACCCCTCATTTATTCAAAAGGTCATGGATAAAATAAAGTTTTATTTAAAGAACTGTATGTAAATTTTCTTTTTAATACTTCATCCATGGATGATCAGGTGTTTTCAGAAGTAATTTCAATATAATAGGTTTTAAAACTTTTTTTCTTTAAAAAAAACTCCCCTCGTTCTATTTGAAAATTAGGTGATAGCTGGCTGCCTTTACCCAATGGGAAGCTAGCCTTCGCAACATTAGTTTGCCAGGAGTTCTATTAGTTGGTTTTAACACTGTTGACAAGGGGTCCAACAAGCAATGGGTAGGTCATATATAAACAGCTTGTGTGTATAGTGATCCACAGAAACATAGTAATATCACAGAATAAAAGTAATCCAGAGAAAATCCTAGTCTGTAACAAGCACTAGCTCTGACTCTCCGCGTCATTTCGAAAAACGAATAAAAACTGTATCATTTAAATGTTAAACTTACAATACTGAAAGTAAAATTAATAAAATAAATCGTGTACAGTATTAATTTTATACTAATTTCAATAAATAACCAATAAGCAATCCTACAGTAAGAAATACATATAATCAGATCGTTATAGGCGTGTAATACCAAGTCCGCAGTAAGGCATGCACGGTCATTATCATCATCATCATCATCATTAAAAAACGGCTTGATAAGAATTTCTCCTATAGTGTGCGCTTCTCCAGCAAGCGCAATACGATAGCTTACACGATAAGATACTTCTGTTGCATTTTCATTGTCCGTTTTATACATTTTAATCATGGAAAGTTGACAATTTTCAAGTTAATCGCTCTTTCTTTTTAAAACAAATTAAATCTTTGTTTTGGTATTCGGAATTACTGGTTTCCAAATGCCTACGGACTTTACTAGAAGCCATAGAACTGTTGGCTAGTATTTTACTACATACAAGCACGAATTTAGAAATTGTAAAGCGTTGGGGGTGGGGGAGGTATATTGAACGTAGAAACATTTGGGTGAGTTGGTAGGCATATTTTTCCTCGACACACGTCCTTCTTGCCCACTGCCCACCCCTACCACCTCCATTACCCCTGCCACAATTCCATTAGTCTAAAAAAATCAAATATTTTACCTAAAGGGGGGGGGCACGTTTCCCCTGTGCCCCCCTTAAATTCGCGCTTGATTACTCACAGCGCACTGCTCATCAGGAGCATCATTGTTCTCAACACATATAAAACGGAAAGACAAATAATTTTTACAATATTTTCGATTTGATCTTTTATCACCTTGTTTTTTTGTTGCACTTCTCACTGACACTTTGAGCTGCCACAGTACTTTTGTCATTTACCTCAGACACAGGTGAAGTACCAGATAATGACTTGCCCGCACTCAATGTTCACTGTCACGTGTCACCGTGATGGCGGCTGCTGTTTGAAAGAATGCCCAGCTGAAATACAACATGGTAGCCAGTCGCGGACAGCGGGGTAAAGAGGGTCACAGACTATTAACAACGTTTTAACCAAACGACGTTGGGCTGGGCAACATTATGTCAGGATTTACTGATCTTAGACTACACGTGAAATATGTTAGGGTTAAATTTAATAATTATAATATATATTTATTTGTGATTTCTCGATTTTCCCACGGAACACCTAATTACGCCTCGCGGAACATAGTTTGGGAAACGCTGCACTAAACGAACGAAGGGTAGCGAATTCGTTCGCTTAGGTACATTTACACCGGAGCGAACATTAGCGAACACGTGCGATCGAACATCAGCGAATGGAGAATTATCTTTGGTGTAAACAGTGCGAACACCATTCGCTAGTGTTGGCTCATGTTCTGTTCGTATTCGCTGATGATCCGTCCGCTGTCGGTCTTTGAGCGAATCATCAAAGGAAAATCGTGCTCCCCCCCTGCTCGTTCCGGTGTAAACAGTCCACGCCATTTATTCTTTAGTGATTGGCGTTGTTTTTAGTTTGTAGTGATTGTTGTAGTAATTGCTGTTGTTTTCTGGTGTAGTGGTGCATAATGTAGTGGTCTGATGAAAGCACATTAGTTTTAATTGAGGAGTACCGTTTTCCCATAACTACAAGTGCACCCGCTAAACAAGATTGCTAAATGGTCTTCATAATCCCTACTTTCCATGGTACACGAGTATTCACATTCCCGGGGTAGCTGCGAATGGGTGGATCTTTTGCGAACATCACCGAATCTAAGTTGTTCACTCCGGTGTAAACGCCATTCGAACATCTCCGAATTGAGCAGGAGCGAATGGTAGCGAATGTTCGCCGAATGCTCGTTCGCTCGTACTCGCTACCAATCGCTCCGGTGTAAATGTACCTTAATGTGTACGTAGAAACGAACCACCACGAAAGCATTCGTTCGCCTCCGCCGTTCTCTCACTGGTCGGTACACCAAAGGATGTTCGCTAGCAGGCAGTTGATAGTGTTTACGCAGTAGGTAACATCGACAGCAAATCGAATAGAATATCGTTTTTATGTGTGGCTATGGAGTGGAGTAATACTCTTGTAATACAACTCATTATGTTTGGCAATTTTGGGGCCAATAGGATTCAAAATACTTAAATCAGTAGTTCATTTTGCAGAAATTTTGAAAGAAGCTATATTTCACCTCGAGTCTTAAGATCGCGCATTAAATCTGTGCCACTAAACCGTTTCTCTACCTTCAAATAGTGGAGTCATCCACCAACACCGTTTTCTGTTTTTTCTCCTAGTCTGAACAGCTTCTTCACTTATTATTATATATGATGCACTAGCGATTATAAGTAAATCTTCATCATACACTTAATGAAAAGTAGAGCAACTCCAAAGCTTCAATTAGACAACTAGCAAAAGTGAACGAACATCTGTGAAAACATTCGGTTTGCTTAATAATGTGGACGGGGAGGCGAATTTTGAACCAAGTGCCGAACAAATTCGACCAAATACCTTCGCTACCCTTCGTTCGCTCTGGTTTGCCTAGTCCCTAGTGTATACGCGGCTTATCGGGTGACTCTCCGAGTAGCATGGGAGGTATATGAAGGTTAGTCGAGGGGTTTCGCTTTGGGAGCGGTCTCTTGTTTCACAAATCAAAGGAAGCGAATGTCCGCCACTGGAATCCCGGCGAACACTCGAAACGCCCCCGCACTGCGCTTCATTCGATCGTGTCGTCTGGTTGCGTGCACACTGGGCACATTCTGTGGCTCTTGTAGAGTTGTCAGGTTCGGTCACTTAATGCTGTGATGTAATTTAACATTAAATACTAGTTTTATTTAATAAACTGATAATTGTTTTGCTATCACCAAATAGCTATACTCCATTCACGGTAGGAATTACTCTCTGAAAGGTCTTTTTTCCTACCAATATCCTACTATATAATAGCTTTCTGGTAGGGAAAAAGGCCTTTCAGAAAACAATTCATACGCTGAACAGACTTTATGCTTTGGTACTCACCTTGTTCCACTGTTGTTGAGAGATATAATCCACCACATCCTTTTCTGGTGGATTTCCGTGTGTTTACTACGCTGCAATAACAATCCACTCTTGTATAATAACTGCAGCAGCAGTGATGTCATCACTTGCGCGGTCTATTGTTCATTGGCAGTCAACTACCGCCCAAGTGAATGATTTGATCGAATATTCGGGGTAGACATTCGTGAGAAGTGTGTGAGGTCTTGTAGGTTTCATGACAAAACTGAGCGACGAATTTAGACGAATATTCGGCCGAAACATTTGTCCGCTTTCGCGAATAGTGTCAAGACCGGCTTTAACGGCATTTTTTTTATAACGAAACTGTTTTTTATGCCGAACTAAAATATTGTTTCAGTAGAAACATAATTTTTTTCTTTGCATCGTAATTTCAACAGTTCTTGAATATTATATGTAAAGCTAAAGGCAGCACTAAACGAGAAACTTTTTTAAATTATTATTATTATTATTATTATTATTATTATTATTATTATTATTATTATTATTATTATTATTATTATTATTATTATTAGCACCGCGTCTTACTACCCGTTCGGGTTATACGCACTTACGCTAATGTGTAATGGTAGGGTGATGTGAGATGAAATGGAGGACCTACAGTTTAACGTGGAATCCGAACCACGGTGGAGGCCTGGCATTCCTCACATTCACAAGTTGTGAAACTTTTTTAAAATTAGAGAAAAAGTTGTTATGCGTTCAACCCAAACGGGTAGTAAGACGCGGTGCAAAAAAAAAGTTATTTAATTCCATGACACCTTTGATACATATTTTAAAAATAATTAGACGTCACCATATGAAAAAGATTAAACTATGGTCTTACTGGAGAATTATTGGGTTTCTTTTGGTCGAAAAAAAAAAGTTGATACAAAAATTGCATAAACACAGACTTTTTGTCGCGTTCCCTACACTCCCACCTTAATTAAAAATATTCGTCCTGCCCAACACACATGTATTTGCCAACAGGGTGTAGGAACTCGGGATGAGATTCGCATCTTTCTGGTTGAAAATCAATACAATTTGGTAAATATTTTCGAAGATAATATTTGTGTAACAAAACTGGCAATATTTAACTGATCTTTTCGGCATTCTTAGTTAATTAAATTTGAAACTACAAAGGAAAAATGAAAATATATAAATCAACAAGTTGATCATATACAAGGTTTCCGAAAGATGTATTGTTATAGAAAAGAAGACTTAAAAAGTAATCAACCTAGCTACTAAATAATAAAATGTTCCACAAATTGTTACAATATATCGAAGAGAACATTATTAATGAATAGAGTTAGATTGAAATAAATTTAAAAATAATGTCACATCTCATTTCTATGTTTCAAAGTTATAATTATTACTTTCCAGAATATAAATTAAAAATATTAAAGAAAAATGTCTGTATAAAAGATCCATTAGATGTTAAAAGTACTTAATCAATAATAGAGTTGAACTTTGTGCCGAAGAAGATAATTAATTACTGGAGCTTAGTAGTTAATCAACACTGAAGAATAATTTTAAGAAATTAAGTTTGTTATCATGTTGAATTAGGATCAACGAAGAATTTCCATCATTAATTAATACTACATAGCTATTATAACCATTCACGACGACCTATTTGTGTACAAACTAGTATTCTCAACACTGACTATTAAAAACAAAGGAAAGAAACAGGCTCAACATTGCACCAGATATGCGAGTAGCACTGTCCTCGTGTGTTGGAGAGGAATCAACTTATCCAACAAGTATGCAACCTGCTTCGGTGTCCGCACGGTCTAAGACGTCACTCTGCCGATAACAGGGAGATCTGGGCTCGAATCTTGGTCGGGTGTACTGTGGGTGGTTTTTGCCAAAAATGGGTTTTCACTCTCCCTCCGCGTAAATGCGGTTACACTCCCTACTCCCTCTAAATTTAACTATCCTCATCCCTAACTCCTTATCGTGATTAGTTAATATGCGTATAATCTGAACAGGTAGTAAGATGCGGTGATATATATGAGGAAAAAAAAAGCCCATTATCTTATTCAATCTAACTGTTCCTATTTTCATGTTTGTTTTAATCTCGTGGTAAGAGTTCCTGGCTACAGATCCAGAGGTCCCGGGTTTGATTCCCGGCTCTTCCAGATTTTCTTCGAATCGTTGGGTCTAGAACGGGGGTCAACTCAGTCTCGTTAGGACAAAGAGGAACTGCTAGAATAAAAAAAAGTAGCGACCCCGGTCTATAAAACTGAGATTAACAACGTTCGTTGAGCAAACCACATACCAACCTCTCTCCGCATAAACTGGCACTATCTTCGCTGACAGACGTTGGCTGCTCGGTCGATATGGCTTGATTGCGGGTTGACGATATGGAGTTACTCTGGATATTTTTTTTATCAAAGATTTTTGTTAAATATTGAAAACATATTTAGAACAGAATTAATATTTTTACATATATAAATTTTTGTTGTTTTTAATTTATCATGTGGGTACTGTGTTGCGATGTAAACTGTACTTTTTACAGTGGGTTACGATCAGGAAAGTTTGTAAAACACTGCTCTATACATCAGAAGAGATCAGGAAATGGAAATAATCATTATCTGACAGACAGCGAAGGAGGGCTATTTATAGCAGTAGCAGTGGCTGTTAAGTGTCAAATCACACTCAAACTATAGTTGAATATTCATGGAAAGAACTTTATCTGACATCTAGAAAAGTTTCGAGATATACTTTCATCTATTCATACGTCAATTCATGTTAGCTGTATGCCACTATTAATATATAGTATAAATGCCATAGGCTAATTGGAAAATCCGGCTTATTGCAAAGGGCGCGGTCATTTTACAATGAGCCAGGCTAATTATAAAATTATATATTATATTATATTGTAATGAGCCTACACAGTTTTAGGTTATTAAGAAAATGACTTTTTTTTGCTCAATCAGCCTAGTCGATTACAGGGTTATTGCAATAAGACTGCTCAGGTGCGGGCATATTGAAAACAGTTGGAGATAGGGCTCACTTGCCTGTTGAAACATGATCAAGGTCAAAGAAGTATCCTACCGTCCTTTATGTTAGTCAAGCTTGTCTCCAACTTGCCTGTTGAAACATGATCGAGGTCAAAGAAGTATCCTACCATCCTTTATGTTACCAGATAGTCAAGCTTGTCTCCAACTTGCCTGTTGAAACATGATCAAGGTCAAAGAAGTATCCTACCGTTCTTTATTTTACCAGATAGTCAAGCTTGTCTCCAACTTGCCTGTTGAAACATGATCAAGGTCAAAGAAGTATCCTACCGTCCTTTATGTTACCAGATAGTCAAGCTTGTCTCCAACTTGCCTGTTGAAACATGATCAAGGTCAAAGAAGTATCCTACCGTCCTTTATTTTACCAGATAGTCAAGCTTGTCTCCAACTTGCCTGTTGAAACATGATCAAGGTCAAAGAAGTATCCTACCGTTCTTTATTTTACCAGATAGTCAAGCTTGTCTCCAACTTGCCTGTTGAAACATGATCAAGGTCAAAGAAGTATCCTACCGTCCTTTATTTTACCAGATAGTCAAGCTTGTCTCCAACTTGCCTGTTGAAACATGATCAAGGTCAAAGAAGTATCCTACCGTTCTTTATTTTACCAGATAGTCAAGCTTGTCTCCAACTTACCTGTTGAAACATGATCAAGGTCAAAGAAGTATCCTACCGTCCTTTATGTTACCAGATAGTCAAGCTTGTCTCCAACTTGCCTGTTGAAACATGATCAAGGTCAAAGAAGTATCCTACCGTTCTTTATTTTACCAGATAGTCAAGCTTGTCTCCAACTTGCCTGTTGAAACATGATCAAGGTCAAAGAAGTATCCTACCGTCCTTTATGTTACCAGATAGTCAAGCTTGTCTCCAACTTGCCTGTTGAAACATGATCAAGGTCAAAGAAGTATCCTACCGTTCTTTATTTTACCAGATAGTCAAGTTTGTCTCCAACTTGCCTGTTGAAACATGATCAAGGTCAAAGAAGTATCCTACCGTCCTTTATGTTACCAGATAGTCAAGCTTGTCTCCAACTTGCCTGTTGAAACATGATCAAGGTCAAAGAAGTATCCTACCGTTCTTTATTTTACCAGATAGTCAAGCTTGTCTCCAACTTGCGTGTACCATGGGCTGCCTCTTTGTTTTAACTTTTCACGTATAAATATTTTTACGTTTTCGTTGTGTGTAGGTATTTTAATTGTAAAATGGAGATTGATACTGAGAGTCCAATTTTGAAAATGAAAATGTGCAGGTCAATGATACTGAAAGCATCTCTCTAGACAAAATTCTTATTTTGAAGGTAAAATTTAATGAAAAAATGAAAGTGTGACAACGTGATTAAAAAATCTTGGACCTATTTCAACTATAGAAGAAGCTGTTGAAGAAATGCAGACAAGAAGAAAACTAACAAGCCGTATGGATTGACTAGGAAATATGATACCATGGAGGTTGGTGAAAAGAAAGTTTTGATTAAAAAAAATGGGGTGTGGCTGTGTCATGGACACGGCCGTGTGTTGTACGTGAATACGTTTAAACTTAAAAGAACATCGTAGCTTCTCCAAGTCAAAAGTTATACTAATTGCAAATCTCGATACGCAGCAAAATAACCTCAAAATGGTGGCGCTTCCCCCTCCACCGCGCGCGATGTGTCACTGTTCTAGCTTATCGTAATGAATTCTTTGATCCTTTAGCTATCCGGTGGTATAATTTAATTTTGGATGTAGAGGAAATATTCGAAACTACAACACCAAACTGTATCCCCCGATTTTGTTATCATTAGGTTTTTTGGATTGCCCCCGTATGGTAGCAAATTTAAAGACGTATTCACGTCAAAAAGAAAAACTAGTGATGAGCCTGTTGTGTTAATACTTCCCGTTGAAGGATATTTTGATACATTACTTCAGTATACAGTGGCGTATTCTGAGAAATTTAATAGGTATGCTGTGCTCTAAAAGCTGCAGGGAGGATTCGGGGGTCAAAGATTCTTAACCACCGTTGACCAAGAAGATAAAGAAATGCTTCCCCTGGAAATATGTAAACGTGAGTACCTCTAGTTTTATAACAATGGTTCTCAAACATTTATGATTTTTTCCTTACTTGCATGCTAATTTGGGAAACTTTTCGCCTCCCAACTCCCCTCGTCTCTCTTTTTCGACTTATTTATATCTTTATTTGAATATCCACCTTTACAGCCTACTACATATTCTGACTTCATAAAAGTGCACTAGAACAATGCACAAAACACACCAAAATGTGAAACTACTGATGATTATCATCCACTCAAATTGTAATGGAATATCAAAACACAGCATCTGCAGTTCATCGCAATATATAAATAATCAGATATTTAAGTAAAAATATCAGGGTTAACAGTGCAAGTTACTGTATTTAAAATAAAATTAGATGTTTTACTTGCTGCCTGGGTTTGATTTCGTCATCGATAAAACTCATGGCTTCCAATAAACTGTCGTTTTTTATCATCACTTTTGAGATACACCATCTTGAAAATGTGCTGTTTTTATAAATAACGCATGTTTGAAAGTTTACGCATGCGCTTATCTGGTCTTCTTGGCCGGTTTTCTGTAAAAGCGCTGGAAAAGTTAAAATTATCTCTACTCGAGCAGTGCTACGCTGGCCAAGCGGACTTCTTGTGATTGGATTAGAGCTTTCACGTGACCAAATCTCAGCACTGCTCGCGTTTTACAGCGAACATGTGAATCCACAGTAAGAGAGTTATGAGCACACTCCTGACTGAATAAGCGTGACATACCCTATTAAATTGGTTGAGTGTAATTAAAAGTACACACAGGTAGCATTTTCATTTATTTGAGGTATTTAGCATGCACTCTTGGCCGAGAGATAATATCAGCACAAGACTTATAAAAATGTATAACAGACACAGCACCCAGCCCCCCGGCCGTTAATTCAACACCGTTAAAAGGGAAATCCAAATTTTACCAATGATTTTTTTTCGGCCGTGCCGGAAATAAATCCGGAACCCTTAGTTCAGTGGGCGGGCAAACTACCGACTGAGCTAAGGTGTCGGACTCACAGGTAGCCATACAAAAAGTAAAAAAAATACATAAAAAGAGTAAAATGAAGTAATACATGGATCAAGTGTCCATCAGAACTTGGTGGGAGGAATAAGGTGGATTGTCCCCTCTTACTCTATCGCTACGACTTTGTTTTAGTGCTAAGACATTTACATCTGAAAATAAATTTAATTTTACCGTTTCCTGATAAATCACTTCGAAATTGTGAAATTATACTCCTAACTTTTGGGATTCTTTGATGTACAATTTATATAAAATCACAAAGACTAATAATTAGATAATATATCTGCAAGAAATTATAAACTCATAAGCAACAACTAAAAGAACAAGGTTAAAACTGCATAAATACTTCATACTAAAGACAAAAACACTATCTAGCTACTACAGTTAAATAAGCCCCTCATTCCCCCTCCCCTACTTTACCCGTGTACTCTCTAAAATGATGGTAACCATTCTTGCCAAATACATGATGATACATATGCCTAGAATGCAGAAATATAATCGGATAGGTATTTAATTAGTACATAATGTTTTAAAGCTTGTTATTTATACGATTATTTTACAAATAGTATTTGCATTTATTTTATTTATTTGAGCTATACTAGCTTAGTAAATAAAATCATTGGGATATTGATTTTTGAATATTTGTTCAATAGTTGGCACACTGTTTTACTTGCGATAAGTATTCAGCAGGCCCTGGGTGGTAGGTAAACACCCTAGTTCATTGGTCAAGGTCATTAGAATTTCTCTAGCTTTGCCTGCTGTTTTCAACCAGCAGGTCCTGAGCTTCATAAGCAGGGTAGATAGACCCTTTTGGAAGAATAATTACTTAAAACACAATATTCTTGGAATATGAACAAATATTAGTTTAAAAAATTAATAAAATATATATAGATACATTATATTTGTATATTAATTCACAATTCAAACATTACTATTTACACAGTTTGCACTGACAGCATAGAATTAAGAAACTTGTCCATATAATTATGAGTATGCGGCGCAGGACTAGCATACCCAGAGAATACGCCACTGTCAGTATCACTGCGCCACAGGCCATGGAGGTAGAAATAAAATGTTGTTTGCACTAAAAAATACATTTTATATTCCAAGACCGGCCATCGAGATTTTTGTATCGTTGTGTAAAATGTGCAATTCAAAGAAGTCTCTGCAACACCGAAACATCGTCGTACGATCAATCATTATAAAGGATTTTAATGTTTTCGGACAAGTTGATTTGATAGATATTCAATCGACTCCATGTAGATATTACAAATGGTTAATGAACTACCAAGACCATGCTACAAAATGTTGTGTTCTTCGCCCATTGAAAGCAAAACGTGCTGCTGAAACTGCATTGGAATTGCTGAATATTTTTTTAGACTTTGAAGCACCTCATATTTTGCAACGTGACAACGGACGTGAGTTGACAGCTGGTGTCATCCAGCAAGTTTCAGACATGTGGCCTGAATGTAAAGTAGTGCATAGAAGACCCTGACATCCACAATCACAGGGAAGCGTGGAGCGCTGCAATCAAGATGTTGGAAAACATGCTAAAGTTTGTTCACTGTAGGAATTGTTTTCTTAAAGGGCTTTTTCCCTACCAGAAAGCTATTATATAGTAGGATATTGGTAGGAAAAAAGACCATTCAGAGAGAAATTCCTACCGTGAATGGAGTATACGTGCCTGGATGAATGACAATAGACTGGGAAATAGGCTGTCGTTTCATTTCGTGGCAAAAGAACTTTTCAAAGCATCGATTCATAGGCAGAAGTCCGTACACAGCACTATTTGGAACTGAACCGAAATTAGGATTAGGATTAGGCACCACCTGCAATTTTGCAAACACTTGATTGTGAAGAATATTTGGAACGATTTTCAGAAAACGTTGCTTAAAATGAGAAACAGGGGCAAGAGAATAAAATTAGGATGTGAATTTGCAAGGAAAGTTATGTTCTGTTTGTTCATGAGTTTGAGTGAATCACTAAAAAGTGTGTGCTCTTCGTGCACGATGGAGCTCATATGAGTTGTGCTCAGAGCATTGCAGGAAGCTCAGAAGAGAATAGTGGACTTTTATTTGTGACACTTGCAAAAGACAAGAAAATATAACGGGAGCGTGAAAGCACACGAAGCCCAGAAAAGAGCAGCAGAAAGAGTATTGAAATTACCGGGAAAAAAACCTTAGACTAAATCTTTTGAAGTTGGGAAAATTCATAACATAAAGAATTATATTCATCAATTGAAACAAAGGGTGACATCAGTAAGACGTGGTTCAATATAAGCGACTTCCAGATTTCTGGGACACAAATTCTTGACGACATCCCAGAAAAAGAAGTAACTGTTCGTGAAGTTGTGAGTAGGGAATCAAAGTTTGGGGGCTTGGGATATGCCAGCTACAAGTGTTTAGTCTAAAAAAAAACAGTGTCAAACGAAAAAGTGTGCCTGTAAGAAGGCAAACCAATTGTGCACACCGAAATGGCGCGGCAGTTTATAATTCATTCACGATAGGTCTTTACCTGGATGACAGTTCAAAAATCATATGTTTAGGTTTTAGGTTACCAACATTTGTAAAAGAACACTGTTTTGTTATGAATGTTAAGTTTTTTAATTATATGTTATATTTTACATTTAAAATAATTTAAACTTAAGTTTTCTCACATTATTTCATTACTTTTAACAATTTATTTTTACCCAATTCGAAACAATATTTTAAACATATATTAAAAGTACCTATTCTTTGTTTTGGAATGTTATCTATGATGTGTATTATAGTGCATGCATTAATACCTTTTAATAAAGGCATCGTATTTACTTGGTAAAGATAAAATATTTGTAATTTATTTTATATATGATTAACTATTTTATTATTAGTTTATTGTTTTTAGAAATATTTAACTGAATAAAATATAATCGTCTGCTGCGAGGATACACCATTTTAAACAACTTGTCCGCGTCATCATCAACCACATGGCTAATATTCGTTGGTCGCCATTTTAAAGCAATATTTGTTAGACCTTTTGTGAAAGTGCTCGGAATAATAATTATTTTAACTTGAATAAAAGGATAAATAAGCTTTGTGGACGACCTCAAATAAATATTAAGACTTTGTTTAATTTAAATATATTTCATAGAATTTATTACTGTGCGCGTTTATTATATTTTTAAATTAAGTCTCTAGTTTGTTAGGTCCACGCCTTACTCTAACTTATAATAATTTATAACTAAGTTAAATTACCTTTTATTTTAATTATTGGGCTTTTGTATTAACGTAAAAAAACTTAATCCTATATCATATTACTAACTATTTTAAGAATAACTTTGTGTATACAGATATTTTCTCTTTAGTTCGAATACATATTAGGCCTAATTTGGTTAATTTTAATCTTACTTTAATCTAACTTTAATCTAACTTTAAACTTTTATCTTTTATCAAACTTAAATATAAGTTTAATCTAACTTTAATCTCACGAAATTTTATAGGGGGTTCTTTTTATTTGTGGATAGATTTGTGTGTGTTTTTTGATGAGTTCCCAGGAGAAAAAAAGAAGAGAAGTTACAGATCACCAAGTCATTTAAAATTTCAATTTCAAAATTCTTTGAGGCATAATATTGGCCTAAATTACTGTGGTAAACTATCACATTACTCTACATAACCATATGTTTTCATAACAGCTGTCCCAAGTGACAGTGGCAGATATCAGCTGTTGGCGTAGTGATATTTTAGGGACTATTTTTTAGTTACTTTTTGAGCTGTCATCCAAGTAAACTTAGGTCGTGAATGGCATATACTGTGAGGAAATAAATAAAAAAAAGTATTTTGTAAAGTGTGAATTGACAATGCACTTGTAAACGCGTACTGTAAAAGAAAGGTAACTATTAAATTAGTATCTCTATTATTATTTTTCAATAACCATTACTTATTCATACGCATTTATTACTTTTTAATCTTTTTTCCTATAAATTACTTAATCTTGATATTTTTAATCAAACCTTACAATCGAACGGTACTTAGTAAGTTAATTTAAGAACATGCTGAAAGAGAAAAATACTATATTCTGTCGACCAGCGGTTCCAAAACCTTTTGAATGGCGTACCAACCCAGGGTATATAATAAGGGCTGTCCCAGTTCTTTGATGCTAACGCTGCCGCCTTGGTTCCGATAGTTGGAGGTCGTGACGTCACCGGCCAGACACAGCGCGACACCTGCCAAATCACCACGTGTTAATACAGTAGTATTCCAATGCGTGATGTTTACTCATTTCGTTTTAAATGAAATGAAAAAAGTAGCAAATACAATGCGAGTAAAAGGGAAAAAAGGTTTATTACCATTTCAAAAAGGAATTTTAACATCGATAACATCTTTGTTTGGACTCCTGAAAGATATACGTCAAATATACGACCTCAAGTATATTATGACCACACGCTTAACTCAAGATGTCCTAGAGAGCCTATTTAGTCAAATACGTGGCGCTGGGCAATTTTATGACCATCCTAGCCCAACAGAAGTCATATTACGACTCAGGAAAATCATGCTATCTAACAAGATGCCAAAACCATCGCTCAAAATCAATGTCTCCCAAATTGAAGAAGATGCTAGCAACGTCTTAGTATACTTGACTGCAAAGTTCCTGGAATCGTCATTCGAACCAGGTGAAATCGAGGAAGTGGCCAGCACGTCTGTGGAAGAAGCAAATGAGTTCAAGTTAGACGAGCCTGTTAAGGATTATGAACAACAGGAGAGATCCTGGGCTGAAGAAGAGGCTCTTGCTTACGTGACAGGCTATGTAGCCTTCAGAGTACGAGACAAAGACCCTACACTAGGTACTATTTCAAAGCATATTTCCTCAACTTCCACTAACACTTGGATTGAAGCTTTGTCCCATGGAGGATTGACGGTGCCGTCTGAATGGTGGAAGGCTACTATTAACGAGTTCGAGACAATTTTCAAATCACTTCATGGCGAGGAAAATTCATACAGCAGACAGAGAGGTATCATGAAAGAACTTAAAAAAATACTATCTAATACATTTCCTCTTCATGTCTATGCAAGAGTTAGAACGCTCATTAGAACTAGACATGTAAATAGAAATAAGCAATGTAAGCGAAGCGAAACTAAGATGGATACAATCCAAGAAATAACAAATACATGTAAATTTGTGTGAGTTCCTTATGCTATAGAGTACGCAAAGTTATATTATTATTATATTATGATTTTTTATTATTATTATTATTATTATTATTATTATTATACCAACAGTAGTATATAAAGTGTTATGTATTAGTTTTGCTTGTATATGTAGGCAGCTTATGCAAGGGATATTATAGTATTATTATATTGTGTACTTATTTTTCTGTGTTATTATTATTATTATTATTATTATCATTATTATTATTATTATATTATGAACAATATTATTAGAGGCTCTTGTACATTTCAAGAAGGTTTGGCTTGAATTAGTTCTATTTACTACTTTCTATAGTGATTAATATCACTAGTTTAAATATTATTGACGGACCAGTCTTTCTGACAAGCCTCATTCAGTCTATCTAAAACCAGGCGCGCTAAAATAGCTCGTAACTAAACACGTCAAACTGAGCAAAGTATTTAAGCTACAGAGATGAGTCTTATATCTAAATAAAATTCAGTTCATGGTCATCATTTCGTACGCTTATACTACCCATCTATTTCAACTAGGAAAAAACTTTTCAACAGAGTGAAAATGTGTCTGCAATAAAAACTTCATTATAGTTCTTTCATTAGAAAACAATTTTTTTAAATCAAACCAATTGGGATATGGGAATTTTAATAATTTCCTCATGTCTTAAAATGTTTTTATAACAAATTCTGAAAAAATGACAGTGATTGTTCAAGTAGTTTACGAGAAAATGTGAGTTATGTTTTGGAACTTTCGAGCGTTCTTTGTGTGTCATTCGAGCTCCATCAGGCCGGTGACGTCACGTCTTGAATGAGAGAGGACCACCTCCAGAGCCGTAGTGAGACAGCCCTTACTATATAGCCCTGGTACCAACCAGCCCAACAATTTCTGTAATTTGGAGTAGTTACCGCCGTTTGCGTGTTTAGTACATGACTGTGCGGCTGCGTCTGTCTGAGCTTGAATCAGTGTTGCCACCCCTACAACCACTGTTTAAATCTGTTTTCATTTAGGTTAGACTAGGTCGTAATATATTTATTAGATTTTATGAGGTTTTTTTCTTTACGGCTTTAATTTCTTTGTTTTTTTGACTTCTCGCGGCATACCATCGGGAATAATTGTACGTTCCACAAAATAATCGTACGTGCCACAGTTTGGGAACCTCTGCTGTAAACATTTAATAAGCCTTCCCTATCTTGGGCGTATTGCAATAAGCCTGGAACCAGCCAGGCTGATTGAAGAAGCAAAGGTGTATTTCTTTAATAGCCTAAAGCTGTATGGGTTCATTGCAATAAGCCGGATTTTCCAATTCGCCTACGACATCAATACCATTTAAAATAGCAATAATAATAGCAAAAATTATCACTTTAGGCCGCAAAAAAATGGGGGTATAGATCCACTCCGTTTGTAAGGGTCTAACAAAAGACAGTGGAATTGATCCCACACCCTTGGCCGCGTGGTCTAAAGTGTTAGATTCACATTGCACCTGGTCCTAGTTGGCGGGGCTCGGGCTGTTGCACTGGTGCTGGGTTTCCATAAAAGTAGAACTAGGTATCTGTTCGTCTCTCTGGCGATCAAACTATAAATGTGGCTGGCTATATATTCCACGAGATATTGCTTTTAGCATGCGCGTATTAACGTGTGGCGTCGGTGGTAACGTTCGGTCCGGTTTCTAATCGATATATATATAAACTAGAACTATTGTTGCGGGTGACCCCTTACCTCACTTCATCCACCCAACACCACGGCTTAAATTGACCTTAGTCTCAACTTGCAATACTAAATACAATACGACACCTACCTAGACCAGAATGGAACTGACCCATCCCATTCGAGTTTAAGTAGGTGTCGGCTGTATTAAGTATAGTGCCGCACTCGAGGCGCTATGAAACTGGCCATTAATCGGAAATATACACGAAACACACATCAAACAATTAAAAATACCGAGATTAATCATTAAGTTGGAGTCGACCTCGGTTGTCTTGGGTAACCGATGTTCGTGGGTTCAAACCTGGCTAGGGTCGAAGGATTTTCTTGGGCTGTAAAAATCCGTAGCACAACTTACTTCGGAGAAGAAGTAACGTCGTTTGTCCCATGTCGATTGTGGCATGTAAAAGAACCCTGAAAGGTATGTGAAAATACAATTCCCTGTCAAATCGGTACTCTCTTTTACTCTCGCTTATAGAAATTCTCGTGTCGCTCAGTCGTTTCAGAAAGTGCGCGTTAAATACCTCAAATAAATACAAATATGAAGGTCGAGTTTCCTAGGAACTGTTGACTGTCTCCACCTGCTGCGACGGCTGACCTTGCTCTGGTTCCTCTCCTCTAGATTAGTGTGTGTTTTACCAGTGATTGCGAGATCTCGGTCGTAGCTGTTGGCCATAGGGACTCCTCCTTTCATCAGTTAAGTTGCGGCCGCGACGCTTCACAGTTTTGCAGGCATCATTCAGAAATATCATAACAATAACATGGACAGGCATGAAACATGATAATTTGTACAAAGAAGGCTTTGAGTTCTACGCAAATTTCACTATCCCCCTTCATTTGAATTTATTTAAATTCAAAATTGAATTTGTGCGTGCTTGACCAAGATAGTATCCGCAAGGCCTTGATTCGCATCCTCACCGTTGAACTTAAACCTATATCCGCATCCGCAAATACTGTAATGATAAAAATAGCAACCGCATAATTTGAATATAAAACATTTTTAATGTAATATCGCTACCCATCCCACCCCCTTGAGAAAATTAGTCAGGATGGCTTCTTAGTGGGTTGGGTTAGGTGGCGTCAAATAATTGTGAGTTTCTTATATTCGTTCATTGAGTAGGAACTAGATGAGATATACAGTGTGATGCAGTTGAACAAGTTTTTTTTAGCACCGCGCCTTACTACCCATTCGTGTTATACCCTTTTTAACAATTTAAGAGAGTATCTCTGAAAGGTCCCCGCTACTGTCAGTGTCAATGTGAGGCAAAACGGAAAATTTTCAATTATTATTGCCTGTTGATTAATTTCAACTGATTAAATGGGTGGTAATAATAATAAATAATAATAATTAGGAGTATTGATAGTAGTAGTAGCAGTAGCAGTAGCAGCAGTAGCAGTAGTAGTAGCAGTAGCAGTAGTAGCAGTAGTATAGTAGTAGTAGTGGTGGTGGTGGTAGTGGTGGTGGTGGTGGTAGTGGTGGTGTGTGGTGGTGTGGTGGTGGTGGTGGTGGTGGTGGTGTGTGGTGGCGGTGGTGGTGGTGGTAGTGGCGGTGGTGGTGGTGGTAGTGGCGGTGGTAGTGGCGGTGGTAGTGGCGGTGGTAGTGGTAGTGGTAGTAGTAGTAAGAAACACCTGCTTCAGTGGCCGCACAGTCCAACACACTACTCTCGCAATAGACTAGACTGCCGATGACAGGGAGATCGGGGTTCGATTCGGGTGCACATAGGAGGTTTTTTCCATTTATTTATTCTCCACACAAATGCGGGTGTAATTACTGTAAATTCAATCTTCCCTATCCCTAATACATTAACGTAATTAGTACATAGGCATATAATTCGAACGGGTAGTAAGACGTGGTGCTAAAAATAAAACTAGTAAAGAAACAAGTGAATGCGAGCCTTAGAAGACCCGTTATGTTCATAAATCATACTTAATTTTTTTTATCATCAATAAGTTAAATAACATAATTTTAAGGTTTTCCTGACATTTGTCTCCCTCTACCCCCTTCTTATAACCCACTCGTCTTTTAACACACACTATTTTGAAGTATAAAAGGCTTTAGGTGCCGCCTCCACCGCAAGCAGCCAATGCGGAAAATTTTCCTATTCAAAATTTCCCGGAAAATTGTCATCTTTATATCTGACCCAGCCTTAATGTTACATCTCTAGCCCATAATGATAGCTCACAACGCTTCGACTATACTGCGACTCGAGTTTCATTAATTAGGCTCTTGAAAGCTTTGGGGAGGGGGGGGGGGTTACCCCGTGTAAGGCAAGGACTCCTGCCACCCAGAATATTATTCCAGACTGATCATCGACCAGGAAGCGGGTAGGACAATACACTAGAAGGCGGATCCTTTAATTCAACTCTCCAGTCCTCCCCAATCCGACAATATGCTCAAATTCAGGATATATATTGTATATTCATCAAATATGGTGTGTGTGTCCCAAGCTTGTTATAATTTACTAATAGTTCCTTTGCAAGTTGATATAACTATAACACCCTTTAAAAAAATATAACAAATATTATATAAGTGCATGACCGCTGATGTAAGACATTCGACGATAGCGGTTTGGATTATATCATTTTTGGATACTCTAAAACAAAAGATGCCAAGCTATGTCAGTAACTTAATTATTTATGATCCATAAAATTAATAATCGTATAATTTTACTTGCCCTTTTAGAACTATAGAGGTGAGTATTAAAAATATTATTGTTAAATAAATAGGTTGTAGTTTATTTATCAGGCTTAACATTTTACTACACAAATGCGCGCACATTTTTCAGGCAAAATAAATAGGACTATTAATTTTATTGCACCATATTATATTTGTTTTTCTTAATAGGTTTCTAATTTTTTCAATGCTTTCTAAAATTATTTCTTTGTAGCTTGATCCGCAGATTTATCAGCAACTCACGCTAGTAGCCAATTTTTATTCGTCTTGCTAATAGAACCACGGATATTCGAATCATTGCTCTAGTCATAAGCTCATAATCATGTATCCCCTGTTACGGACCTGGTTCAATCCTTGCCATAAAATACTAATTATTTTTTAAGAAAGGCCATTCTCACCCGCTTCGGAGGTTGAATCGTTTAAGTCGTCACCCTAGCAATAGATTGGACAGCCGATGACGGGGAGATCGGGGTTTGAATCACTGTCGGGTGTACGGGGGAGGGTTTTCCTAAATTGGTTTTTCAAGCTTCCTCCACGCAAATGTAGGTACACCTTCTATAAATTCAACCTATCTCATCCCTAGTATATTTAGTTTACATGCGGATAATCCGAGATTCCGTGACAAAAAAAAAAAGGAGCTCTATTCTCGGTGCTCTCGACATGACGCTAGCGGGATGAACGACTGTGGATCGTGTCTAGGACAACCCTGGACCGCGACGGCTGGCAGTACGACCGACCGGTCGTGACAGGCAACAAGTCCTTGAAAACTACGCCTTTACCGGGGCTCCTGTGCAGGAATGTTAAAAAAGTATCGATACTTTACTAATATCGATATTCTCCTTTCGATACTAGTTTTTTTTACTCGATACTTTTCCCAGATACTTTTACTGTTATTAGTACTCACACTCAGGTATCGGATCAGTATTGAAACAACTTGTTTTGTCTTCACTCATGCTGAGATTAAATGTTGACTATGGTTAAAGAAGAGTACAAAATAGATTGAAAAAATATATTACTAATCATATTACCCGCCTCGGTGGCGTAGTTGGCTAACACGCTAGTCGTGTTTAGCTCGACCGCCGAGGATGGGGAGATCGAAGTTCGAATCTCGGTCGGGTGAACTGGGGGTGGTTTTTCCTAAATGGTTTTCCACTCTCCCTCCACGTAAATGCGGGTTCACTTCCTCTAACTTCAACCCTTCCATTTCCTAATCCATTAGCGTAATTAGTACTTAAGCGTATAACCCGAACGGGTAGTAAGACGCGGTGCTAAATATTATTACTAATCATATTCAGCTACTAAATAACTTTTCATCAGCTATATTTTCATAAGCGTTTTGAAAGCTATTAACTACTATGGTACTCTTATAATATCCATCATATAATACTATCTATCAAACCTTCCAAGTTCCAACACCTAACAAAGACGCGATAGACCTAAGTATACTATAATTTGTTTAAATCATTATAATTTTCAGTGTTTAAATGAAAATACAATTTTGATGCAAAAGTTGATGCAAAAGTTGAAATTATTATTACTACTAGATAAAAAATTCAGATAATTTCCATAGGCCTACCGATACTTACTGTTATCGACACTTTTATTACTAGTACGGTATCGACATTTTTCTTCCGATACTTTTACTGAGTACAGTATCGATACTTTTTCTTTCGATACGACATCCCTACTGTGCAGTGGAGGAGGGTCAAATGGGGCATTTAACTTTTCACACCTCAAGACCCAAATAATTTAAGAGTTGAGCTATAAAATTAAGCAATGAAGATATGTTGAATGCATTCTTACCTTGCTGGCCATCTTAACCACAGTCGTCTCATAACCTCGCTCTTTAGCCCCTTCTACGCTTTTATGTCGACAGCTCTAGTCTCATCTGCATCCAGTACTAATACGTCAGTCCTTACTCCATCAATCACCCCATCTGCGCTTAGTACACATGTTTTTATAATAATACCCTTCTCAATACATTCCCCAATTAGTTTAGTAGGCAACTGATTTCGACAATTTGCCAGCGAAGGATCTCTTCAAATAGCTTCTATAGCAGTGATGTAAAATAACCGGGGTATTTATTTTTGCGGGTAAATTACCCAAAATGGGTATTTTGGTGGGTATTTACAGTTTTTCTTCGGTTTTAACTGCTTATTTATCCCATAAACAATTTATTCGTACCCGCCTCGGTGGCGTAGTTGGCTAACGCGCTAGTCATGTTGAGCTCGACCCCCGAGGACGGGGAGATCGAGGTTCGAATCTCGGTCGGGTGAACTGGGGGTGGTTTTTCCTACATGGTTTTCCACTCTCCCTCCACGCAAATGCGGGTTCACTTCCTCTAAATTCAACCCTCCCAATTCCTATTCCATTAGCGTAATTAGTACTTAAGCGTATAACCTGAACGGGTAGTAAGACGCGGTGCTAAATATAATTTATTCGTGATATATGATGACTAAACTGAATAGTATGAAAGAGATTGAAATGAAAAATTAAGAATTTAGCTCATTATCTTAAAAGTCAGAACTTCAAAAAGACTAATAGAATAGTTTCTCAATCCAAACCAATAACAATTACACTTTTATTTTAAATCAAAATAGTCTTCTTTACTTATTAATCTAGGATATATAACATCTCCTCAGTATTTTATCACGTTATTGTTCTCTTCATATGAATATGAAAGTGATTCAGACTTCATAATAAAAATCACTCGAATTTTTCTGTTTCTGACTCTACTTTTCTATTTTACTGTTTCCTTTATCTTGGTTCTTGAAGAAAATCCATACAAGGTCGTTCTTATTTTCCAGCTTTAAGCTAAAATAACTTGTACTAACCTCAATATCTTAAATGTTTAAACTACACCTGAAGCCCTTAATAGAGAGATTAACATGTCCACCTCATTGTTGCCAGGTTTAAAACCTCAGTGTTGCCAAGTTTAAAATCATAAATTTCCTTAAAACTGTTGTAAAATCTCCCTCTTAACTATTAAAATTTTCCCGTTATTGCTGCCCTTTGGCTTAAGAGAGTTCATGGTTTGTGCTTACTTCTGGATATGGTGTTTATAAATATGAGAAAGAGAATTAACATTTCTGTAAAATCATATTATAATTTTATTAGTTTTACTGAGTTACATGATGTTAGTTCATAACCATTCCATCACGTGACATTGTTAGGCAAATCAACTCGTAACTACGTCAAAATCCTAAATGGTAAATAACCTGAGTTCAATATACTTTAATGGCAAAACCCAATGTGCGAACCTTGGGCAAGGCAAACCAGATGTTGAAGTCAATAAATTAAATGTGTAAAAATTAGGTGTAATGAGGTGGACTGGATAAAACTAGCTCAAGATATGGATGGGTGGCGTACTTTCGTAAGTGCGGCAATGAACTTTCGAGTTCCTAAGTCTATAGAGTAAGTAATTAAGGGTTTTGAAGTTTATTCTTCCAGTGTTCGTTTTAGTAAGTAATCGTGTGTAAAAAAAATACCCTTTCCCCCTATTTTACATGTTCAAGGGGAATATTTTAATAGTTATTGTTGTGATTCCTGCGCCATTAACACGAGCAGTTTTGAAGCGTTCTTTTTAGTGAGCGCCGAATCATCAGACCTTGACGTGTCGAGCACTCCGTGCGCCGGGAGGTGATGATGATATGATGCTGTTGACAAATGTTGTTAATTTGCTCTGTGTGTTCGACTACCCGGCATGCTCTGCCAGTGTCAACATACACTTTGTTTATGTGGCATTGCATATAGTCCAATGTTCCTAGGAATTGCCGTATTTGACAACTAGAAAAGCTAGATTTTTTTAATGCATTAGGATTACAAAGGAAACCAATTATATTGAAATACGGGATTGATCGAGGGGAATACATTGAATTTTATCAAATTTTTGTAATTGTTAGTTTCACTAAAAAAAACGCAACTTTTATAACTATTCTCCCAGTTAATAATACTCACCGTGAATCTCCTTTAACACATTTGTCCCTGTTGAACATACTAATCTCAATTCTCAAAGTCAATATATTATTTCGTGTTGTCTTTCCACCCCTCTACCACGCGTCTTTAGACAAAGCAGTGTTACAGCCATGCGCATGCGATAGTAATTTAATAACTCTATAGGAAGAAACCCGCCTCGGTGGCGTAGTTAGCGCGCTGGTTTCGTTTGAGCTAGTACTGCCAAGAATGGGGATATCGAGGTTCGAATCTTGGTCAGGTGAACTGGGGGTGGTTTTGCCTAAATGGTTTTCCACTCTCCATCCACTCAAATGAGGGCTCACTTCCTCTAAATTCAACTTTTCCAATTCCTAACCCATTAGCTTAATTAGTACTTAAGCTATAACCCTAACGGTACTAAATTAATTAATCAATATAGGAAGAAGAAACTTAAAAAAGGTTGGGTCTCTCAACATTTCTAAACTACTGGCTTAAAGTGAGTTTGTAATGGTCCACTATGATCTCATTGGAATCGAACTTGGATCTCTCTCTACTCAATAGCCCATCACTATAGGCCAGCGGTTCCCAAATTTTTTGAATGGCGTACCACCGCAACAATTTCCGTGATTTGGAGTACCACCAAGATAATGCTGAGTAGTTATTATTTCGGTACATTTTTAATGGTGCCCATGGATATTATAGCACAATAGCATCATACATTAATAGTTTTTTTATTTAACATTTCTACTCAATCACTACGTATAATAGTGCACAAGAATCAAAAGTATATATAAAGACTAATATATGACGCACTTAAATGAAAATGACTGTTAGTAGTTAAATTGTAACAACATTATAAAAATTATGTGGGAAAACTCAAAATCCAGTTTCGCACAGGTATTTTATATAGAAGGGCAGTAGGATTGAAAGAGATGTGTATTCTGAAGATCTCCCTCTTGCCCAAAATTCATCGAGACCTTATTTCTTGAACTCCATTTTCAGCTCACCTAACACGATACATCGATCCATTCTTCTTGTTCAGCCACATTTAGACTTGGGTGGCGATTCTAGAAATAGATTGCGTATCCAATTAAATTCAACATATCTTCTGTGAAGTATTCTTTGAATTGTTTGATTAGTTCATTACAGTGTATATTAAAATTTGACAATACCTCTCTGCTGATTACTAATAACTGAACGAAACTTCGAGTGATAGAAAATGTTGCTTTTTCCGCTTTCAACATTAGCTTTCAAAAGTTCATGCTTCGTAATGAATGGCCTAACCTTGTCAATCACAGAAAATCGAGTTGTATGTTTGCCTTGCATACCTAAATTTAAATAATTTAGTTTGCTAAATATGTCAGTGAGGTATACTAACGTGATAACCAGATTTCGTCAGTAAACCTCTCACTCATTTCAGGGTTGTGTTTACTAAGAAACATTTGCACTTCGTAACAAAACTCAAACAAGCGGGTTAGGTAGGACTTTTCCTGTAGAGAACCCACTTCCGTCTGAAGAATCAGGCTTTCCTGAATACTCCCATTTCTGAGCATAAGGTGAAAGAGCCATTAATTCAACGCTCTTGATATGATCAAATTGTTGAGGACATTTCTTTATTCATCTGGCATCCCTTTCGCAAGCTAACGGTTTCCTATTTGTGGTACACTGAATAAAAACACAATTTGGTTCAACTGTTTTAATCCTTGTCACAACATCTCCATGTTTTCCAATCATTGCACGAGCTCATCTGGGCATATACCCACGAACTTCAGCCAATCCAAATCATATGTTGTAATAAAATCTTACGCTCATTAAATGTTTTATTAAATTATTGATGTTGTTTTAGAAGGAAGAGGTTCGCAAAATAAAAATTCTTGTTCTAGTTGTTCATAAAAAAAAAAAGCAGCAATAAACCATCATTGGGCAAAGTTGGCTACATCGGTGCTTTCTTTTACTTGTAAATAAAAAAATAATGGGTAATGGACTTTATTTGTTGGATGACTGTATCTTTAATTTCGTTGGCCATTATTTTCACTTCTACGGCTAACAATATTATCTGAAAGTGAGACCTGGTCCAAACTGCTTAGAGCTTGATTCACACTTTAATTTGACCCATGATGCATTGCAACGCTAACTTAAACCGCTGATTATCAACATATTTTATTCTCTAGTGGATACACATATATTTTACACCCTTGTCACGATGGATGTTTTCAAATTATTATAATGTGTCGTGGCACAATCCAATAAATCGATACACATGCTTTACATTAACGGGTTATTTCAAATTTCCTCACAACGGCCAACGAAGCTGTCTGCTTGCTTCTGGCTGTAGAGCGCATGCGTTGTCAAATGCGCATGCGCATTGATTTGAGATGGTTGATTCTGAGATTTGACTGGTTCTCCTGTGCTGAACATTTCGGGTAGAGCGGACGAAGTAGAGATGAGTTGAACTTAAGCGGAACAGCTCGCGCCGATGAGGCGTAAATCTTGTGATTGGCGTAGAACTCATCACGTGACCACGATTCTGTTCTGCGCTAGTTTTTCGGTGAACGTGTGAATCCACAGTAACTGTATTTTCTTCCAAAACAAATTTAACAATATCCTTAGCGCCAGGCAGTACAATATTTTCCTCAATTGAATGGGGCTTACAACACTAAGCTATTCTTTAACTAGCTAAAAATGAAGCTTTAACGGCTCTTTCTTATCTTCCAGAAAACACAGATATTATTTTCGTACCTACCAACTTGATCTATTGTCTTATAAAAAAAATCAGTGTTTTTTTTTTTTTGCTAGGTTCTTGTGCTTTGTGTTAAAATGGCGCTGCAACAAAGACGGCTTCATAGAATGTTTTGAAAGAACTGACGACTAGACATTAGAGCTACAGTAGCCCCATGGCTTCTTTAGTGCTGACTGACAGTTAACAGCTGACTTCTGACAGTCAACAGTTAGGTATATACCTATATTTTGACTGTCAGAAGTGACAGCTGCTTAACACATGTTTTTTACAGATCATATGGTTCGGCGTAGGGATACATAATTTGGTCCGGTAGCTTTTCAAAGCCGTCAGCTGTCAGCACCAAAGAAGCCATGGGGCTATTGTAGCTAGCACCAGCTTGCTATTTCCTTTTGCGTATTAAGGGGATGGATCACCATGAGAGATGAGCGCGGCCGGTTTCTAAGGCGATTTCTCTGTACATGATTACTAAGAAAACTATTATACATATTTTAATCAGATTTTTACTACTGTAAAGATCAATTCATTTACATGGTTTATAGTTTATTCCTATCTACCCAGCCAATTCAAATTTAAGTTTTAAAAAATAATTTAAAGATCACTGCATGAAACAAACTGGGCTTGTCATTTAAATGTGGGAAGACCTAGGCTAAAACGGTTTTCATTTTATTACAATAAACACATTTCTCTATCATTTAGTATAATTTAACGCCAGTTAAAAGTTAAATATTTTTAAGCAGCTTTGTTTAAATAATTTTTGCATGATCGTATTTTCTTGGTTTAGTGTTTTTTTAAAAAAATCTGCAGACAAAGTATAAACCGAGTAAATATGATTGAGAATAATTATCCGTTCATTTTTCAGCATACATATTGTTCTAAACTAAAATAAAGTGGTACAGTTTTATTTTAATTCAAAAAAGTGTTGTGGTGCAGTATCCTGTGACCTATCGGTGTAATGTTGAACAAAATGAACCTCTCGAGAAAACTCATGGCAGTGATGCCAAGCGTTGCACGGTGACGAGCAGATGTTCTCAGGAAAAATATCAACTCGACTGCGTTCATTTATTAAATCAGTTGTGTGAATACCACGTGTTTTGCAATGGAAGCCGTTTCTGTAAAAAGAGATCGAAGAAAATAAAATAAAAAACTACTTTATCTCTCAACCAGACGAAAGAAAAATAAATGTTCTACTCTTGTGAATTGGATAAAAAAAGTGTCATGAATTTATTATCATTTCTGCATGAAAAATACAATTTTAATACTGTAGTTTAAAATCCATCCATTAATTTCAAATCATGTGCGTAGAATACCTAATTAATATAATTATAGGACCCGTTTTGGTGACCTCATGATTTAAGGCACTACTCTTGCAAAAAACTGGACTGCTGAGGACGGGGATTGGTGTTCGATCCCAGTTGGGTGCTATGAGGTTATTATTCCTAAAATGTTTTCCACTCACCCTCCACGCAAATGTGAGTGTAAGTCATCTAAAAGCAACCTTACCCTTCTCTGACACATTAGCTTAATTAGTACATCGGCGTAAAACCCACACGGGCTCGGTTCACTTTGGTGTACCAATCAAACACTTTGGCCCTACCTTTGGTAATCTGATCTGTAAACAGAGTCAATAATTTGGTATCGATAATACGGGGCTAACTAAATCACTATGGACTATTGGCAATTTGAACAAGAAATACACTTGTCACAATAGATAAATGTCTTGAAACTATTTTGCTATCAATTGTAAAGGTGGATAATGAAACGGGGTGGGGGGACTATTGAACATGCCTTGACCACCGCGCTTTTAAAATTAATAACATTAACACAGATACATATTTAATTTTGACAATTATTATTTTACAAAATAGTTTCATCACAAATATAATTTTTACTTTCTCGCACCCCTCGCGTGCCATAGTCAAAGATTTGGAAGTAACGTAAGCTTTAGAGAGGAAGGGAAGGGGGGAACACAAATGCTAAGAGGAGGATGTTACTCAACATATATAAGAGTGTGCAGTGTAAAGATTATTTCCATGTCTTTTTTTTTTTTTGTTCTTGTGATATTAGAAATGCTTCACTTCTTAATATTCTTTGATGTTATCCGTAAATTTACAATAATAAAGTAGGGTAGATAATAAATACGGTAATTAAGAGAAAGTGTTCCCACATTTGCGTGGAGGAAATGAGCAATCACGAGGAAAAACACCTCAATTCACGCGGTCGGAATTCAACCAAAATTTGTAGCACAGGTCCCTAATAAAATTAAAAACGTTGTGTTCATTGCAGAAGTTTTGATGAAGGACTTTGAATGTATAAAGTTGTAGAATGGATGTATTATTATTATATAATGTGTGTAGCTAAAATTATAAAATAGCTAGTGATGTGTATATATATTTTATGAACGTCCCTGACACAAAAGTGATTGATAAGGGAGAAATAGATTATAAAATGATCATGCTTCAATATAAAACTTGTGTTTAAGCCTATCAAATTTGGTCAAAATCGATGGATGGATATTTTCTATACAATTGGGTGAAAAACATTTTCTTGCAGTATATTTCTTTATGTTTTATTGTAATTTCAAATACTTATTTTTAGAGTTAGTGTTGATAATTTTTGAAGTACAGGCAATGAGTGTAATATTTATTCTATAAAAATTATACATTTATAAAAATAAAATCTTTCTTTTTGCAGAAAATTGTTCTATATGCTATCTTCAAATTTGAATATATATATATATATATATATCTTCAAATTTGAATATATATATATATATATTTATTTATATATATATAGATATATAATACTTATTTAATAATATTATATTATATTTTTATACATATTATAATATAATATTATATTATATTTTGATTTACATTATATTATATATAAATATATATGTATATAATATTATTTAATCTGGTCAAAATATTTTCTTTCAGTTCCTGAGGTAAGTGGTCGGATTAAAATTTTTGTCAAATAAACAGAGAATTTGTGAATAGATTTTTTTTTCAAAAATTGTTTAGTGGTTTTATGGATTAGGAAGGTTATAATCATAGAAATTGTACCCGCATTTGCGTGGAGGGAGCGTGGAAAACCAGTTTGGAGAAACTAACTTTAGTACACCCGACCGAGATTAGAACCTTGATCTCCCCATCATTGGCAGTCTAGTCTACTGTAAGAGTAGCGCGTTAGACCATGAGGCCATCAAAGCGAGTGTTATACATGTTAAAATATGTATAAACGTATAAATCTATATTTGATTATCGAATATAATTAATAAAAAATAGGTTAATAGAGTTTGAAATTCTTAATAGCTACAAGTTTATTGGTGTAATTATAGGGTGGTGGCAGAATGCCACAGGCCCACGCTCAAAATAGGGCCCATCACGCAGGTCCACCCACCCAAAATTAATTTGCTAATATATGAAAGCGTTGTCTTTCAGGCCTATCATTGTTTCGTAAAGATCTCATTATTCAATCAAAAATTACTCAATAGTCATTTTATTGCGCATAATTTATGCTGTACAAAAATGTATGTACATATTTTTCTGTAAAATCAATAGAAACAGCTGTCAGGTCATTTTCAAAACTATACTAAAAATTATTTAAGAAGCACATGAATCAATAAAGGCTAAAGTGATTAGCTATGTTGTCTGTTGAGCTACTACCCGTAGCTTATCCTTGGAGGAAAGTGTAGACAATTTCACAGAGACCAATGTTTGTTTAGCCTCTATAAGTGTTAATATTGATAATTGACTATAGATTTTTTTATAATATTTATTAATATTGTTTTATTCAATTCAGATTAAGTTTTTTACAGTATATTGAAACTTTTCAGCAACAATTTTATCAAATATTATGGCTGTATGGTAATGCACTTAGAGTGGTTTTTCCTCAATGGGTTTACACTCTTATCTCTCCACGCAAATGTGGGTAAACTTCCTCTAAATTTAACCTACCTACTCTATATTATTACGTATTATAAAATAATTCCAATAATAAATGTCTAAATATTTTTTTTATGATCTACAATTATTCATAAGATTTGGGGACGGTGGTGTATTTTTTCCTTGGGGGCACCCACCGTGGGTCAATTACTGCATAGTTATGTCTTTGTACATGTTACAAGCTAATGTAGGTCAAGCTAGTTTTACAATAGGAGATTTTAGTGCATCTTTAAGTTTATATTAAAATAATTATTATTATTAGTATCTGGATGGTGTAATATAAGAAACTAAAGTAAATAATAAAGTAAAAAAAACACAATTTCTTATTTATGTTTTATACATATGTGTGTGGCCCCCCTGCCTTTTAAGGGTTCTAACACTTTTAAAGAAGGGTACATCTCTGACCCCCAATTTTCTGCGGCCATGAAAAAAGATATAAAAAAATAAACACTTTTTATGTTAATTGATAAGATATCTCTATCACCATTATTATTATTATTATTATTATTATTATTATTATTATTATTATTATTATTATTATTATTATTATTATTATTATTATTATCAGACACTGTCCTCACCCCTCATAGCTTGGGTTAAGTCAGATGCAGAGGAAATGATCTACATTCTACGATGTGTCTGTCGATAGTTTTATATCCAATGTTACTCATTGTGGGTGAACTGGGAAGGGGGGAGGTTTGATAGGGCGGGGTATTATCACCAATTTCTTCTCCACCCCTCTCCCCATCAAAATGTGCCTTCCTCCAGTTTGTTTGGTTCCCTCTGATATACTTGAGTTTGAAGCTGAAAGATGGTTTGTATCAAACTTCAAATAGATTCTATAACAATCTATTATTATTTTTAAATGCTTAAGCGCCATGCCCAAATAGCTTTTAGTGGCATTCCATTTTCAAACATTTTCCATTGGCTTTGAGTCATTCCCCTAAAAACTCCTCAAAAATATATTTCTTTACAACTGCCTTGCCCGAAACTAATAAAGTTTCGCCGACACTCTTGGTAGTCATCACAATAGTTTTTTTTTCATTGTGACTTACTTCCAGTTTGAGTTGTACACATGCATGAACTTGGAATGAGGAAGGTAACATTTTAGATTTAATGTACCCACATTTGCGTAGAGTGAGATTGGGAACCATTTTAGGGAAAAATACCCTTAATGCACACAACTGGGATTTGAATTTCAATCTCCCCACCACCAGAAATCAAGTCCAATAGTATGTGCTACTCACCGTGTTCAACTGACATGTTGAAGACGGGGAGATCATGGTTCGATTCCGGTCGGGTGCTCATAGGTGGTTTTTCCTAAATAGTTTTCTGCTCTCACTCCACGAAAATATGGATGCACCTCCTCTTAATTTAACCAAACCTTGGAACCCCAAACTCGTCACCAGCAAACCAGTCTAATACGAGAACGTCAAATTAAAAATGTTTTCTTCCGCTAGGTAAGAAATATTAAGAAAACCATATTACTGATTATATTAGTTCAAGCTAAAAATAAAGTAGCAGATTTCTGCATAGTGTGGTCTTTGATAAAAGCCGCACTCTTGCCTGCCTTTCCCTTCCAAGAAACTTGACCCATGTAAACAACAGATTAGCTCGCTCCCCCTTCACTCTTTCAGACCAAATTTGACAGATATGACAACACCGTAACTCAAGTTCGGTGTCGGCTAAACAGTCCAAATAGTTCAATATATGAACGTTTCTTAGGAGTTGCGCTGATAGCGCTTCTCAAGTTTTACAAGGTAGTCCTTCCACTTAAGCACAAGACTGCGCAGCTGTACCGGCTGAGATTGAATCATTGTTGCCACCCCTCAAACCACAGTTTAAATCTATTTTCCTTTTGGTTGGACTGGCTAGTAATAGACCTAGTTAAGATTTGATGATGTCCCATCTTTTTACGACTTTAATATGCTTGTTTTGTTTGGCTTCTCACGTCGCAACAACGGGAATAATGATTGTAGGCTAGGTACGCATACCACAGTTTGAGAACTTCTGCTTTAGGCTGTTATACTTTAACCCCTTCATAGAGTGACACAATTCCACAATGCCTGTGTGTCTAAAAATATTATTACACTAAGTTGCGATCTTAGTAAATTAATTTAATGTGTGTTTAAGGGGATGGATCACCATGAGAGATGAGCGCGGCCGATTTCTAAGGCGATTTCTCTGTACATGATTACTAAGAAAACTATTATACATATTTTAATCAGATTTTTACTACTGTAAAGATCAATTCATTTACATGGTTTATAGTTTATTCCTATCTACCCAGCCAATTCAAATTTAAGTTTTAAAAAATAATTTAAAGATCACTGCATGAAACAAACTGGGCTTGTCATTTAAATGTGGGAAGACTTAGGCTAAAACGGTTTTCATTTTATTACAATAAACACATTTCTCTATCATTTAGTATAATTTAACGCCAGTTAAAAGTTAAATATTTGTAAGCAGCTTTGTTTAAATAATTTTTGCATGATCGTATTTTCTTGGTTTAGTGTTTTTTTTTTTAAATCTGCAGACAAAGTATAAACCGAGTAAATATGATTGAGAATAATTATCCTTTCATTTTTCAGCATACATATTGTTCTAAACTAAAATAAAGGGGTACAGTTTTATTTTAATTCAAAAAAGTGTTGTGGTGCAGTAGCCTGTGACCTAGCGGTGTAAGGTTGAACAAAATGAACCTCTCGAGAAAACTCATGGCAGTGTTGCCAAGCGTTGCACGGTGACGAGCAGATGTTCTCAGGAAAAATATCAACTCGACTGCGTTCATTTATTAAATCAGTTGTGTGAATACCACGTGTTTTGCAATGGAAGCCGTTTCTGTAAAAAGAGATCGAAGAAAATAAAATAAAAAACTACTTTATCTCTCAACCAGACGAAAGAAAAATAAATGTTCTACTCTTGTGAATTGGATAAAAAAAAGTGTCATGAATTTATTATCATTTCTGCATGAAAAATACAATTTTAATACTGTAGTTTAAAATCCATCCATTAATTTCAAATCATGTGCGTAGAATACCTAATTAATATAATTACAGGACCCGTTTTGGTGACCTCATGATTTAAGGCACTACTCTTGCAAAAAACTGGACTGCTGAGGACGGGGATTGGTGTTCGATCCCAGTTCTTATGTGAAGTGGTGATGATACAATGTACATTATTCCGTTCAGAAATCTTACGAGTTTATAGAAAGAGAAAGTCTGTGCGGTGTGCCGTACCTTTTTTTTTTTGTTCTTGTGATATTAGAAATGCTTCACTTCTTAATATTCTTTAATGTTATCCGTAAATTTACAATAATAAAGTAGGTTAGATAATAAATACGGTAACTAAGAGAAAGTGTTCCCACATTTGCGTGGAGTAAATGAGCAATCACGAGGGAAAACACCTCAATTCACGCGGTCGGAATTCAACCAAAATTTGTAGCACAGGTCCCTAATAAAATTAAAAACGTTGTGTTCATTGCAGACGTTTTGATGAAGGACTTTGAATGTATAAAGTTGTAGAATGGATGTATTATTATTATTATTATTATTATTATTATTATTATTATTATTATTATTATTATATAATGTGTGTAGCTAAAATTATAAAATAGCTAGTGATGTGTGTATATATTTTATGAACGTCCCAGACACAAAAGTGATTGATAAGGGAGAAATAGATTATAAAATGATCATGCTTCAATGTAATAATAATAATAATAATAATATTTAGCACCGCGTCTTACTACCCGTTCGGGTTATACGCCTAAGTACTAATTACGCTAATGGATTAGGAATGGGTAAGTTTGAATTTAAAGGAAGTGAACCCGCATTTGCGTGGAAGGAGAGTGGAAAACCATTTAGGAAAAACCACCCCCAGTTCACCCGACCGAGATTCGAACCTCGATCTCCCCGTCCTCAGCGGTAGAGCTCAACACGACTGGCGCGTTAGCCAACTACGCCACCGAGGCGGGTGCTTCAATGTAAAACTTGTGTTTAAGCCTATCAAATTTGGTCAAAATCGATGGATGGATATTTTTTATACAATTGGGTGAAAACATTTTCTTGCAGTATATTTCTTTATGTTTTATTGTAATTTCAAATACTTATTTTTAGAGTAAGTGTTTATAATTTTTGAAGTACAGGCAATAAGTGTAATATTTATTCTATAAAAATTATACATTTTTAAAAATAAAATCTTTCTTTTTGCAGAAAATTGTTCTATATGCTATCTTCAAATTTGAATATATATTTATTTATATATATAGATATATAATATTTATTTAATAATATAATATTATATTTTTATATATATTATATTATAATATTATATTATATTTTGATTTACATCATATTATATATAAATATATATGTATATAATATTATTTAATCTGGTCAAAATATTTTCTTTCAGTTCCTGAGGTAAATGGTCGGATTAAAATTTTTGTAAAATAAACAGAGAATTTGTGAATAGATTTTTTTTTTCAAAAATTGTTTAGTGGTTTTATGGATCAGGAAGGTTATAATCATAGAAATTGTACCTGCATTTGCGTGGAGGGAGCGTGGAAAACCAGTTTGGAGAAACTAACTTTAGTACACCCGACCGAGATTAGAACCTTGATCTCCCCATCATTGGCAGTCTAGTCTACTGTAAGAGTAGCGCGTTAGACCATAAGGTCATCAAAGCGAGTGTTATACATGTTAAAATATGTATAAACGTATAAAGCTATATTTGATTATCGAATATAATTAATAAAAAATAGGTTAATAGAGTTTGAAATTCTTGATAGCTACAAGTTCATTGGTGTAATTATAGGGTGGTGGCAGAATGCCACAGTCCCACGCTCAAATAGGGCCCATCACGCAGGTCCACCCACCCAAAATTAATTTGGTAATATATGAAAGCGTTGTCTTTCAGGCCTATCATTGTTTCGTAAAGATCTCATTATTCAATAAAAAATTACTCAATAGTCATTTTATTGCGCATAATTTATGCTGTACAAAAATGTATGTACATATTTTTCTGTAAAATCAATAGAAACAGCTGTCAGGTCATTTTCAAAACTTTACTAAAAATTATTTAAGAAGCACATGAATCAATAAAGGCTGCAGGGATTAGATATGTTGACTGTTGAGCTACTACCCGTAGCTTGTCCTTGGAGGAAAGTGTAGACAATTTCACAGAGATCAATGTTTGTTTAGCCTCTATAAGTGTTAATATTGATAATTTACTATAGATTTGTTTATAATATTTATTAATATTGTTTTATTCAACTCAGATTAAGTTTTTTACATTATATTGAAACTTTTCAGCAACAATTTTATCAAATATTATGGCTGTATGGTAATGCACTTAGAGTGGTTTTTCCTCAATGGGTTTACACTCTTATCTCTCCACGCAAATGTGGGTAAACTTCCTCTAAATTTAACCTACCTACTCTATATTATTACGTATTATAAAATAATTCCAATAATAAATGTCTAAATTTTTTTTATGATCTACAATTATTCATAAGATTTGGGGACGGTGGTGTATTTTTTCCTTGGGGGCACCCACCGTGGGTCAATTACTGCATAGTTATGTCTTTGTACTTGTTACAAGCTAATGTAGGTCAAGCTAGTTTAACAATAGAAAATTTTAGTGCATCTTTAAGTTTATATTAAAATTATTATTATTATTAGTTTCTGGATGGTGTAATATAAGAAACTAAAGTAAATAATAAAGTAAAAAACACAATTTCTTATTTATGTTTTATACACATGTGTGTGGCCCTTCTGCCTTTTAAGGATGACACTTTTAAAGAAGGGTACATCTCTGACCCCCAATTTTCTGCGTCCATGAAAAAAGATATAAAAAATAACCACTTTTTATGTTAATTGATAAGATATCTCTATCACCATTATTATTATTATTATTATTATTATCAGACACTGTCCTCACCCCTCTTAGCTTGGGTTAAGTCAGATGCTGAGGAAATGATCTACATTCTACGGTGTCTGTCGATAGTTTTATATCCAATGTTACTCATTGAGGGTGAACTGGGAAGGGGGTAGGTTTGATAGGGTGGGGTATTACCACCAATTTCTTCTCCACCCCTCTCCCCATCAAAATGTGTCTTCCTCCAGTTTGTTTGGTTCCCTCTGATATACTTGAGTTTGAAGCTGAAAGATGGTTTGTATCAAACTTCAAATAGATTCTATAACAATCTATTATTATTTTTAAGGGCACCATACAAACTGCTAGACAACAAACTGCTCGACAAGCTATAAAAAAATATTTTGGAGGCTGGGTGGGTCAAGTGGCCGACACGACTTGGACCAACTGCTAGACAAGCTCATGTATAGGGGTACAAAGTGATAGACAACCAAGCGGTCGACACGAGAGAACAAATCTGTAAACAGACCAACTGCTAGACACGCAGAAACGACGTGGACCAAGTGATCGACACGAGTTGGACCATGTGATAGACAGCCAACCGGTAGACAAAATGAAAACAATTATTTTGAAGGCTGGGTGGGTCAAGTGGCCGACACGACTTGGACCAACTGCTAGACAAGCTCATGTATAGGGGTACAAAGTGATAGACAACCAAGCGGTCGACACGAGAGGACCAACTGCTCGACAAACTTTGATATCATCCAGTTAAGAGTGGGCTAAGTGAAGAACAGTTAATTTACTACACGAGTGTCCTTGTTTACACTCAAATAATTTTTCTCCCCAACCCGTAAGCTTAACCTCACACTTCTTGACATATTTTTTGTAGGGTTTGCTAAAGTAAAAATGTAGGTGAAATGATGACCTTATAAAATAATATCATGAATTGAACAGTCGCAATTAATTCTGCAACATTAAAGAACAGTGAGCGCTGATCCACACCTATGAACTATCTTATTTTTATATTAATAGATTAGAGGTGAGGAGGGTATAATTTAGAGAAAATATACCCGCTTTTTCATGAAGAAAGAGCTGAAAACCATTGAGTAAATATTCCTTATTGGCCTTTATTAAAACTTGAAATTTGACAACAGTTTTAAAATAGTATGTAAAATTAGTAACCGGCAATAAGCGACAATAAAAAGGATTTTTATTGTTTTTCAAACAGATAATTTTAATTTATTTAGTGCTACATATTTTTTGTTTTAGCACCGTGTTATACTAGAGAGTTACTACCCGTTCGGATTATACGCCTATATACTAACTACGCTAATGTGTTTAGGGATGAGTAAGGTTGCATATAGATGAACTGCACCTGATTTTTCGTGTAGTAAGAGTGGAAAACCATTTATGAAAATCCACTTTTAGTCCACCCGACTGGGATCGAGCCCCGATTTCCCTTTCATCAGCAGTCAAGTATATTGCGAGAGTAGTGCGTTAGATATGGCGGCCACCGAGCAGAGGCTACTTAACTCACTGGCCGTTAAGGGTATTCTCAATTCTTCTAACTATTCAACCAAGGATATAGGAGATAGGGGCAAGGTTTTATCTATATTCAAGAAAATTGTCCAAAATTCCTCTGTATGAATAATAATAAGTTACTTTAACAAAATGTTCAAATCTTCATTTTCTTGATAAGGTTCCTTGACTTGTTAAATTATAATATATAATTAAATGATATATTTTCTTAAGGATTATAACATATCACCTAGGTTAAGCTTATAAATATAGTTACCATAATATATAATGATCAAGTAATTATCTCCCGCTAATAACTTAATACTATAAAAATAAACTTACAAATTGCAAGCATGTAACAATGGTCATTGCTTTCTTCCCTCATTCACTGCAGTGCTACCCGCGTCGGTGGTTGTATGATCACAAGGCATCGCTCGCATATTACATTGAATTGCCGGTAGCAAAGAGACCGGGTTCGAATCCCGGCTGGGTATATTGACACACTAAAAAAATTCACCACACCATTGCATTAGAGGTGATACAAAAATATGGGTACATTTTAATATTAATTTAGTGTTTCTACAGCATTTTTTATTAACAAGAGAGTAGCTATATTTATTTTAGCTACGTCCTATATTTATTTATTTAGTTATTTTACCATCGTGTTTTACTACCCACTCGGATTTCGGATTATAAGCATATGAACTAATTACGCTTATGGATTAATGATTACAGTTTATTTAGACAAAGTGAACCCGCATATGCATGGAGGGAAAATGGAAAACCACTTAGGAAAAACTACTATTGGTACACCTGGCCCAAGCCCTTTGTTAATTTTCAGAATATGATATCTAGATGCGAGTAAATTCTCACTAGAACTTAATAATAACTTTGGATATTTGATTCTTAAATATGCGATCCCTTACAATTATGTTAATTGTAAGAGTGGCAGCAATAAGCCAACTACCGAGTCGAAGGTGTCTGCGTTATCTGATGTCTCGTGATCTTAATAAAATCACACATTTGTAGCCGACGATTTCCGTAGGTCCATAATAGACTCTGCCTTAAAATATGATTGTAAAATGTCCCTGAGCACGGGATGATTCCTGGATAGCTCAGTGGGTAGAGCATTGGCGTACTAAGCCAAAGGTCCCGGGTTCGATTCCCATGTCCAGGTGTCATTTTTCAAATTTCAGAGAAAATCAAGTATTTTTCTAGTGGAATATTTATATAGATTTAATTATTAATTTCCCTATTTTCTCGCTGCGCCGCTGCCTTGGCACCCCATTAAGAACGTCTGGCTTAGACTATAGAAAAGTGATACCCAAACTGTGGTACGTGTACCTCCAGAGATACGTGACGTAAAACTGAGTCTTATGAATTATAAATTATTATATGACAGTAGTAAGTCTGATAGACAAATTAACGCAGATTTTGACGTAAAGTGATGGCAATTATTAGATTTTCTTTCCATCTATTAAGGTTTTGTTTAATTTACTGCTAGAGCTTTGTTAACATTTGGATCGAACGTTTATACTTTGCAAGAAAACATAATATATGTGTGTGTATTTCATTTCATAAAGAGCTGGAAAGGGTATGTCGGTTAGGGGCCGTCCTTAAATTACGTTAAGCCTTTTTTCATAATTTTCGACCCCCGCTCTCCCTCCCACACCCCACGTAAGGTACCGTAAGATTTTCCATGACACCCCCCGATAAAAATCCTTACGTAAGTTAAATTCTGACTCCCCACCCCCTCACAAGAAAACGTAGTGAAATACTGAACCTTCCTCCCCCCCAAAATCCCTACGTAATTTAAGGTCAGCCCCTTAGGCCATGGCCCCCAAAATTGGCACACAACTGACCAAAGTTCGTGAAATACTGATATAATTTTTTTTACAGGTTTTACAAGCTAAGAGATAATAGCGCCCCGAATCTTACCCAACCTTAATTCACATCTAGTTAGGATTTAGGATTAAGAGAACTCGACTCTATTGGTATTCAAACTGACCAACTAATCACATGTGTTTGGTCAAAACGATTTGGCGAACTTGACACTGCCCGAGGCCTCTAAGAGAACAATATGTCATATTTTTTCCACCCTAGTCTTTTGTAACTATTGATAATCTCCAGACAAAAGGTTCACTTTTATTTGTTCGTGACCCTTTTTCACTAAGCAAAATAACTAGCGAAACCGGGCAGTAATAGTGTTATGTTGAGATTTTTTTATACTCTAGTGTCAGTAGTTTTAGATCAAATGAGAAATAAAAGTAATTTACATATATATGACAAAAAATCACCGCGTTTTACTTCCCGTCCGAGCTGAATTCATCTATATTAAGTACGATATTGGGGTGGTGGTGATGAAGGTAGAAGTAATTACAGGAAATCTACCCACATTTGCGTGGGAAAATAGAAGGAAACAACTGAATAAGATATATCCAAAATACCTTCAGCAGGGATTTGAACCCCCACCTCTCCGTCAATGACAAGTCAGTCTATTGCGCTAATGCGAGAAAGACGTCTTCTTAGAGCATGTGACCACTAACATGGTAAATTGCTATTTTTGAGAACTACCAAACTACCCAAAAATTTACACTAATGGGAGAAATAAGGAAGTCAGGTGTCGCCGTATGCCGGGAGGCATGTGTACAATTTCAATAAACTGTATATTTCCACAAAACTATGATTTCACTCTCTCCCTTTATATAGTCCAAACATTCATACCCATAAAGAAAATATTGTAATTGTTAACATTTTCGGACTCTAGATTCTCCGACTGGTTTTTGGCTTATTTTGGACGTGTCAGACCGAAGCATCTTGCTGGCTGGGATGGCTAGGCTAATTTTTCTGCTCGATAGTATGAGAGTAGAGTATCTTGACGTTTTATCTCCTCACATTTAGTCCAACTTTTGTCGCCCACACATTTCATAATCCGGTGGGCACTACAATTCTTATCTCTATCAGTTCTAGGAATAGTTTGCTTGCGGCCTTGACTGATTACCGGTCAGCCAGCCTCCCATTGTTTAAACCAGTGGTTTTCAACCTTTTGAATGGTTGTCTTTGAGATTATCGCGATCCCCCTACGAGCGTTCATATCCTAGTTAGCAAATTATTATTTTCATTGACTCTTACTACTACCCATCGGACTATCCGTATTTATTTACACTTTTGGGTAGGTTTAGTTTAGATGAAATGTACCTTTATTTGCTTGAATAGAGAAGAGGGAAACTGTTTAGGAAAAAAATCAACCCCGGTTGGAATTTGAATCCTGACCTCATCACCGACAAACCACATAAGCTAGACGTTAAGCCCACGTGCTTGAATTAATCATTATAAATTGCTTATATGAATGATTATACGAATTCAACTAAAATGTCTCAAAATTGTCTCAACCAGCCCAGCGAATATTTTGGAAGTTATTCTTGCAGCGCCCCTCGCCTGAACACAAGACTGTTAAAGTAAACTAAGTCAGCAAGCTATTGTAATAGAAACCTAATCATAAACTCAACAGTTTTTATCATTTTAACCACTTCCATCTCTATTTGAATTTCGCACCTTCCTATAATCATTATAATCACTTTAAAATTAAACATAAAGCTATTCCCTCAACCAGCTTTACGACCTCGCCGTAAACATGCCACGACCCCGAAAGGGGTCGGGACCCCCAGGTTGGAAACCACTGGTTTAAACAAAGCAGTAATGCTGCCAACCTGATGACTGCAATTCACTAGTTTGTATAACATTAGCAACGCCATCTATTTTGAGAGCTGAAAGCTCAACACACCGCCAGAGAGGGTAGTCTATCGATGGATGATTGTTTTAATTCCCAAGTTTTCGAACGTATCTAACGATTTTGTTTAAAATGTTTATGTAGGTATTGTTTGACCTCCTAAATAACATTGTATGCCTGGTGTAGACTACCCTCATTTGCATGGAGGGAGAGTGAATACAATTTATGAAAAAATACCCTCAGTACACCCGATCGGTATTCTAACCCCGATCTCCCTGTCATCGGCAGTCTAGTCTAATGCGAGTGTGATGCCTTAGACCATTTTACCTCTGAAGCGGGTTGTATAGAAACAGATCAAGAGGAATGGGGGACGGGAAAATGTTCAAATATGCACCTAATTTTCAAACACGTGAGCTACATAATAATAAAATATTTATGCTAGCTTTCTTGACATAATATATTTAAAAACAAGTTCACACACTTTAGATTTACAATCTTGCGAAATGACAGGAACATTATTATTTGGTGGACTGTACTTGATTCAACATAATACATACACAGTATCTAGTAAAATACATCAAATGTAGGCCAATATCCGCATCTAAATAACTTCTGCTCTTTTAAAAACCTTTAGCAATACTCATATTTAAATAAGAAATGTAAAATAACTTTGTTGAGTATTTTATTTGCCGTTATAAGATGCATTTCACAGTTTGTAACAACCATAAACTCATACCGTTTGTCACACGGTCTAATAAGGCTTAAGAGTAGCTTGAATAAGAGTAAGCATTCCGACTGAGTGGATTGGGCTGATAGTTACCACCCTTGTGGTTTTTACATCTTCCTTTTACACTAATGCGGGATTATTTCATCTTAGCTTAGCTCCTTATTAATAAACCATTATTAAACCTGGTGCTAACGCAACATCAACAAAATGTTCTTAGTTTCGGTGTTTGATGGTCTAAGGCGTCACTCTCATAACAGACTGGACTGTCAAATTCGGTCGGGTGTACGGAGGGTGGTTTTTCATTAATGGTTTACACTCTCCCTACATGCAAATGAGAGTACACATCTCATAATAACAACATTCTTTCTGTACTCCATTAGTGTAATTATATTTTGTTTAGCACCGTGTCTTACCACCTGTTCAGGTTAAACGCTTATTTACTAGTTACGTTAATGTGTTAGGGATGAGGAAGATTGAATTTATAGGTATTGCACCCGAATGTGCGTGGTCGTAGAGTGGAAAATCTTTTGAGAAAAATTACCCTCACTGCACCTGAATGGGATCGAACCCTGATCTGCCTGTCCTAGGCAGCCAGTCAATTGCGAAGGTAGTGCTTAAGACCATGCAGTCATCGAAGCAGACTTTAATTAGTTCATATGTGTATTAACTGAATGGGTACACATACACGATGACAAAAATTACGGGAATAATTTTACAAATTTTTACTAACTAGTTATACTTCTAAACTTTTTTGGATGATTCTATTTTGTTAAAAGTTACAAAATAGTGCTTTTGGTAAGAAGGTATGTTGAAAGTAAGGGTGGATGGAGCCTACATAATCTACCAACTTAGTTTCTGGCAGTTGCTCTTTTATATAAGATGGTATTTCATCTTGTTAATTCTTAAAGTATGATTTTACAATTTATAACAAATATTTGTCTCCTTTCTTCAGATCCGATAACTCTTTTCATTCAGTGAAACGTTCTATATTCTCAGATACCATATTGTATGTATCAAAACCTATTATTTATTCGAAATTATAACAAAACTAGCGTTAAAAAATATTTTTTGAAGAGTGCAACGTGTAAGTAAATTATTAAAATTAAAAACACTATGGTTTAAGTTTATACACGTATCAGTGGACCTCACCCTTTTTTGGACTAATTAAATCCAGGGGGTTGGGAGGGCAGAAATTTATAGGAGGATCAAGACCATTCTAACACACAGCTTTCTACGCCCATGTTTATCACTTTGTTAGCTATGAACTAACTTGTCTGTCACTTGAGCCACTCTTAGCTGGATGATATCACAGTTTGTCGAGCAGTTGGTCCTCTCGTGTCGGCCGCTTGGCTGTCTATCACTTTGTCCTCTTATATGGGAGCTTGTCTATCACATGGTCCAGCTCGTGTCGATCACTTGGTCCACGTCGTTTCTGCGTGTCTAGCAGTTGGTCTGTTTACAGATTTGTTCTCTCGTGTCGACCGCTTGGTTGTCTATCACTTTGTACTCCTATACATGAGCTTGTCTAGCAGTTGGTCCAAGTCGTGTCGGCCACTTGACCCACCCAGCCTTCAAAATAATTGTTTTCATTTTGTCTACCGGTTGGCTGTCTATCACATGGTCCAGCTCGTGTCGATCACTTGGTCCACGTCGTTTCTTCGTGTCTAGCAGTTGGCTGTCTACCACTTTGTCCTCTCGTGTCGACCACTTTGTTGTCTATCACTTTGCCTGCTCCCATTTTTAAGTGCTTAAGCGCCATGCCCAAATAGCTTTTAGTGGCATTCCATTTTCAAATATTTTCCATTGGCTTTGAGTCATTCCCCTAAAAACTCCTCAAAAATATATTTCTTTACAACTGCCTTGCCCGAAACTAATAAAGTTTCGCCGACACTTTTGGTAGTCCTCACAATAGTTTTTTTTTTCATTGTGACTTACTTCCAGTTTGAGTTGTACACATGCATGAACTTGGAATGAGGAAGGTAGCATTTTAGATTTAATGTACCCACATTTGCGTAGAGTGAGATTGGGAACCATTTTAGGGAAAAATACCCTTATTGCACACAACTGGGATTTGAATTTCAATCTCCCCACCACCAGAGATCAAGTCCAATAGTATGTGCTACTCACCGTGTTCAACTGACATGTTGAAGACGGGGAGATCATGGTTCGATTCCGGTCGGGTGCTCACAGGTGGTTTTTCCTAAATAGTTTTCTGCTCTCACTCCACGAAAATATTGATGCACCTCCTCTTAATTTAACCTTCCTAATGCCTAACACATTAGAGTAATTAGTACATAAGTGTACAGCCCGAACGGGTAGTAAGACGTGGTGATATAAATAAATAATAATAGCGTGTTTAAAACCGTTTTAAAAAAACACCTTCAGTATACACTACTGGGATTTGAACCCCAAACTCGTCACCAGCAAACCAGTCTAATACGAGAACGTCAAATTAAAAATGTTTTCTTCCGCTAGGTAAGAAATATTAAGAAAACCATACTACTGATTATATTAGTTCAACCTAAAAATAAAGCAGCAGATTTCTGTATAGTGTGGTCTTTGATAAAAGCCGCACTCTTGCCTGCCTTTCCCTTCCAAGAAACTTGACCCATGTAAACAACAGATTAGCTCGCTCCCCCTCACTCTTTTAGACCAAATTTGACAGATATGACAACACCGCAACTCAAGTTCGGTGTCGGCTAAACAGTCCAAATAGTTCAATATATGGACGTTTCTTAGGAGTTGCGCTGATAGCGCTTCTCAAGTTTTACAAGGTAGTCCATCCACTTAAGTTAGAGGAAAGCATGTTTTGAATTTAACGGCGCTAGCGCAAATAACATCACCCTTGAGTTTTTTAAAAGCTTTATTTACAAGTTATATTAACCAAAAGCTACGTACACGTGTAATAACGATTAAAGTTCCTATAAAAAATATGTGATGTATATAAATTCCCATGAAAGAAGAAAGTATGTAACAGTGATTTTTTTGTAAGAAGCCGGTAGTTAAAGGTCTTTTCCCCTACCAGAATAGTATTTTAGTAAGATTTTGGTAAGAACGGCCTTTCTACCAAATTCTGTCTATAGGTCATACGTATGTTTTAATTTTTTGTTACATACGTCATGTTTCTTGATATTACCTATTATTTGTTTATCCTAGGCTAGTGGTTTTTTTCTTGTAACGCTACTTATTACAACTTTAGTATTATAATATTAGTTTGAACTGATTACCTAACAATCAATATCCCAAATTTATTTATAATCGGTAATGAAAGTCGAAAAAAAAAGTTAAAATTAAATTTTATCTGTGTGTCCACGAACAGAGTTTTTCTTGACATTAATATTTTGTTCCTTGAAAATGACTATGAAACCTTTGTTCTTTGAGGTATTATTTGACTTGCTGTAACTCAATGTTACCTTGAATTAACAATGAAAAGCGAGTTTTAGTAAATAATTTTGTGTTTCAATTCTTTTATTTAGCATATACAAGCATGTTTGATAAATTTAGTTGTCCTGCTTTTTCTATTATATCCACCAATATCCTGAATTGTATTCACTGGAACTAAATCCACAAATGGTGTTCTTTCGTTTGATAAAATAAAAAATAAACGCAAAACACAACATTTGGAAATGTATAGGCCTACTCTGAAATCCTAAAAAGTTATCAGTCTGAAAAAATGTGGAGTGGAGATCATTCCGGGTAGATACAATTCAGTCTCAAAACACTAACACGCTTTGCATTCGTAACATGACATAACGTCATAATCCGGAGCGGGTCGGTTTCGACTGGAACGACGTAATTTACAAGTCTCGCTGGTGTGAACAAGAACGGTTGACTGTAGAGGGAGCAGAGATGTGAGATGAAAATATCCCAATAATTTAAATGATGTGAATGCATTCTTGAAACCCTGAGTTATAAAGTTTTCACTGTAGTTTATTTAATCACGTTAACACCAGGAATATTATCATATGTGTTCCAATAAAGCAATAACTGTGTTTCCAATTATCTTTGCACACTCAAGTATCGACTACAGAGATTGGTGGTTGAATGTGTAACTAGCGTCAGGTCTGCTCTATAATAGATAGTTATGTTAATCAGAGTTGGAACGTGCCTGAAAAAACAGAGTAAACCTGGAAAAGTCAAGGATATATTTTTTTTTGTCTGCAAGAAAAGCCACAAAGAACTTTAAAAAGTCATTGTAACTCTAAAATATTATCATTTTATGTGATTTTGCAAAGCGAGCTGACATATTATTTTGGCTTATAATTTTGTATCACCCATTTAATAGAAAACAATGAACATAATTGTTTCTTTACATGTAAAACACTGAAAAAGGGGGTGGGGGAATCTTCAAAACCTAGAAACATCAGGGATTTTCAAAACTTTTAAAGTGTATCAACCCTGTTAATACATCAATATTATAATTATAATAAGTTTTGGTGTGGTTAGGCTGGATGTCGTGCTATATTAGTGGGGCCGTGATGATGGTGTTTAAATGACTCCCCTTCTGTTTCTTCTCGCGCAGTTTGATGTTTGGAACGGGGCTGGGCCGCATGCTCCCGTATTTAATTCCTGATGTTTCATAGAATGAGATGTGGGTACTGTCGTCATACCTCCATACTCTTCTTAGAGTATAGTAAAAAGGAGAGGGCAGGCATGGATGGATAAGAGGATCATCTACCCCGTGGTTTCTTACCACTTTCAACCGACCACATTTTATTTGACACATAATTACGGAGGCCTCATTACAGACAAAGCGCGTTAAAACTTATTACTCTACGAGTTGTCAGCATGGCCGGTATCCCGAGTTTATTCGTCTCACTGAGAACATTATACTCGTGTATTTACAAACAGACTGGTTTCGTCACATTGATTAAACCAAATACTGTGCTCGGCTGGGATCTGCCAATAGTCTAGTTCCACTCGCGTCATTTGAACTCTAATAATAAATTTTGCCCCCTTGAAAAGTTAATGACGTTCGTCTGACCGCGACTCTCACTATCGAAGGACAGACTTCAATCCCCGCCGGCGGAAGACATACTTCGACTAGCGTCGACGGCAAACTATTAACTGCTTTCTACTCCCATCGTCATTATACCGTTCTCGGTGAACTTTGTTAGTAGACTGACGACCTACCCCTTTGTTAGTAGACTGACGACCTACCCCTTTGGTAGAATACTGAACTCGGACCTCGACCCTCGTGCTCGGGTGAACTCAACACGAATGTCTTGTTCAGTTGAACTTCATACAACTTTGTTCGTCTGTTTAGGTACGTGACCTTTTGACACGCTCCTGGCAGTCGGATGTTTTGCCCGCCCCGCCCCCCATGCTATCAAGTCATCAGCAAACATCATGGCTTTAATCCTCTCCTTTCCTTACCACTTTATTCATGACCATACCATTACAAAGAGTATTGCTGAGAAGCATTCCCCTGCTTCACTACATTTTGTATTTGTATCACATTCCTTCTCGACATCCATACATTATACCAAGCCCTTCCCAAATTCATTCCTTTATTCCATCAGCTGTCTTATAGCGAATATCAAGTCTATTGTAGAGCTCTTTTCCCTAAATCCGTGCTGTTACTTTCTTCACCTTCCTTCAGTTTTCTTTCTTATTCTCTTTTCCGTATTTTATATATTTTTGTTCATCGGTACATCAGCGTTATGCCCCTATAATTTTCGTGTTCCAGTTCCCTGTTCTCCTGACGCTATCATTTCCACATCAGTTAGCTCGTCCACACCTGGTGCTTTTCCCTGTTGCATCCTCATTATTACATCCTCTACTTCACTTCATCCCTCTCTTCTTCAGGATTGAACATCTCAAATCCTCCTCCATATTTTCTCTTCTTGCTTCTCATTTCTTCGCTCATATCTAACTTTTGGTTTAATGTAGTGCAAACAAATTATTTTAAATAGAACACATTATTTAGTGACAACCGACGAGCCTCCAACTGACCGGAGTTTTGTCTGTGCCGCGTGTTCTCTGAGATAGCAGTTTTGTTTAGCAATTCTACTCATTAATGATTGTTGGGAATCTCTATTCCATCTGCATGGGCATGCTTCTCTTCATACGAGAACGCTAAGATGGTCAAGGACCTCAGTAGACTAGACTGCCGATGACGGGGAGATCGAGGTTCGAATGTAGGGTGGGGATACTTACTGTAAGTGTTTTTTCCAAAATTGTTTTCCACGCTCCCTCTCCGCAAATGCGGGTACACGCCCTCTAAATATAACCTTCCTAATCTCTAAAACCATTAGTGTCATTAGTGCATAAGCGTATAACCTGAACGGGTAGTAAGACGCGGTGCTAAAAATTAATCTTGAATCTACTAAGGATGACATCACTAAAGAGTTGTGCGGCCTTGTTTATTATGGTTCTTGGTTGAGGAGTCCCTGGCTCGGTTCAGGACAGAATGTACTAGTGTCTTTTACCAGACCAGCCATTAGGATCGCAGTTGTTCCCTCTCACGTTCATTCTCGTGAGATTCCATACACACAATGAGGAGAGGGAAGCTTCACTGTCAGGTTACACCGGTAATTGTACCACAGGAAGAGTCGATATTTGACACTCTAAGATTTGTGTCTTTCATAGTCTGAAGTTCAACACTGCAACATTGCTGATCCTTACCAAAGTGTCTTCAGTTATAGTTTTAAAATGTGCCAGGAAGCTGTTTAGATCTTCCTGGGAAATAGTATCCCTCAAGTTCTCACAGGATTGACAATTGAGGTTGTGTCTTTGTGATCACATAGTAACTATATTGACATGACCTTCATATGGATGTCCTTTAATCACCCTATTTGTAGTGTCGATAGAACAAAACAGCCCCTGCCCCCTCTATTTTTCCACTAACCCCTCCCCATAAATGTATTGACGTGCTATTTTCTTTAAATACTTTGATAAACTTCTACATAAGTGTATTTTTGAAAAGGAGTTTAATTTGGCCTAGTTTTTTTTTTTTTTTTTGTTCATCAAGTTTCAGTACTTACCAGTGTGGGTCATACGCATACCAACATTAATTATGCTAATGGAATAGGGATGAGGAAGATATAATTTTAGAGGAAATGTACCCGCATTTCATTAAGGTAGAGGGGAAACCATTAGGAAAATACACGCTTATACACCTGATGAAGAGTTTGAACCCCGATCTTTCCATCATCTGCAATCCGGTCCATTACAAGAGTGGCACTTTAGACCATGCAACCACTAAAGCAGGTTTTGACCTAATTGGATTATTTAAGAAATATTGTGGGTGTGGGGGCACGAACCTTTGGACCTTTTGAAATGTAAAACCCAAGTTGGTGTTTGAAACCTTTGTTGAAAAACCAGGATATTAATATTTTCTAGACCAAAGAAAACTATGGGATTTCTTGCTACCAATCAGGATTAAATTCACTAATACAAATGACAAAAATTCACAACTAAATTAGTACTTTGCCATGAATTATTTATTTTTTTCTATTATCCTATTTTTAATTTTTGGTTTAAAAAGTACTTTCCCTCCCAAGTGATTCCAATCAACCAACTTTCAAAAACAAAAAAAAATTAAAATATATAAAAATTAAAATATGTACTAACTACTTGTTATAAAAAACTGCTATGCATCTTGTACTTGTTTGTTTTATGTTTCTGCCCTGTATTATTGCAGGTATCCGCTTCTCCGAGGATGTGACAAGAGACGAGGTGAAGGCGCTCTCAGCCCTCATGACTTTCAAATGTGCATGTGTGGATGTCCCATTTGGCGGGGGCAAGGCTGGGTTGAAACTCAGTCCCAAAGATTACAGTGAACACGAACTGGAGAAGATCACCCGCAGGTTCACCCTGGAACTCGCCAAGAAGGGGTTCATTGGTATGTGACCACTGCCCAAAAGGGGTCATTGCTTTTGTTACCAATCTGGTGTTTGCGTACACTCTAAACACTATGCAACTTAATATTAATTCTAAATGGAAACCACACAATTCAACACCTCGGCTACAATTATTACATTACCAATTTTGTTTTTTGAAGATCCATTTTAGACCCAATCCAGGCTCTTGCATATTAACACTAATCAGGCAGAGATGATTTAAGGTATAATATAGAGGAAATATACCTGCATTTGCATTGGTGAGAGTGGGAAACCATTTAGGAAAAAATCCTTGGCACCCCTGGCAAGGATTTGAACCCCACCGGTAAAGCAGACGAGACTGACATCTTAATCTGCATGCTCGTTAGATCATGTTGGCATGACTAAATCAAGGTTCGGCTAGAAATGGTAAAAAACCCATCATTTCTAGGAGTGTAGCTCGGGCATGGTAACAACAGATACTTACGCTAGCCCGAGCGTAGCTCTGGTGTTTTGTTCAATGTATTAACCCTCAAAATAAGCACATGATCTAAATTTCAGGATCATCTAGTCTGGTTCCTCGGTAATGGGTAGTTCAGAATTTGAATCCTGGCAAAATTAACTGAGGGTAGTTTTCCCTAAATGGTTTCTTACTCTCCCTCCATGCAAATGCAGGTACATTTCTTCTACAACTTTACCTTCATCATCCTTACCCCATTAACATAATTAATATTAATGTGTACAACTTGAACGGGTAGTGAAATGCGGCAAAAAATAACACCTTAGTTTTAGAGTTGTTTACACTTTTTTCTGTCCTCCCTATTGCTTCATAATGTGTGAACATGTGTTAATATATCTCGAGGAATGAGAGCATGAGTATGTTGGTCGCCAGTCTTCCAGATGTCTGAGCGTGTGTGTGAGTAAAAATATGTACACAAATATAAACTATATTCTATCCCTGACTTACTCTACCTTTCCAATATTTGTAAAATTTCCTAGGTCTATTCTTTGAATGTTGGTGTAATTTCTTTCATCAGTAAATAAAACAATTGCTTTGTTCTCGTTTTGTTACATATACTATAAGTAGCGTGTGGAAATATTTGTCCAGGGAAAGTTTATTATTTGTGGCATGTGTATACCCTCATTTAGATTTGATTGGTTTGTTCAAGCATGACTTTTGGTTACAAAATGATCTCTTCTGTTATCTTTTGTTTTCTTTACTGATATTTTTTGTCCCACAGGGCCCGGCGTGGACGTCCCAGCACCAGACATGGGCACAGGAGAGCGAGAAATGTCCTGGATTGCAGACACCTACGCTAAAACTATCGGTAACTAAGCTACTTCGAATTTGTTTCTTATACCTTCAGTCCTTAGTTACCAGTAATGTTTAGTAAATGCTTTAGTATTTGCTTTACAATCTTTAGGTAGCACCAAAAACATTAGTTAATTTCTTAAAGAGGGGGAAATACTCATGATTCAACCAACCACCATGATATTTGAAATTAAATTTCAAAACTTTGAATCCCTTGAATCCTGAAGGCTATTCAAGATTCTAGGATCTAAAACAAATAAATCTAAGCAATTATGCTACTAATTAGAGGAGGAGCTCAACATAATTTTAGTGCAAATCTAACAAGCAAACTCCATTCCAATAATTTACCCTTAATTGAATGAGTATTCACATTGTAGCAAAAAAAATTAAACATTCAGTTCATTTTTTTTTTCATATAGAAACAATAATTAATGTCAACATAATCAGAATTAAGTTGGTTGGGGTGTGATCATAACCTCACTGGAAAGCTTTCCTTTCTTTTTTTTTAACCTTTTTGCTAAGTTTCATATTCTATATAAAATGGGGTTCACAAACAATAATTTTATTCTTCTGTACAAAGGTCACCAAGACATTAATGCCCATGCGTGTGTGACGGGCAAGCCCATCAACCAGGGTGGTATCCATGGGCGTATCTCTGCGACGGGGCGTGGAGTGTTCCACGGTATTGAGAACTTCATCAATGAGGCCAACTACATGTCCATGATCGGGACAACGCCAGGCTGGGGCGGCAAGACCTTCATTGTTCAGGTGAGAGTTTTCTTTAAGTCACCTGTGTTGAATAGTGTCAGCTAACAATTCTTCCTGGGGTACTTGTTTAAAGTACTGGCTATCACCACTGATTGTCATCAGGGAGTTATTTTTGGAATAATGGTTAGCTATGGAACTAAAGTGGAGCTGTGATTGGTTGACCAAGTACTCAAGCTTAACTGGCAGTACCAATAAAACATTAATTCCTATATTCTTATTTCCCAAATGCAAGTGGAGTTCTTCTCCCGTAATCTCCCAATATTGTTACCTTAAACTGTTAATGAGCAACTAAAACACAAAAGTGAAACTATAAGAGCTACTGTTTATCAGGGTTTTGGTAACGTGGGTCTCCACACCATGCGTTATCTGCACCGTGCTGGGGCGACTTGTATCGGCGTCATTGAGAGGGATGGCTCCATTTTCAACCCTGAGGGGATTGACCCCAAGGTAAGCTGATATCTCACTTCTTTGGAACCTAGACCATATTAAATTTTAATTTATAAAAATACATGACACAATCGTACAAACTTTCTCATATTATAGCTCGGAAAATATTTTTCAAAAATAGGTTTTCATTAAACTACCTATAAATAAGTTTTCCTTTAAAAAACAGGCATACCAGTATCTTGTTAGTCACAATAAAGACTCTTAATATATAGATTTTGAAAAAAAGTTATTTAATATATTTAAAAAAAATTAAAAATCAGTTAGTTTTAGTTTACCCTCAAACTATTTATTTTTGTAAAAATAAAAATATATTCTTATTTATAACAAAAAACAATTCCCAGATACCAATTTTAAACAAAATCTCAGAGGCCTTTTTTATTCTTTTATTCAAATTTTCTATAATTTTTAGTAAGTAAACAATTCTTTTAATACTTTATTCAAACCTTGGTAAGGATGAAAACTTCTCTGGGGGAGTTTAAATTCCCTGAATGATTCTCTCTTACTTTTATTTGTGCTTTACCATTTTCCTAATATTCTATCATTTTATTTATTACTAAATATATCAATTTTTGAAAATTTTGTATTTTCAAAAATCTTATCAGTTAACTACCCTTAATTTAAGGGCTAGGGTCAAAATATAAAATAGCATTATTGAGAGAAAATATTAAAAGAACAAATAATATTGGGCTCACCTGCATCGATGGCCGCATAGTCTAAGGTGTCACTCTCGTGTTGGACCTAATTATCATTGACAGGAAGATCAAGGATCAGATCCCAGTTGGGTGTACTGATGGTTGTTTTCCTTAAATAGTTTCCCACTCTCCCTCCATGTAAATGTGGGTATATTTTCTCTAAAATTCTACTTTCTTCATCCCTATTCCATTAGATTAATGGATGCGTGAAGCCCAAACAGTTATTGAGATGTGGGGCAACTATTTCATCACACTGTTAATTACTCTCACATTATACTGGATTACTGGTGATTGGAAGGTCGGTGTTGAGTTCTGGTCACAGTAGTGGGGTTGGTTTGGTTTCCCAGTCTCCTTTTATGCAATTTTGGTGCATTTCCTCTTTTAAGATTACCATCCCTTGCCTATTAGTATAAATATGCAAACTGTCCGAACAAATAGTAATATGCTATGCTAAAAAAAATCTCAGTTTGATATGATTTGTAATCTCATTTATCAGAAATCTAAATCATTAATAACTTTGATATGAAAATGTTAAAAAAAAAACAGTTTTTTTAAATCTGTTGACACTGGTGTTCTATTGCTATGTTGGCAGCAACTGGAGGACTTTCGTAATGAAACAGGCTCTATAGTTGGCTACCCGGGAGCTAAACCTTATGAGGGCGAGAATCTCATGTTTGAGCCATGCGAGATCTTCATCCCTGCTGCGATGGAGAAGGTCATCACCTCCGAGAATGCAGGGAGGATCCAAGCCAAGGTTGGTGCCATCTTTAAATGGGTCGTATCCACTTTTTTCACTTTGTTATATAAAAATCATTCTTTTAACTAGCTATAAACCTTGAACTTAAATCTTAGAAAACATGAAAAGCATAAAAGGCTAACTTCTCCATATTGTTAGGGTTTTTTTCCTTCAATTTTGATTTTATTTTTATAAATGCTAAAATTGATATAAAAAATAGAAATAATTGTTAAATGTTAACATTTCTTATTTTTTTTGTAAATTCAGGTTCATTTAAGCATAAATAAATTGTCTAGGGCTTGTTTGTTATGTTTGCCTTATAATTATGTTGAGCTGATCCATTATACCATTATAATGGATCTAAGAAAATGTCATAATAAAAATTTTGGACAGAAAAAAATGTATTTATTATGAATTTGGTATCTGAGATTTTCTTGTGTTTTCAGATCGCAAATATCCTTCGGGATTCAAGGATTTAAATGAGTAATTCTCTGACTAATATCTTTCAAGTTTGTGGTAAAGATTTGAATCTCACTTGATTTTCCTTAAGGAATTTTATCACTGACATTTTCACATCACCTTTCCATGCTAATGCAGGTGCACTTACTCTAAACTACGTTCTCTATTTTTTCCCATATAAAATTTAAGAGCTAATAACCATAGTGTTAAACATGTTAGTTAAAGTCAATATTGTAATAAAAGTTGGTGTACTATTTTGTCTTTAAACAATGCTCTTCCCAAGTGATCTATCCCAAGCTTCCTGAGTTGTGTTGTTGTAACAGATCATAGCGGAGGCTGCCAATGGACCCACAACCCCGGCGGCTGAGCAGATCTTGCTGGAGAGAAACATCCTTATCATACCGGATCTGTACATCAATGCCGGTGGTGTCACGGTCTCCTTTTTTGAGTGGCTCAAGAACTTGAATCATGTCTCATACGGGAGACTCACGTTCAAGTATGAGCGCGAGTCCAACTACCACCTGCTCGGTGAGTTTATGAAACAACATTTCATGCATTTAGAGAGAATACAGGAATGGAATGAGGAAGTGAAAGAGAGTGTAATAATATTTAGAATGGCTAAATGTGAAAGGATGGTAATGACAAGGAAGAGGATAAGGCCTAGTAAAGCTATAAAGTTGGATGGAGTAGAGCTGAGAAAAGTGCAGAACATAAAATATCTTGAAAGCGAGATTGAGGAGAAAGGTGGAAGTAGAGAGGAACTAATAAAAAGGGGGCAGCAGAGGGAATTGTTCTATAGGTGTGTAAGAGACTTGTTATGGAGAAGAGAAGTACCCTTGAAGTGTAAGGAAGTGTTGTACAGGGCGTACCTTGTACCCATTGCTACGCATGCAGCAGAAACATGGACATTGAATGTAAGAAGAGACAAAGAAAGTGGAGGGCATGTAAATGAAGGCTATGAGGAGCATGTTAGCTGTCACAAGGAGAAAAAGGAGACAGAATGAAGTTTTCCAAGAAAGATTGGGAGTACATGAGGTAGAGAAATAAAGATAGACTGAGATGGTATGGTCATGTCATGAGGATGGAAAAACAGATAATACCAAAGAGTAGGGGTGTGTGAAATCCACTTTTTCAATTCCAAGCGAACTCTAATCAAATCCAAATCAGAGTTAGAATATTTTATGTAAATTATTTCATGCCTAAAAAGTTATTATAATGTGCTTATTTATATAACTATGCACTAAAATTACTTGGTAAATGTTTTATTGCACAATTGTATATAATATTTATATTTAATCTGATCATTCAAGTTATCACAACTTACATTTCAACTATGTCATATTTTCTCTCATGAATATCTATTTTTACTTTACATAACAGCTTAGAATGGGATTAATTGATCATCAATTGATTATTTTAGCGGTAAAGCTTTGTAATTGTTGAAGCCAGAATTTTTTTGGAAGCCAAGTCGAAGTTTCAAAGCTTTGCACACTCCTACCAAATAAAATTATGGAAAAGAAGTATCCAGGAAAAAGATCCCAAGGGAGACAAAGACAGGGATAATGGAGCAGATAACAAAGTGGGGTAATATTTGCTCATTAAAATGTCAATTTTACTAACTTTTTTGTAATTGTTAGTGTAATTTTAATGTCTTAAATATATGAGTGTTTAAACCATTTTAATAATTTTTTTCTACTTTATTTTTGTATTGTATTTACTAAACGGACCTGGCCACAGCCTGAAAACAGATAATAATGATGATGAATATGATGACAATTATTATTATTATTATTATTATTATTATTATTATTACTTCATGTATTTAGCATAATTACATCAACTCTTGAGTTTGATGGGTGGGTTTCAGCATATGAGCCTCATTTTCAGATATAATTTCTTTTAATTTGATATTATATGAATTTTTAAATCTGACTGCACACATCAGTATAAATTAATGTTGATTATAAAATGAATTTAAAATTTAACATACCAGTCTTTAATTCAGAAAACTCTGTATTTTCTTTAAAGGTAGGGTAACCTTTTTGCTAGAACTACATAGCCTGCAAACTTGGGTTTTTTCTTTCGAGTCGAGTATTTCAAAAAGTTCCTGAGCTCTAGTCAAGTTTGAGTATAGCCATAATTTTAAAATAAAGAGTATTATATGTGTTTATTTTATAAGTAAAATAGTATATTTAAAATGTCACTAGTCAAAACAAACATAAAATGTAAATACATCTTTAAAATGTGAGATTTTAAAAATATTTCAAAAACACATGTTCTTAAAATAAGAGTGACACTTATTTTTATAAATATCAAATACTTTAAAAAATGGAAATATTGGTTTTTGACTTTAAAAAAACAAAACATGATTTAAAAATAAGAACAATACAAAAATAAAGTAGAAAAAAATTTATTAAAATGGTTTCAACACTCATATATTTAAGACATTAAAATTACACTAACAATTACAAAAAAGTTAGTAAAATTGACATTTTAATGAGCAAATATTACCCCAAAATAAGCTTGCATAATTTTAATTACTTTATAAGAAAACGTAAGACTCACAAACATCTATAAATTTGAAATGTTTCATATTTTGTTTAGTAGTCCTTAATGTAATAATCGCGCATGATCACTTTTTGTGTTCCAATTTTAATATATGCGCAGTTGTACATGCATCTTATATAGGCTCTCACAAGAATTTTATTTCAATTAAATTTTTAATGCTTTATTTTTAATACTTTAAAATATGCTTGATTTTTAATACTTTAAAATATGCTTTAGCTATTTAAAAATGGTAAGTTTGGTAAAATATTTATTGCAACATTGATCAACTTTGATTTTAGATAGGTTAATCAACATAATTCACAAACTTTCGAGTTTTGTAGTTGACATACTAATACATGTTTTAAATAACTTAAGTTAGAAAACAATCAATATGTATTCTGTATGTTAAATTTATTTTAACTGAAACTATAATTTTTGAAAAAGACCATGTAAAAACTAGTAAAAATAATGACTATTCAAGTATTTACTGATTTATTTAGCTATTTTAATCTTTATTTTCTTGTCATGGCATTGCAACTTCAATCGAGGATAATTCAAAATGGATGACAATATTGAATTAGTTTACTGGTAGAAAGTAGTTTTAGAGCTCTTATTACGTTATTATGAAATTTGCTATTCATTTTAACAATTTTTAAGTACCTGAATGAAACTGCCGATATTATATAAATTAAATAGGCTATATTTACCATTGTTTTATTTTTTAAATATATTTGTGCATACATCAAAATGAAGCTCGAAAATGACTAGCCTCAAAAACTTTTGATCTTGATCACCATCATCATCATCAACTCTTATCAGCCTGTGGCTGGGTCTGTTTAGTAAAATGTCTCCATCTTCCTCTATCCTTTCACCACTCTTCCTCCTTTAATTTCATACATTCTTCTCCTCTTGATCTAGATCCTGAGCTTTAATGACAAGCTCAGCTCAAAGCTCAAAATCTGAGTACTCGCAGAGCCCTACCTATTTTGTGTTTTTTTTTTGTTTCCAGAGTCTGTGCAGGAGTCCTTAGAACGAAGGTTTGGAAGGGTTGGGGGAAGAATCCCAGTGACACCCTCGGAATCCTTCCAGAAGAGGATCTCTGGAGCCTCAGAAAAGGATATTGTGCACTCTGGTCTGGACTACACCATGGAACGGTCTGCTAGGGTGAGTAAAGGTTGGGTTATTACTGGGTACCTGTGACTGACTGGTCAGGGAGTCCCACAAGTCTAAAGAACTTTAGTTTCACACAACCCTGTGTTTATTGAGCTGAAGCTAAATCTAAAATGAAATTACTAAATAGGTGTGATTCATATTAAACACATTTATGAAAGTTATCTTTATTATGTTTTAACAAAAAACAAAATGAATAAATGCCATATTTATTTTTTGCTACAGCTATTATTTATTTTGTGTGTTGTCAGGCCATCATGAAAACTGCAATGAAGTTCAATCTAGGTCTGGACCTGAGAACAGCAGCATACGTTAATTCCATCGAGAAGATATTCACAACGTATAAGGAGGCTGGTCTGGCATTTTAACTTGTTGATGTCAGTTGTGTCACTATTTTCCCCATCTAGACGCATCCCCCCTCCCCCTTAAACCCCTCTCTCCACCTACCACACCAGCCACTAGTGTGTTCAAGATAATGGAGGACAGGGTATGGACAGAACTCATTCTCAAAATAATGTAAATGAAACTCTCTTGGTTTCTTTCATTTTGCTATTGCTCCTAATTCGGTTTAGAAGGGTATAGTTAGTCCTTTCACATTAAATACTTGAAACTTGTGATTGTATGATTACAACTTAAAAACATTCATTGATAAAATAATTTTATCAAAATTATGATTTAGCTCTCTGGAGTATGACCTAATGTCACCGCACGCTCTTAGCCTCTGAGCCTATCGCATGTAATGCTAGAGGGCAGGTCACGCTATCTTACCCTCCAGCTTCCACGCGGATGGGACCAGAGTTTTAAGCTACACCTTTCCATTCCACATCTCGACCATGAAGGTTCATTGGACTAGCATGAAACCCTTTAAAATCTTTTGTTCCTTTTGTTCTTGAACCCTATCCTTCCACGTTGTTGAATGTTCTGGAAGCGTACTGTCTGTTGCTCTGATTTGTGATCGAGGTTTGGGCATTATTTAATTTGACCCATTTATTGAACATTACAGTGATGGATTGCTTTATCGAAAACAAATTGGAATCCAATTCATACATTTATCAAATGTTGAAGACTCTTATATAATCTGTTAGTCCAATGAACCTTCACGGTCAAGAAGCCAAATGGAAGGGTGTAGCTTAGAACTCTGGTCACCTTCGTGTGGTAGCCGGAGGGCAAGACCAAGTGACCTGCATTCTAGTGTTAAATACGGTAGTCTAAGAGGCTGCGGCGAGGTTATACTCCACAGCTCTGCAATGTAAAATTGAAACGATAGCTCACATTTCTTTAAATTGTGGATACAATCTTAATTGCTTAAGGTGGGGATGAAGGGGACGCAAGAAAAGTTAATTTTTTTTTATAATTTTCTTTTTACAGGTTTTACATCTAAAACTTTTTTTGTTCAATATAAATCACTAATTTTCTACACATGGTGGCCTCGACATTTCTTGAGTATCTGTCAAGGATGTCCTAGAATTTAATAACAACTATTTCTCTTCTTTTAAAAGGTTTGTCATCTAATACCGCTATGCTCATGACATATTCTACAGCTGTTGATACCCGCCTCGGTGGCGTAGTTGGCTAACGCGCCAGTCGTGTTGAGCTCTACCGCCGAGGACGGGGAGATCGAGGTTCGAATCTCGGTCGGGTGAACTGGGGGTGGTTTTTCCTAAATGGTTTTCACTCTCCCTCCACGCAAATGCGGTTCACTTCCTCTAAATTCACCCTCCCAATTCCTAATCCATTAGCGTAACTAGTACTTAGGCGTATAAACCCGAACGGGTAGTAAGACGCGGTGCTAAATAATAATAATAATAATACAGCTGTTGATATCACCATTTGAAGAAAATTATACTCGCTATGTTCCTTCTGAAGCAATATTTGATTTCTTTTCACCAAAAAATGTTTTGGAATAAAAACTGCAAAACTTTTCTGTGTTCCCTACATTTCCACCTTAAGGTTTATAATTTGATCACATTAAATGTTGTTTAAATAAGATCACTAGCCTAGATCATGATTTAAAGTAGGAGGAACATCTAGGACAGTAACCTGGGTAAAGTAATTCAGTAAAAAAGTAAGCTGGTAACCAACACCTTAGTAATGCCGAAATAGAAAATTGTGGAAACAGCACATAAACAATAACACATTAAAAAGAAAGTTTTCACCAACCTCAGACTTCTTTAAGACTATTTTTCGTCTTAATAAATTTTGCTTCAAGAAACTTAAAGAAAAAATTGTGTTGATATGTTCTTAGATGTACCATTTAAGTGTATTGGTTTTTAAACTTTCAGTCAACCAAGTTAACTATTTGTGTTCCTTAAGGAACCTGGTATAAGCAGTTTTAGCTAGAAGTGGAACCCTTAACCACATTGTACTTTACATGTATATTATGGCTGGTGTGTGTATTTTGTGTATTTAGTATTCATCACACATGACATTCACCGTACTTAGCTCAGTACAAGGTTCTAAACTTTCAAAATAAACATCCTGTTATCATATCCCACCACTGAGAGTACTAAAGTGTTACGTGTCACTTATAAACACTTTATACAGCCTCCTAGTGTCACCACACAATCTGTACTTTGTTCAGAAAACTTTCTGGGAATGTATAGAATAATTGTTGCCAACCCCTATCATCTAATTCATAGACCTGATTTTCGTTCTATCGAAACACTTTGGCAGGAAGTGTAAATTGCTCAAAGCAATTTCCTTGACAATGAAAGTATTAAAAAAACACTTTAGGGAGATAATTGTAAATGGTCAAGAATGATAGTTAAAAATTAATTAATTATTGTAAAGTGAGATTAATCTTGGATGATCAATTAATGAAACACAATAGGTTCATGATAGTTAAAAAAAAAAAGGATGCTAGTTAAATTCCTGCACTGTATTAGACATTGAAAATTCTCTTGTTTAGTTGGGTTGTTTACTCAATATTTTATGTTCCCGGAGCTGTATGCCCTTCATTATGATGAATAACCTCGTATATCAAGGAGAAAGGTTTGGACAAAACTCTTGATTTTTACTCTCTCTTGTCATCTCATCAAATAGCTGAGCAATAATGCTTATAACCGTAGTCATTAGATTAAACTTTTAAATATTCTTGTCTATTAAATTGATGGGAAAATTTATATATACATTAGGGATGTCTTATGATTGAAATAATAGTGAATCAATTTAAATGCTACAATTTCTGATCATTTGATTCTTAGCTCTAAAATGCCAGTTGACTTGCTTTGAATTTTAAATGAAATAGTGAAATCCAGAAATTGGGTGGTTTTCCACTGTATCTATTACTACTTCCCCTTACCACCGTCCCTCCATTTCAATGCCAGTATTTAATAGACTCACATGGCGTGTGTTCTAGTGATCTTGAAAAGGTCAAACATGACTGTTTTGTATGGGTATTTTTTCCACTCTTTATTGTGTTTAGTTTTTTTTTTTCTAATTCCACATATTACTACCTGTCTGGGTTATACGCCTATGTAATAATTAAGCTAATGGGTTTAGGATGAGTAAGGTTGAATTTATAAGAAGTGTAACCACATTTGAATGGAGGTAGGGTGGAAAACCACCCTCAGTGCACCTGACCAATCCCCCCATCACCTATTGTAAGTGGCATCTTAGATCATGCAACCACTGAAGCAGGTGGTTTTTTTAGTTAGACAAATATATTACACTACTTTGATAAATAATATCCACTTCGGTGGCCGCATGGTCTAAGGTGCCACTCTCGCAAGAGATTAGACCAGGGGTCGGCAAACTTCAGGCACACAGAACAATTTTTAATGGCATGCCGAGTGGTTTGAATGAAAATAATACAACACCTTTATTTTTAACTAAACCATTGATGTGAGTAATAATTTTAATGTGTTATGTTTCGATGATTCAGCTATTTTATTTCAAAATAATGTCTTCAGAACTTAAATTTTGCAAAACACATTTATAACTTGTATTTATTCTTATTTATCTGACTTATATTAAAATATGAAATATTCAAGAAATAATAGTTATTTAATTTATTTGATTTAGAAACAGTGTTATAATCATTTACATTTTAAAGATAGACTTCAAATTTGTTTTAATAGTTATACCTACTAGTTAACTATTATAAACAATATGGTTGGGCTTAGAACATTAGGTTGGTTGGCACGCTGAGCAACTTTTCAATATTATTTCGGCACAATACTACTAAAGGGTTGCTGACCCCTTGATTAGACTGTCAAAGATGAGATCGGGGTTCGATCCAGATCGGGTGTACTGAAGATGGTTTTCCCTAAATGGTTTTCTACTCTTACACACAAATGCAGGTACATTTCCTCTAAATTCAACCTTCCTTATCCTTAACACATTAGTTTAATTAGTACATACAGTACATATGACCCAAAAATATATAGATACTTATATATTTGCAATGTCAAGTTGGATGCACGGAAAAAATAAAGTTGTGACAATTGAGAAATCAAAAAAAAATCAAAGTTAAATTTTAAATTATTTAATATTTGGACTCAAGAAAAACAGGATTCAGGACATCTCTGATAAAAAGTAAACATTTTAATTTATATAAATCATTTCATTTCTCATCATTGTTGCTGAATTTGTAAGATATTTTTTTCAGCCATAAAAAATGTTATGACAAACAATTATTACTAAGTTAACAATAAATAACAAAAAAAAAAATTGTTTTTAAGTGTTCTTTTAATTAATAATATTGTATTATTCATGCTATGCCACTGCAGGATTTTTTATAATTTTATTAATAAAGCAATAGAGGGGCTTATCACCAAATATAATTGCTTAAATCTTCAATAATGGAGATATATCCTTTAAAAATCAAAGGCCACAGCTATTTACATCAGATTATAAGACCATATAAGCACATACTTAAAAATTGAGCAAAAAATATCCAAATCATGTTCGCCTGGTCTAAACTAACTCCTGATGAAACTGTGTAAAGTAGTAAAAAGTATTTTCCAAACCAGATGATAAATACTTTAAAATGCGGGTAAAATAATTTTTTCCAGCCTGTCTTACAAGATGACAAAAATACGAAATAGATTAGTTTAAATGTATAGGTTATATTTTATATAAGAAAATGCAATTACAAATTAAATTTACCAACTGGTTCAAACATATCTACCTTAGAACAATTATTAAAGGTCTTGCAAGTTGAGATCCAATTAAAATAACCAAGAAAAATTTAAAGGGCTGATTAACAAGATTATATTTATCTTATTTTGCCTCCTAGATTAAAGTAAGTGATTTTGAATATTTCACCAATTCCAAGAAATGTATTTTTTGAAAGTTCTGCAATCGAAGCTGAATTATTAGCTTCAATATAAAACTGCAAAACAATTTTGAAATGTTATGAATCATAATTATTTAAAACTTATGTCTGTACATGTGTCATTAAGGTTTGTGATTGTCTTCTTAGAGCTATGTTTTTATTGGATGCTAAAATTACTTTAGCTCACTTAATATAAATATATAGTATTTATTAGAATACACAAAATATTTAATACTATACATAGACAAATCTTAAAGCTGATTAGGCTTTTAAGGCTTGATCCTCTTCTCTCCATTGATGTTTTCAGTAACCAAGCCCGGATTCTCTGTAGGTCTGGAAAATGTTCTCGATGGCATTCATATAAGCCGCCGCCTTAAGATCTAAGCCAAGGTTATATCTCTGTGCAGTTTTGATCAGATCCTGAAACATAAAAATGTTGGCACTTCACACCATGTGGCTAAACTGAAAAAGAGGAGCACATTTTCACACTGTTCTTATTGAATGAAGAGGAGCACACTTAACCTTCTACCACTGGACAAAGATATTGGCTGTCCTTTAAAGAAAATTTGATTTTTCAACCTCAAACTCTAGCTTAGCTTTCATTCTATCAGAACTTTTACAGTAAGGAAATTTGCAATGCAACTTACTTAACCCGTTTGGTGCCAAAGCGGATTTAATCGGCTCTGCCTACTATTGCTAAAAGTGCCATGATCCAATTTGATCGGCTCCGCCTACTATCACTAAAAGTCCCCTTTATCCGATTTGATCGGCTCCGCCTACTATCGCTAAAAGTCCCATGATCCGATCTGATTGGCTCCTCCTACTACTGTTAAAAGTGCCAGAGCCGATGAGGTTGGCTCTCCAGATTTGAGCTAGTTCTCAATTTATCTGATAGATAGTGTAGTAGTGTCATATCACTGGAAAGAGAACATTTCCCTCTATAATTTATTTAAGGTTGGCAACAAAACACCTAATAGTTATTGGAACTGTAAGTTAAGTACATTTACAAAGGGCCGGTCACGTACTCAATGGGCTAAGTGCAAAGTCTGTTTACATACGAGCTGCATGGAAAAACATAAATATGGCTCACATTCATACTGATGTAAACAGTTTTCAATTGTACAGGGTTTAAATTTTTGTTTCTGATGTTTGGAAAACTAATGTGAAAACTATTCCATTATAAAAGATTTTTTGAAAAACACATTAATTATGTGGGGGCCTAAATATATTTTATTCATGAGGTAAGCAATATAATAAATCTTGCTGTAAGATAAGAAATAACGCCCAAAAATATCAAGTAAAACTTCCTGTAATTCCTATTTATAATCATATATATTCAAAACTCTAATATTATTTTGTATAAAACTAAATGCACTGCAGCAAAATATTGAAATTTATATATAATTTTTCTTTAAAATATGTTAATTAGCATTAGTTTTGAAAAAAAAAAATTAGAAATGAAATAATTTTAATTAAATCATATTAATTTATTGTTATTAAAGAACAGTACATACCGATTAAAATGTTAGAAAAATCAAAATAATTGCTTCATAAATAAAGGTTTGGTGAATTTTCTTGCAAACCCTTACAAAAATGAGGAAATAGCTGTAGCATTCTTCGCATACAAAACCTAACAGGCCTCTGGCATTCTTTATGCGCAAATTCTGAAATAGGCGTGCCACTAAAAGGGTTAATAGAGGAATGAAAGAATAACTTGGGAAGGAATACCAATCACTGCTTCCATGAAGATATGATGTGATTGTGACCCATCTTTCAGGGTCAAATTATGGGACTCGTTGGGGGTGATTTGATGATATTTTCATGCCAATGTTGTTGCTAACTAAGGGCTGTAACTAATTTATAGTCTTCTAGGGGTTTGCAAAGTCAACTTTTTCAATTCAAAGTGAACTCGAAACGAATATATGAAATATTCTCGAAGTTCAAATATTTTTTTATGCATGAAAAAATATTATATTGTGTTTATTTAAATTACCTTATGCACTAAAACTGGATGCATGTAACTAAACTGGCCCAGCTACAGGCTGTAAACAGTTGATTATGACTAAAACTACTTGGAAAATGTTTCATTGCGCAATAATTTGTAATATTTTGTTTCAATCTGCTAAATCAAGCTATCATCACAACATGCAATTCATTTACTTCAGATTTTTTCCATATGAATATTAATTTATAATGTACAAAACAGCTCAGAATGGCAGTAATTGAACATAAATTGAATATTTTAGCTGTCATTATTTTTATTTGTGAGGCTTTGAAGCTGATTTTTTTTCCCCCCGAAGCAAAGTCAAAACTGATGTTTGTTTCGAAGCTCTGTACACCCCTACAATCTTTTATTCATACAAGTTTTATTTGTATTTACTAAACATACTATGCACTAATTTGACCTAAGTTCTGTTACTGATATTACACTCTCACTTGATGGGGGAGAAATATTTTAATCAAATTGAAAGTTTGATTAACTCACAAGTTGAACAATCTTGTTTTATTGAAACAAGATGACCGTATTTTCTAACAAGTTAAGGAAAATTCATGCCGACATGCCGATACATCATGACTATGAAGTTTCAGAAAGTACTGGGCTAAATGTTGTTTGCAATGCACTCGAACAATACCAATCCTCCCAGCCACTTTAAACCTCTTTGCGTACACTACTTTCTTTGAAGGTGCTTGTCTTTCTATAGTAATAAAATGAACAGTGAAATGGTGCAATAACTTTAAACCTCGCCAACTAGAAGGAAGAGTAATATTTAATATATAGCATTAATATTTAAGGTATTCTAATACAACGTATTTACATTACACAAAATGCCTTACAAAAGACATCCTCTCCAGTGTATAGTCAAGTGCAGAGTCCACAATAGTTTGCTCAGATGCGCCTTCAAGTTGTTTCCTGAAGGTAGAATTGGGTGTTACTACAATGGGACCTCCTGAGCGTCCAAACCTTCGTTCCAATGATTCTTGCACAGATCCTGAGAAACATTAAAAATAATTTCTAAAATACCTTTTGCTATATTTGGAAGAAGGTACAGGAAAGATGGATGTAAACATAAAAGGGAACAAACACATAATGGATTTTACAATTAAAAGGAGAACACAGTTAACACTTTACATTGCTGTCACTGGACAGAGAGGTAATGGCTTCCTCTTCTTCCAACTATTATAAAATAACTTTTGAGAGTGTGTCACATTGTAATGTGATTTTCTGTGCCCTTCATTAGAAAACAGTGGAATTGAAGCCAGTGAAACCATTGATCATATTTAAAAGCAAACAAAATTCAAAATTATAAAACTATTTTACTGTTGTCAAGTGAAGAATTCAGTAAACCATATGTGTATGCAATTTCTGGTTTGAGCGTAGTTGTTTATCCAATACCATGGTTAATCATAAGTAAAATAGGTTCTTAACCAACCTTTTTTAATCTCAGTTGCAGTTAGCTGAAATTAATTACTTATACTATGTTTAGGTGGTTCTATTTAAAAGTGGTCCTTAGGTTCATTTTATCAACTAAACAAAGTATAAGAATAAGAAACGCCACCTTTCCATTTTAATTCCTATTTGTCATAATGTTGTTTTTTCTCCCTCTTCCTCTGCACATTCTATAATTCTTTATCATTTCCTTTCACTCTTTAGTGGTTTTTTTGTTGTTTTCCCCCCATTTCATTACAATGTGTTTCATAAAATCTTCTGAAGAGTTTAGTTAAATCAAAATTGTGTTTATTTGGGTACACTTCCTTTCACAACACATTTTAGCACATCAAGATTTGGCAACTAAATATTATCTTGAGTATTTGTTTCTGAATAGTATATTAGTGCCTCCCTGGGTATTCTGAGCAAGCAACTCACGCAGTATCTCGAGTGTAGCGTCCCGCTCATACTTGAGGCTAACCCTGCCAAAAGACATATGGTTCAGGTTTTTGACGTACTCGAAGTAGGACATGGTGAGCCCGCCAGTGTTGACATAGATATCAGGGAGTACCAACACGCAGTGGTTGATGAGCAACTGGTGGGCCGAGGGGGTGATGGAAGCATCCGAGCCTTCCACCACTATCTGCAACACAACATATAAAATTCACACACACACACACACCTTACAATTCAGAAAAACTTGTTTTAATTATTTGTTTTTAAACTATTTACATGCATTTATTTTTTCTTAGATATTTTATTTTTGTACTTTAAATACATTACTGTTTCCAGCCTATGGCCTGGGTCAGTTTTTTTATTCAAGCCATATATATTTCCACTATGGGCTGGCTATGCTTGTAGTAGCTTCATATTATGGCTTATAATTTAACTTATGACTAGGACAGGCACGACACCCAGTCCCTGGCCATTCATTTTTAAATGTGAAAGGGTAAACCCATATTTCACCAAGGATAAATTTTTCAACCATGCCGGGAATTGAACCTGGGATCCTTAGCTCAGATACCAGACAGTCTACCTACCACCTGAGTTAAGTTTTGGATTCTGTGATATTTAATTAATATATTTTAATGGCTTCCATCTTAAATTATGTGTTATTTTAACCAGTAAACCTTTAGCTTGAGATTGTAACTACAGCGGAAGGACAGTATAGAAAATTCAAACATCTCTCTACATACATCATTTTCTAATATGTGTGTGTGTCTTTCCCTAACCTCCAGAAGCCCCTTTAGCTCATTTTATAGAGACCAAAAAAGTTTATTTGCAAACAAAAAATCATGTGAGTTTTGATATTTGAAAGGGTTGTGTAGTTCGAGGCTCTAAACAATTTTCTGAGTTTTTGACCTTGACGCAACCTGTCCACACCTCCACTCAGTCCTAGGATCAAGATATTATCAATATTACAAAAAATACCATTTCCTAACAACCTTTGTCTAAACCTTTTCTTGTTGCTCAAATAGTTTCCAATTTACAGCGGGGTAAGTTGGAGAACATTTGGCAAATTTCGAAAATGCTTGTTTCTACCAGATTTTTTTGAAGATAATCGATTAATTATTTCATATAGACTCTTTACAACACAAATCAACTTTTAACCAACTAATTTCCACACCACCATGAGATAAGAGTTGCCAGCACATTTTTTTAAATATGGTAGCCGCAGTAGGCCTAATCCACAGCTGCATTTCATCTAACAATCATTGCATTCTGCTTTGTTTTGATGGTCCAGGTTGACTGAGATCTATTTATGCGCCAATACTTTCTGTTTTTTCCTTCTTTGTCTTTTTCCTCAGATTCAGTTTAAAATCTCTGGCTGTGTGACTTCTTGCATAAAATTATCCGAAATAAGATATTTTTCCATATTATATAGACTTGCAATTTTTGTCTTCCAAGATGATGTCAGCTACGACTCGAACAAATCGCAGTCTTCACATTTTTCAGATTTTTTTCTCCTTGTACCAGCCGGCCATTAGTATTTTATATCAAATATTCTGGAAGCAGATAATGGGAGGCTTATTCACTGTTCAAAAAGATTATTTTTGTACTTATGTAACAAGCATGTCTTTACTGTTCATATATTTGAGTGATAGTCCCCTTCAATTTGATTTATCAAATCGTTGAGAGAGAATTTACATTCATCACTTTTCTTGCTTAGGTAAGAATAAATTGATTCCATAGCTTCATTGATGTTGCCAACCAATCACTGCCCTCTTATTAGTCCAGTCTATGAAATATACAATTTTTTCATGCATACATTATGGTATTTTGCATCCACGGCGACTAAATACAAAACATAATGTATACGGCCAACTATCATTCAACCCCATTCATTGTTGCTATTCCCTGCGACTTTCAAGATGGTGTCTTTGGCCGATAACTTTTGCACTTCATAGATTGAATTTCATACAACAAAACAAGTTTTTTTTTTCTCTCAAATTCTTCATTTATTTTGCCACTGCATAGGAAGCAATGGTTTTTGAAACCAAATGTTGGCATATCTGATGGCAGTGATTTCGACAGCAAGGACTGTGGAACCAAATCACTACCTCAATAATTAGCTGCTGCAATCAATTTCTCATCGTTATAACACTTTTGACACATAATGTGCATGATAACTCTGTTCAAGTTTGTTAAGAAGTGTTTAAGTTAATTTTCTTAAATTTTTATTTTGACGATAGAGGCTCAAAGATTCTTTACACCTCTGTCTTGTACTTAAACTACTTTGCCTTTATCTAAATTAAACAAACGGTCGCTTTGGAAGCACCCATAGTGAAACTCACACCATTATCATAAGCTATAGACACATTGAACATTAATTTCCATTTGAACCGAGGTAAAGGAGCACAACGGCCAAATGTTTAGTAATATGAGAGGGGTAGAAGGAGTTGTGACCCTTTAACTGCTACTACCTGAGCCAAAATTTAATTTTTCTCTAAGATTTACGAATTCTCGCAATAATGTGGAAACAAGTGTAAAATAATAATTAAAAATATTTTTAAATTCTGGTAGAAACATGCGTTTTCTAAAATTCGCAAAATGTTCTCCATTTTATGTCATTGGAGGTCAGAAACCATTGGACCAACAAAAAAAAAGTGTTGGACAAATCTTGTAGGAAATTGTTTCTTTAATAATATTGATGATAATAATAATAATTGATCGTGGAATTGACTGGAAAGTAGATATTGTGAGAAGAAAAAAAGGTTTAGGCCGCCAATTTTTCAAGATGGCAGCACACCAAGGTCAAAAAATCAAAAAATTATTTATAACCCAGAACTAGGTGACCATTCCAATTATCTAAATGCTGTGACTTTTTTTATGTGCAAAAACTACCTTTTCACTGGGCTACTAGATGATTTAGAAGGCTTTAAATGTGCACACTTAAAGAATATATCCCGGCACAGAACTTAACAAAGCAGGATTTTCAATTTTGTATATAATTTCCTAATGTGTATGTGTCTTTACACACCTTCTAGAAGCCCCTAGATGACCTAGGAAGATGAAACTTTGCACACTTAGGTTATATCTCACGGTACAGAACCCAACGGTGCCGAATTTTCAATTTTTTTTCCCCTTCACTATATTACTAGTATTAGTTTGTAAGTATTAATATAACCTATCAAATGTAACAGCTGCAGATCACATGACTCCCTAGAATATATGAAAATGCTTTACTAATTTTTGGGGCTTTTGGATACGGTCTTTCCTATTACATTTTGAAATGATAGAAATATACACACTCAAAAATAAACATTTGGGCTGGTTTTTGATTTGACACTTCCTTAAACCAATCGATCACCATATTTAGAATTGTAAGTACACCTAAAGGTACTTAAGAATATATGTTTTATAGGAGTTTCTTATGAGAACAATATAAAGCTACCATAAAACATATTCCCTCCAGTGTTTGAAAATTCCAATGTTAAATAAAATTAAATACAGTAATATTTCATGGTTTACTAAAATGTAGATATAAACTGTTTTAATGACATTCTATTGTTTCCTTTCCTGTCCTTGGCTACTTGTAACAACATTATGACCTTTGAATACTATACCTTGGCTTGTATTTTACCATCTGTGACACTTGTAACAACATTATGACCTTTGAATATTATACCTTGACTTGTATGTTACCAGCTGTGACACTTGTAACAACATTACGACCTCTGTATATTATATCTTGGCCAGTATTTTACCATCTCTGACACTTGTAACAACATTATGACCTTTGAATATTATACCTTGACTTGTATGTTACCAGCTGTGACACTTGTAACAACATTATGACCTCTGAATATTGTACCTTGGCTTGTATTTTACCAGCTGTGACACTTGTAACAACATTATGACCTTTGAATATTATACCTTGACTTGTATGTTACCAGCTGTGACACTTGTAACAACATTACGACCTCTGTATATTATATCTTGGCCAGTATTTTACCATCTCTGACACTTGTAACAACATTATGACCTTTGAATATTATACCTTGACTTGTATGTTACCAGCTGTGACACTTGTAACAACATTATGACCTCTGAATATTGTACCTTGGCTTGTATTTTACCAGCTGTAGCACTTGTAACAACATTACGGCCTGCCGTAAGAACCAGGATATCACATTTTTCATTCTTCAAGTCCTTGCCTTCATACTGTCGAGCTTTGGGAAAGTTAACTATTGATCCATTTTGGTTCTTGTAGTCTCTAAGCTCCTGAAATAATCAAAAAAATATTAGCGGTTTTAGGAATGGAAGAAATCTTATTAATAGCGATGATAATAAAGAAAATGCAATCAATTTTGGTATGGAATCTTGTCTCAATAAATTAAACTTTGGATGCAAGTTGTGTCAGTATGGTGAAACCATGATGATAAAACAAAAGGTAGCTTGGTTGTACCCCAAGGTGTCCTGGTTAGTTCTTACCTTGGGGATGATCCCGAGAGTGTTGTAGATGCAGTCCTCTCCCTCCATCACCCCTATACACTTGGCCCCTGAGTAGTGGAAATATAGCATCACATAGTAGCCGACAGTGGTGAACCCCTGAATAGACAGATAACTGGTGTTTCACTGGTGGGGCAGTTTATCTTCAAGAGTGTACACTAGATTATCTTAGCTTTATTTTTCCTACCCACTTCAGTGACTGCATGGTCTAAAGCGCTATTCTCACAGTAGACTAGACTGCTGATGATGAGGATATCGAGGTTCGAATCTCGGTCGAGTGTACTTAGGGTGGTTAACCCAAAATTGTTTTCCAATCTCCCTCTACGCAAATTCGGGTACAATTCATCTAAATAAATCTTCCTAATCCCTAAAACAACTAATTAGTAATCAACTAATTAGTACAATATTCTTTATATAGCCATTATATTATTATATAAGGTGACCAATAAGCTTTATATTAAAACAAAAGTTTGTTAAGCAAGAGAACATATTTGACTTCCAAACCAAGAATAAAACTGTGTAAGCGATTTAAAACTTGCTTGAGCACCCTTAAGAATCCTCTGGGACACAACGCTACTATAATATTAATGTCTGGAAATCTGTTCACTGTATTGTATGGTTATTGAAGATTCAGTTGTTTCGTTTTAGACTAATACCAAGAAATATAAAAGTCTTTGTTTAGTGGCTAACCCACTTATTCTTGAAAGTATCATTAGTAATGAATGTTTGTATTCTTCCTAAATGTCTAGACTAGTAGCTTATTGGAGTTTGAATACAATTCACACCAATTAGGTTCAAAAAGTTCTAAAGAAACATGATATTGAAAAATATTAATAATCCTCATCTGCTTGAGGGAACTTTACATGAGGCTCCTTTGGTATTGCCCTTCCTTGATGCCAGCAAGCATGTATATTATCAATTTTCCTTTAAAGATGCAACTTTTCATGGTAAAGTTAACAAACATCACAATATCATAATTGTATACAACAAGAGTGGCAGATATTAGAATATGTAACAAAATATCAGTAATATTGTAGAGAATAGTCTACCATTTTTTATATAGCAAGTGCGACAACATTTTTAGCACTTTTAAAAAAAATAGGATAACATTTTGTCTACCCAGTGATGAGAGCCGCCATCTTGCCTACCTGCAAAATGAAGGTCTTGTTCTTCCAGCCCGTGGGCACGTCTATGAGGCCCATGTAGCACTTGTCGTGCAAGAAATGGTCCAGCCCCAGGTAAATGCCCCGGCTGGGGGCCTCATGTCTACCGTGGATACCACCCTGATTCAGTGGTTTGCCTGTCACGCATGCGTACGCGTTCACATCCTTGTGGCCTGCAACATGCATGGCTACAAGTGTAACATCAACAATAGTGGGGTTGTACATTTATTAAGGATTAAAATATTTCTTTTTGTGAGTACTTAATATTTTTAGTAGTTAAATTGCATCTAACACCATGACTAAAAATGTCTTATTTTAAGTGGTCGTTTATAAGTACTTCACCCGCATTAACATGGAGAAGATATGGGAAACTTATGTGTGACTTTAAATTTGTCAAAATAACCCTCCGATACACTCAGCCAAGATTTGAACCAAACCCCCCTGTCACCATAAAGTAACTCCAGTATAATGCTAAACAGGACTCTCGGACATTGGGAGGATTGAGTTGTAGCTAAGCAAGTGGCTTATTGAAACAAGTGAAGCCAGAATTGTTTACCCACCTGTAAACTCCTGAGCAGTGGGATATCTACACACCGAGGTGAGGTAAGGCATGTTGGTCAAATTAATAGAAATTGTTTGTTCGAAACATAATTTCAAACTAGAAAGATTAAATTTATTTATTAGGGTATTTAACGTGCACTTTTAAACCGACTGATTATATCAACATAAGATTTGCAAATTAACTTAGACTTAACTCTAAAACAGAAGCAACTCCCTGACTTTCACACGTTAATATATTCATCACTGTAAAAGGGGAAGTTCCAATTTCACCAAAGATAAATATTCAGGCCATGCTGGGAATCAAACCTGGGACTCAGTAAATAGATGCGCTACCGACTAAATTAAAGTGTAGGACAAAGATTAATCAAAAAAATATATATCTTCACTACGGCCATGATCGGTCTCGAACACACATTATTTATGTGCTTTAGATACATAAAATAACTTTTTTGTGAGACAATGTTAGTTGGACTCCAAGAATTAGGCATTTTTAACAGCCAAGTACAAACATTAACCATTACCAAACGTTTTTGCATACGTGTCTGCGATCCAAGCCATCTCCCGGGGACCGCACGAAGAGCAAGGGCTGAAGATATCAACGGCAGGACCTGTACCCAATTGGAATCACCAAACAACCAGTGTCAATTTATGTCAAAACAAAACACATATTTATTCACAATAATAAACACACATATACAAGATGTATGACATTTACTTTGATTGTAAAAAGGTTATTAAAATAGTTCGCAGCATCCATATCACGTTCAACTATAAAACTAAAAGCTCTCAAATACCGCTATTAGTACACAGCCTCCGTCTCACGTTCAATAATCAAACTAGAAGCTCTCAAACCCCACTAGAAACTAAAACATCCGTTTCATGTTCAACAATCAAACTAGAAGCTCTCAAATACCACTAGAAGCTCTCAAATACCACTAGAAGCACACAACATCCAACCCACATTCAATGATCAATCTATAATCTCTCAAATACCACTATACACACAACATCCAACCCACATTCAATGATCAATCTAGAAGCTCTCAAATACCACTAGACACACACAACATCCAACCCACATTCAATGATCAATCTAGAAGCTCTCAAATACCACTATACACACAACATCCAACCCACATTCAATGATCAATCTATAATCTCTCAAATACACTATACACACAACATCCAACCCACATTCAATGATCAATCTAGAAGCTCTCAAATACCACTAGACACACACAACATCCAACCCAATTCAAATGATCAATCTAAAAGCTCTCAAATACCACTATACACACAACATCCAACCCACATTCAATGATCAATCTAGAAGCTCTCAAATACCACTAGACACACACAAACATCCAACCCACATTCAATGATCAATCTAGAAGCTCTCAAATACCACTATACACACAACATCCACCACATTCAACAATCAATCTAGAAGCTCTCAAATACCACTAGACACACACAACATCCAACCCACATTCAATGATCAATCTAGAAGCTCTCAAATACCACTAGACACACACAACATCCAACCCACGTTCAATGATCAATCTAGAAGTTCTCAAATACCACTAGACACACACACAAAACCCGTCTCACGTTCAACGATCAAACTATAGGATCTCAAATATTACTCTAAATATAGAACCTCCATCTCACATTTAACGATCAAACTAGAAGCTCTCAATTACCACTAGAAGCACACAACATTCGTCTCACGTTCAACGATCAAACTAGAAGCTCTCAAGTAGTAATGAAAGTAAACATATTCCATCTCACATTCAACGCTCTAACTAGAAGCTCTCAAATACCACTAGAAGCCCGCAACATCCGTCTCCCGTTCAACAATCAAACTAGAAGCTCTCAAATACCACTAGAGCACACAACATCCGTCTCACGTTCAACGATCAAACTAGAAGCTCTCAAGTAGTAATGAAAGTAAACATATTCCATCTCACATTCAACGCTCTAACTAGAAGCTCTCAAATACCACTAGAACCCCGCAACATCCGTCTCCCGTTCAACAATCAAACTAGAAGCTCCCAAATACCACAAGACACATGCCACATTCAACCCACGTTCAATGACCAATCCAAAATATCTCAAATATCATTAGAAACACACAACATTCCTCCAACGTGCAAAGATCAATATAGAAGCTTCCAAATACCACTAGAAACTCACAACATCTGTTCCGCGATCATCGATCAATCGAGAAGCCTAGAGCAACACAATAAGCGGAAGACAGATATAAGTTAGCGATACCCCCACCTGCGAACCCCTTGCGGAAGAGCTCGAGGGCGAACCTTCGGACTATCCTCTCAATCTCATGGGCGTTGTACCTCTTGATGTCAACCACCAGCCCGGACTTGGCGCCTCCGAATGGCACCGCGGCGCACGCTGCCTTAAAGGACGTGAGCGCTGCCATCGCTTTCAGGTCCTCCACGTCGATACTGGCCGCAAGTTTGATCCCTGTGGGAGTAGTGACAGAACGGGCTAGCAGACATTCACATGACATACTGGGCAAGCTGTGTTTTCCATATTGTTCTACCCCTTGATCTGAGGGATAAGACTACAAATATACCTTCTTTAAAAGGTGCCCTGGCTAATCCATAAGGTCTGCCTCCTGAACTATGAAATGGAACTACATAGTATACCTCCTTTGCAAGGTGCCCTGTGTGTGCCGTGCTGCACCCTGTAGCCTGTGAACATCTCGTGCCGGCCAGAGTCAAGTTGGACCGGGAAACAAACCCGGAGGACGTTCTTACAAGGTTGGATCAATCTCAGCACGTCCTGGACCTTCCTGATCCTCTCTGAGTCGGACAGGAAGTAGTCCTTCCTGAGCATCTCAACCAGGTGGTCATGTAGCAGCTCGCATCCTCTGTGGTAGTGAAAGTTCACCATGTCGATGACGCTCGGGTTTTCTGACAGAGAAGCATCGATCAGGTACTGGGGAATCCGATGTGCGGAATATAGCCTCTCCGTCAACACAGGCGCACTTTGGAAGATTCGACTCCGTTGGCCCAACAGACCCCCCGCGATACTAAGCGCTTTCATGAGGCCAACATTAAGTAGTTATCGTGGAGCGAAAGGAGTTTGTTATGTCTAAAGCCATTCCATGAATATCTTGGCATTTATTTTACTAAAATTATACTTCCAGTGGCATCAAAACACCCATACAAATGACTATTAAAATCGTGTCGGGTATCTTCGAAACATTTATATCAATTAAACGATTATTGTATAGAGCTATTTAAAAAAATGGCTGATTTGATGTTTTTGACTTTCCATAGAGAAGTTTAAAAGTCTCTCTCAAAGCAAAGAGAAAGAAATATCTTTCAGTGCTCAACCATTTATATTGTTTTATGGTTTTCCAGCAGACCGCCTACCGTTAGAATACTGACTTACTTAAGAGTCTACAGGTACCTAATTATTGTTGTACTTACTGGCTGACTGAGGGCCTCCGGAGATTACTGCTGAATACATGCTAACTGGAGATTTCAAGTAAATACAAAATTCACATTATACTAGAGTCAGGAGGTCATAAATGTTGTAAATAATGTCAACCGTTTAGGAAAACAATACACTAGGTAACACTTATTTTTTTAATAATCTTGCTTTGTAATATTGAATTTGATGATCTGATGCTATTTTAACTTCCAATCAATTAAGGCTTTTAATTAAAACTAGCTCCCTTTTCTGAATGGAGCGAATAAATAATCCATTTTTTTTACTGACTGTCATACCTTTATCTTGTTCTAAGAAAAATGTTCAATTAATTATTCAACCTATTGTCAGATAACGGAACTAAAAACTCTCCCGTAGGATTACCTCAAATGTTGCAGAGTCATTTTATCAAATTACCTTTCGTTGATGGAAAAAAATACATAATTACATTTTTGGACCTACACCTTCGTTTGACGGTAGAATTGATTAAAATATCGGATATATGATCAAGCGACCGTCTTTAACAATCTTCCCAAAGCTACATGAAATTTAATAAATAAATGTTGAAATTAAATCCGTGACCATTTCAATAGCCTACTGGGAACCAATGTTATATTATGAATGTTTATGTAACTCTTTTAGATGCGATGTTTAGAAAAGTTATGTTTTTCCAACTTCTTCAGAACTTATTATTCGTAACGGGTCGTTAAAAAAAAAACAGGGCCTTTCCGACCGTAATCCTTAATTAACGCAAGGGATTATCGCGAGGCTATTCATGTTAAGGTGATTTCACATTAAGCTGGAACTTAAATAATAGTGCCTAAAAATAATGGTCAACCATGGGCCAAGGGAATTCCAGAAGTAAAGGTCAGCGCATGTGGATTGCGCTCAATTGACGTCACAAGCAAAAGTAAAGGGTCCGGTACAGGGGCAATGGCTAGGTCTAAGGGATCCAGGATTGATGAGTGGAATGTTAGTTTCCTCTTTATATATATATATATAACCGTTTTCTGGAGTAACACCGGTATATATATATGTATATATATATGTATATATATGTATATATATGTATATATATGTAGATATATATACATATATATACCGGTGTTACTCCAGAAAACGGTTTTCTTTGTTTCAAACAGAAAAAAAAACTTGATTTTATTTCTTACAACTCAGTTTTTAATAAATTAAAAAAAATTTAATCAAATATGTAATAATAAAAATAATAATATATAGTACCGCGTCTTACTACCCGTTCGGGTTATACGCTTAAGTACTAATTACGCTAATGGATTAGGAATTGGGCGGGTTGAATTTAGAGGAAGTGAGCTCACATTTGCGTGGAGGAAGAGTGGAAAACCATTTAGGAAACCCCCCCCCCCAGTTCACTCGACCTAGATTCGAACCTCGATCTCCCCGTCCTCGGTGGTCGAGCTCAACACGACTAGCGCGTTAGCCAACTACGCCACTGAGGCGGGTCTTTCTGCTGTAAATATCGCGCAATGCGCATGTCAGACATACAGACAGATAAACTCTTCATTTTATTAATATACCGTGCAATGTCCCCATTTGTAAACCTTATGTTGTTTCGAAAAGGAAGGATGAGACTACAGTTCCACGAAACTCTTATCTTCTTCATCCTTGTCTCATTAGTATACATATAAAGATATCCCGGATGAGACGCAGTTGAAGCAAAAAAAAAAAAATCGATCATATTTTTTATGAATGGTGTGTATTTATTAAAATGTTAGGAATAGTCACCTCACGTTAAGTAGCCGCACTTGGAAATTTTCTATCCAACAAAAAACTAGACTTTTTCTTCTATTTAGGCGATCCATCCATAAGAGTGGACACAAAGAATTAGAGCCAATTGTGAGGACGATGACATTTCGAAACTAAGAAGTGAATCTGCCGGATGTTCTGGTCGGACGTCCCCGTGACACCTGGGTAACATGACGAGAGAGAATACCTCGAGGGGTTCGTGTCTATCAGGAGTTGTGAGCCAACCACCATGACAGGCGGTAAAGAGGATCATACAGGAGTATTCACTTGTATCACCTCCTATACTCTGCAAGCAAGGAGGACCATACAATAGTATTTAGCTGTGTTAACCTCCTGATCTAAGTAAACAAGGAGGATCAAACAAGAGTCTTTAGCTGTGTTACCCTCCTGACCTAAGTAAACAAGGAGGATCAAACAAGAGTCTTTAGCTGTGTTACCCTCCTGACCTAAGTAAACAAGGAGGATCAAACAAGAGTCTTTAGCTGTGTTACCCTCCTGACCTAAGTAAATAATGAGGATCAAACAAGAGTCTTTAACTGTGCTATCCTCCTGACCTAAGTAAACAAGGAGTATCAAACAAGAGTCTTTAACTGTGCTATCCTCCTGACCTAAGTAAGCGAGGAGTATCAAACAAGAGTCTTTAACTGTGCTATCCTCCTGACCTAAATAAACAAGGAGGATCAAACAAGCGTCTTTAGCTGTGTTACCCTCCTGACCTAAGTAAACAAGGAGGATCAAACAAGAGTATTTAGCTGTGTTACCCTCCTGACCAAAGTAAACAAGGAGGATCAAACCAGAGTATTTAGCTGTGTTACCCTCCTGACCTAAGTAAACAAGGAGGATCAAACAAGAGTCTTTAGCTGTGTTACCCTCCTGACCAAAGTAAACAAGGAGGATCAAACAAGAGTCTTTAACTGTATTACCCTCCTGACCTAAGTAAACAAGGAGGATCAAACAAGAGTCTTTAACTGTGCTATCCTCCTGACCTAAGTAAACAAGGAGTATCAAACAAGAGTCTTTAACTGTGCTATCCTCCTGACCTAAGTAAACAAGGAGGATCAAACCAGAGTATTTGGCTGTGTTACCCTCCTGACCTAAGTAAACAAGGAGGATCAAACAAGAGTCTTTAGCTGTGTTACCCTCCTGACCTAAGTAAATAATGAGGATCAAACAAGAGTCTTTAACTGTGCTATCCTCCTGACCTAAGTAAACAAGGAGTATCAAACAAGAGTCTTTAACTGTGCTATCCTCCTGACCTAAGTGAACAAGGAGGATCAAACAAGCGTCTTTAGCTGTGTTACCCTCCTGACCTAAGTAAACAAGGAGGATCAAACAAGAGTCTTTAGCTGTGTTACCCTCCTGACCTAAGTAAACAAGGAGGATCAAACAAGAGTATTTAGCTGTGTTACCCTCCTGACCAAAGTAAACAAGGAGGATCAAACCAGAGTATTTAGCTGTGTTACCCTCCTGACCTAAGTAAACAAGGAGGATCAAACAAGAGTCTTTAGCTGTGTTACCCTCCTGACCAAAGTAAACAAGGAGGATCAAACAAGAGTCTTTAGCTGTGTTACCCTCCTGACCTAAGTAAACAAGGAGGATCAAACAAGAGTCTTTAACTGTGTTACCCTCCTGACCTAAGTAAACAAGGAGGATCAAACAAGAGTTTTTAGCTGTGTTACCCTCCTGACCTAAGTAAACAAGGAGGATCAAACAAGAGTCTTTAACTGTGCTATCCTCCTGACCTAAGTAAACAAGGAGGATCAAACAAGAGTCTTTAATTGTGCTATCCTCCTGACCTAAGTAAACAAGGAATATCAAACAAATTCTGTATTTATGCTATACTCCTGACCTAAGTAAACAAGGAGGATCAAACAAGAGTCTGTATATAGCTGTGTTACCCTCCTGACCTAAGTAAACAAGGAGGATCAAACAAGAGTCTTTAACTGTGTTACCCTCCTGACCTAAGTAAACAAGGATGATCAAACAAGAGTCTTTAGCTGTGTTACCCTCCTGACCAAAGTAAACAAGGAGGATCAAACAAGAGTCTTTAACTGTGTTACCCTCCTGACCTAAGTAAACAAGGAGGATCAAACAAGAGTCTTTAACTGTGTTACCCTCCTGACCAAAGTAAACAAGGAGGATCAAACAAGAGTCTTTAACTGTGTTACCCTCCTGACCTAAGTAAACAAGGAGGATCAAACAAGAGTCTTTAACTGTGCTATCCTCCTGACCTAGGTAAACAAGGAGTATCAAACAAGAGTCTTTAACTGTGCTATCCTCCTGACCTAAGTAAACAAGGAGGATCAAACCAGAGTATTTGGCTGTGTTACCCTCCTGACCTAAGTAAATAATGAGGATCAAACAAGAGTCTTTAACTGTGTTACCCTCCTGACCTAAGTAAACAAGGAGGATCAAACCAGAGTATTTAGCTGTGTTACCCTCCTGACCTAAGTAAACAAGGAGGATCAAACAAGAGTCTTTAGCTGTGTTACCCTCCTGACCTAAGTAAATAATGAGGATCAAACAAGAGTCTTTAACTGTGCTATCCTCCTGACCTAAGTAAACAAGGAGTATCAAACAAGAGTCTTTAACTGTGCTATCCTCCTGACCTAAGTAAACAAGGAGTATCAAACAAGAGTCTTTAACTGTGCTATCCTCCTGACCTAAGTAAACAAGGAGGATCAAACAAGCGTCTTTAGCTGTGTTACCCTCCTGTCCTAAGTAAACAAGGAGGATCAAACAAGAGTATTTAGCTGTGTTACCCTCCTGACCAAAGTAAACAAGGAGGATCAAACCAGAGTATTTAGCTGTGTTACCCTCCTGACCTAAGTAAACAAGGAGGATCAAACAAGAGTCTTTAGCTGTGTTACCCTCCTGACCAAAGTAAACAAGGAGGATCAAACAAGAGTCTTTAACTGTGTTACCCTCCTGACCTAAGTAAACAAGGAGGATCAAACAAGAGTCTTTAACTGTGCTATCCTCCTGACCTAAGTAAACAAGGAGTATCAAACAAGAGTCTTTAACTGTGCTATCCTCCTGACCTAAGTAAACAAGGAGGATCAAACCAGAGTATTTGGCTGTGTTACCCTCCTGACCTAAGTAAACAAGGAGGATCAAACAAAAGTCTTTAGCTGTGTTACCCTCCTGACCTAAGTAAATAATGAGGATCAAACAAGAGTCTTTAACTGTGCTATCCTCCTGACCTAAGTAAACAAGGAGTATCAAACAAGAGTCTTTAACTGTGCTATCCTCCTGACCTAAGTGAACAAGGAGGATCAAACAAGCGTCTTTAGCTGTGTTACCCTCCTGACCTAAGTAAACAAGGAGGATCAAACAAGAGTCTTTAGCTGTGTTACCCTCCTGACCTAAGTAAACAAGGAGGATCAAACCAGAGTATTTAGCTGTGTTACCCTCCTGACCAAAGTAAACAAGGAGGATCAAACCAGAGTATTTAGCTGTGTTACCCTCCTGACCTAAGTAAACAAGGAGGATCAAACAAGAGTCTTTAGCTGTGTTACCCTCCTGACCTAAGTAAATAATGAGGATCAAACAAGAGTATTTAACTGTGCTATCCTCCTGACCTAAGTAAACAAGGAGTATCAAACAAGAGTCTTTAACTGTGCTATCCTCCTGACCTAAGTGAACAAGGGGGATCAAACAAGCGTCTTTAGCTGTGTTACCCTCCTGACCTATGTAAACAAGGAGGATCAAACAAGAGTCTTTAGCTGTGTTACCCTCCTGACCTAAGTAAACAAGGAGGATCAAACCAGAGTACTTAGCTGTGTTACCCTCCTGACCTAAGTAAACAAGGAGGATCAAACAAGAGTCTTTAACTGTGCTATCCTCCTGACCTAAGTGAACAAGGGGGATCAAACAAGCGTCTTTAGCTGTGTTACCCTCCTGACCTAAGTAAACAAGGAGTATCAAACAAGAGTCTTTAACTGTGCTATCCTCCTGACCTAAGTAAACAAGGAGGATCAAACCAGAGTATTTGGCTGTGTTACCCTCCTGACCTAAGTAAACAAGGAGGATCAAACAAGAGTCTTTAGCTGTGTTACCCTCCTGACCTAAGTAAATAATGAGGATCAAACAAGAGTATTTAACTGTGCTATCCTCCTGACCTAAGTAAACAAGGAGTATCAAACAAGAGTCTTTAACTGTGCTATCCTCCTGACCTAAGTGAACAAGGAGGATCAAACAAGCGTCTTTAGCTGTGTTACCCTCCTGACCTAAGTAAACAAGGAGGATCAAACAAGAGTCTTTAGCTGTGTTACCCTCCTGACCTAAGTAAACAAGGAGGATCAAACCAGAGTATTTAGCTGTGTTACCCTCCTGACCTAAGTAAACAAGGAGGATCAAACCAGAGTATTTAGCTGTGTTACCCTCCTGACCTAAGTAAACAAGGAGGATCAAACAAGAGTCTTTAGCTGTGTTACCCTCCTGACCAAAGTAAACAAGGAGGATCAAACAAGAGTTTTTAGCTGTGTTACCCTCCTGACCTAAGTAAACAAGGAGGATCAAACAAGAGTCTTTAACTGTGTTACCCTCCTGACCTAAGTAAACAAGGAGGATCAAACAAGAGTTTTTAGCTGTGTTACCCTCCTGACCTAAGTAAACAAGGAGGATTAAACAAGAGTCTTTAGCTGTGTTATCCTCCTGACCTAAGTAAACAAGGAGGATCAAACAAGAGTCTTTAATTGTGTTACCCTCCTGACCTAAGTAAACAAGGAGGATCAAACAAGAGTCTTTAACTGTGTTACCCTCCTGACCAAAGTAAACAAGGAGGATCAAACAAGAGTCTTTAGCTGTGTTACCCTCCTGACCAAAGTAAACAAGGAGGATCAAACAAGAGTCTTTAACTGTGTTACCCTCCTGACCTAAGTAAACAAGGAGGATCAAACAAGAGTCTTTAACTGTGCTATCCTCCTGACCTAAGTAAACAAGGAGGATCAAACAAGAGTCTTTAGCTGTGTTATCCTCCTTACCTAAGTAAACAAGGAGGATCAAACAAGAGTCTTTAATTGTGCTATCCTCCTGACCTAAGTAAACAAGGAATATCAAACAAATTCTGTATTTATGCTATCCTCCTGACCTAAGTAAACAAGGAGGATCAAACAAGAGTCTGTATATAGCTGTGTTATCCTCCTGACCTAAGTATACAAGGAGGATCAAACAAGAGTTTTTAGCTGTGCTATCCTCCTGACCTGAGTAAACAAGGAGGATCAAACAAGATTCTGTAATTATGCTATCCTCCTGACCTACGCAAGCCAGGAGAATAAAAATATACGTGTATAATCATCCTTGCTTGCGAGTTGCGACTGTCATGGCTTCTTTAGTTCGTAGTGTGACAGTTTTTCAGCGCTGAAGTTACATAACTGTTTAGATACTCTACATTGTTGATTTACATCTGTTGTCAATATTTATGATTATTTACTTCTTAAGTAACCACGAAAATATGATCCCATTAAATGTGGTAGTTTACATTTTATATAGGTAGTTTAAATTTCTAAATACAATAAGCCTCCTTGTTTCGGAACTTATTTTTTTTATCGAATTAGCACTACTTAGAACTTGAACATTTATTGTCGCTCTAGGTACTTTGTGTCAGATGCAGGCGGCTAATTCCTTGATTTGTGACGTCACGTGTCGTAACGCGTGGACGTTATTTCGTCATTTAAGACCCGCAAGTCAACGTTTTTTCCACATTTTGAAACATAATATATCTATGTGCTCTTGTTCTCTCCTCCCCCGAGAATTAATATTAGATACGCATCTAATTGTGATATAGTTTTATTACTATTTTTTCACTTCTTGTGGGAACCTAAATTCGATCCAGTTCAGATTAAACATGGCGAGTACGTCCACATAGTGTATAACGCTATGTATTGGCCTACGTAATGTCTTCAAAAGGAAGGCTAAATACGAGCCTCCCCCCCCCCCCCCCACATATGACACATCCCTCCTGGTGGTGGGGTGGTGAAGCTCAGCGCACCGAGGGTCCGGTTGTATCTTTGTCAAGGTCGCGTCTTATCGTGGGCAGCAGAGAGTGAGTGAGTGAGTGAGTAACGTTATGGAGAGAGTTATAAGACCCGGCCAACTGGAGCACTGGCTGCAGACACATTCCGGTAGTCACAGGTGAGTACTAAGTTTAACCTGCAGGTAGTTAGAGTTGAGAGGGTGGAACAATGTCACTCGCAGCTCGGGTAGTATAAATTAAGGGAGGCAAGAGTTGGGCATAGTTTTATAATTATGTGATAAGCTTAGTACTTACTAGCACCTTTCGGTTGCGTCTACCACTTTTAAATTCCATCTAAATTGTTTTGTTTTTTAACAAAGTGTGCTCTCTGAATTAACAACAATCCACAGGGATTTAACACACATTGTTGGCGACATCCCACAATATTTTTACTGTGTGTATGTGTGTATAATTAATACAAGTTATTTAACGTGCGATCCAATCGACTGATATCAGCATGTTATTTACAAACCAACTTCATTCTAGAATAGACACAACACCCTGTCTTCCGGCCTTTAATTCATCAATATCAAAGTGGAATTCCCTATTTCACCAATGAATGTATGTTGGGAATCGAACACATGGCCCTTATCTTAGGTTTGAGTTAGTATGAAAACACTTAAGTGGGGCTTTCCGAACCTTGGAGCGCGAGTGTATTTATTTGGATGGGAATTAATAAATATAAACTTAACCTAACGGTGAAAAAGTATATCGAGAAACTAAGCAGTTCGTTTGGAATGGGAAATAGAAAACCGGCTCTGCAAATGTGATTCAGATTTAATCCCGACCTTACAAGGTCGGAGCGATGACTAAACCCACCAGTAAATTATATCTTTATCGGCTCCACGGCGCCGAGGAACGGGGACTGGTTCTAGTTTCCGAAGAAGATCTGGTTAGTAAATTAATAGCGGCTTTGGTTGTGTTGACACTTTCCCCACCTTGGTACAGTGTTGCCACGTGGTCAATATATCTCATTTAAGTTCTGCCCTCCATTTCTTGTGATGACAGTAATTTTAGACAATAGAGTTTTTAATTCTAAACCGTGAACAAAATTTTCTGACAAATTGGGATTACAACCCGCAATATTTGTATCTTTAATTACGTTACTCTCTGCCATAAAGAGCTATTGTTGAGTCCGGGAAATATAAAATGTAATCTGCGCATTTGCAGAGAGTTGAAAAGAAGTCACAGCCAAAGAAAGTATAGTTGGACATGTCCTATACAGTAACAATGACTGCGCATAAGTGGTCTAGTTGTAATAAATATGTTTTTTGAACATAATATAACATAGGAACTTGCATCAAACTAATTTATCTATTTTTCTAACCTTTTAATGATCATCCATTGTCGCTGTTTCGGATGCTGACAACATTTATCTTTGGCTTGTAGCTTGACTTACGCTTTTACTACGGTGAGAACGCGGTCGAAAGATCATGCAACTTTTTTTCTGTTAACATTATTCACGTTTTACTATATTTTTGCTATTATTTTATCAGTATTGATAATAAGTAACATCTTCATATCCCATGACTTGGTCTATGAATAATGAAAGTAATGTGAGTGACTTTGTAATTTCAGATACTGTTTTTCCTACCGTATCCCTGCTGTATTATACATTACTGCGTTAGACTTGGCTAATAGCTTTATGTGGCTGTGACGTCACTAATGTCAAAACGTTTTAGGTAATGTTGTTTCAGTTGGGCTTATGTTTGCTGTGCAGTCCAGGAGGTAAAAATAGATTACTTACTTAATCTATGGTACTAGGAGCTCGAAAGTTCATTGCCGCTCTTACAAAAGTATGCCACCTTCTGATATCTTGAGCTAGTTATATCCAGTCCACCTCATTACATCCTATCTATTTCAGCTCCATTATAATGTTATCCTCCCATCTGCATCTAGGTATTTCCAATGGACTCTTCCCATTGGACTTACCAGTCGATACCATGAACAAGGTTCTAGATTCTCCCATTCATGCTGCATGTCCTGCCCACTCTAATTTATAAGACTTGACTATCCTAACAATGTCTTGTGATGAGTATTACAGGGTATGTAACTCACAATTATGTAGCCCTCCATCCTCCAGTACAAGATTTTATATATATATATATATAGTAGATTAAATAAGTTTATTAGTGGGGCTGGATCAAGTGTAAATAGTTTTCTCCGTGCAAGTGTGGCTCTAAATACCTCCAAATTATTCAGATAATATTGGTAGTACTGCTTGTGTGCTAAAGTCAGCTTAACGCAGTTCGATACAATCGACGTTTTGATACAACGACCCACTCTCATAAATACTATTCTTAAACAAGCAATCAAATATACAGCAAACAGAATAGACACAATATTATGCAATCAATAACAATTTTCTCTCAGTGATGTAACAATATGTGTATAGTTTAAGGGGTCCTCGTGATGTCATTTGAATACCTACCAGAATAATGTTTGTCGTACCTGAATATGTTGTATTGATAATATTGCTGATGTAAACATATTTTGAACAGTTTATGAATGTGGTTCGTGCCAATGTTTTTACTAATTATTTTTTACCATTGTAATAAAATGCTCTCTCCACTCCAAAGAAATGAAACAGTGACAGCGTTTTAATTAGGTACATCCGCTTAAATTGCTCTAAGATGTCGTGACCATAAGTTGTTTGATTCAAGAATGATCTTTGACAATAATTAGAATTAAAAACACAAATAAATAGTTAAATGAATGTACCAGATTAATAAATATATATATTAAAACCAAGAACAATTCACATTTGAAATCATAAACACAAAGTTGTCATCTATATAATAAAAGTAGATAGTTATAAATTGATTAAAACATTTGTAAAGTTTAAAAGGTTACAACAAACATGTTACATTTAATGAAATCGAAACTATTAGCCAAAAAGTCTATAAAAACTTTTTGAAAAAATAAATAAATAAAGTCAGTTATTTTGTCCACCGTACCTTAATATATACATACATTTCATTTGTGATTTTAATTCTAATTATTGTCAAAAATGTTTTATTGAAAAGTGCCTCAAGACAATAACTAAAGTGTTTTCTAAAATTGGTTCAGAAAGTTGGTTTCTAAGGGACTGTTGCAATGGAGTCAAACAGATGACCTCTCTCTTAAACGCCTTTTACCTGGTGATGTGTAACATGTTTAACACAGGCCGGTCACAGAAATGTATTTTAGAGGGGGTAAAGTTGCCTAGCAGGAAATGACATGATGAGAGAGGGACTGATGGAACCCTACATAGCCCCTCCCCCTTTTCGACACGCCCCTTGTTTGATATAACCTCAGTTTTAGCTTTTGTGGTGCTGACTGACAGCTCACAGCTGACTTCTGACGGCTTTGAAAAGCTACCAGACCAAATTATGTATCCCTACGCCGAACCATATGATCTGCAAAAAACATGTCTTTAGCAGTTGTCACTTCTGACAGTCAAAATTTAGGTATATACCTAACTGTTGACTGTCAGAAGTCAGCTGTGAGCTGTCAGTCAGCACCACAGAAGATAAAACTGAGGTATATGTTATCATAGTGTGTATTGTACGATACGATGTGTCGAGTAAAATACTGTGGCAACACTGTCCAGTATTAAATGTCCTTTCTATCAGGAGGAGGGGAGGGGGGACTGGTCCAACTCACGATTAGTCTTTCTCCGACCGATCTGCCATCTGGTGGCGTGTTACAGGAGCTGAGTACTTCCAGAACACAAGTAACCATGACAGGACGTGCCAACAGGACACTGGTGTTTACAGTCCTTCTAGGGGTCCTCGCCACCTGGGCCCACGCAATCATTGTTGGAGGTAAGGACATTTTATATAGATATTATATTTTAATTGTTTCCTCTAGTAACACCGTTTAAGCTCTAACGGCTTACTGTAAGACGTGAGGAAGAGGAGAGTGGTTTATAGTAAATGTACCCTCATTAGCATGTGGAGGAGTTGGGGAAAACCTTAGCTATAAGCAACATGTTGAAAAACACCCAGCTGAGACTCGAATCCCAACTTATCCGTCATCAGCAATCCAGATTAAATTAGCCTGACATTTTATCAGCGCGCTCACCAGTACGGGCTTCATGTTAATAACATCAGATAAATTTTAGCTTGAGTTTAAGAGTTTTCAAGTCATAATAGTGAGGAGGGGACAAACAAAATTAAATTAAATTAAATTAATACACTATAGTTTACATTCTCTCCCTTCCCCCTCCATAAAGCTAATATTTTGAATTTGTAGGTTTTATTATTTGATTAGAGTTTCATTCGCACTTTGCGGCATCAATATCGTTTCCTTGATTCCAAATCCTCACACTTCTAATTTTCATCGAAGTTTATTACTTGATGCACACCTAACACGAATGGTGGGGATTTTTTGTTATGCTCCTAGTTTGGCAAATAAAAACACCTCTACCACACCACTGGTTAATATTTGTTAGTATAATTAACAAAGCTACAACTTAATTAAACTACAGTGTGGATGGTTCATAATAGTAAGATAGGCTTGTATGTAACCCATACAAAGCCATAACCGGTGGGTGGGGGTGATTTGGAGGCTCAACCCGTCCATCCCCCCATTCCCCCATCCACCTCCCGAAAGTTTACAAATAAAACTACCTTATTTAGAGAATCAAATAGCCAAAGCTATTATATTCGTTTTACTGAGGATTTACTCGCATCTAGATATCATGTTTTGAAAATTGAAAAAGAAGCCAAAGGTCTCGGGTTAGATTCCCGTGTCCAGGTGTAATTTTTCAATTTTCAGAATATAATACCTTATTTACAGTTTAAACAAAACAATGCAATATGAGTTAGGTTGTTGCCACAATTATAATGTTTAGGTACATCAAAAAACTCGTTTGTGATTGTGTTAATTAATCAGTCAACAAAGCTGGCTGGACTATAAAACAAAATAATGACAAAGGAAATAGGGAGTATTAGTGAATGTGGGGGAAACTGTGAAAGCTGGTCTCTTAGATTAGGAAACAACAAAACTTTTCAACTGAAAACTATTTGGAGGGTAGTTCTAATAACACATCGCAAAGGGTCTACAAAGGGGTGAAGGGGTCCAACTATAAGTCCAAAACTGATTGCAGTTCGCGAAAATATAAAAAGCAGCCGTTTGAGCCTACCTGGAAATGAGTCTGAGTAATAAAAATACTGTGATGTGTGATTGTTTTTAGTTTTTCTAGTTTAGTGTGTAGTGTAGAAAATGTTAGTAAGATATTTAGTGTGTTGGTAAAACTTCTAAACTTATTATGAATGCTAAGTTTTATTTTCTAAGTTAACACTATGAATTCGAGGAAACGAACAAAACAATCTAGTTTTTCATTTTTAGTAGGAAGAGCCTTAAATAATTGTTTTTCTTTGCTGCCAAAATTGATAATATTGTATTATTTTATAAGTATTAATAATATAATATCAAATATGAAATCTACAGATCACATGACTGACGTATGAAAACCTATGGTAAAATTCTTTCAAGCAATTTTTGTATGGCTGTCAAAAAGGTTTGTTTCTTCCCATCTGAATGACTATAGATCGGGTCGTCTGAAGAGCGGCGATTGGTCACCATTTTCGATACATCTGTGTTTCATTGATCAAGTTATAAATGCCTTTATTTGAGTTTAATATTGTACTCAGTTTGCGGGGTTGACTCAACCGTTTCTTCAAGCACAATTTTTTTAGACCTCCAATTTATTAAGAGAAATACGAAATCATCTCTAACATTATTGAGGCTGGGTCAGTGGCGGTGGGATCTTATTTGTGTAGTGTAGTGTAGCAAGTTGTTTCCAAGCTATTGGAATGATCCTCACCTGGAATAATTATTTTGAAAATTAAACTCTTCTAAAATCTATTTAAAGTAGTACACCCTAAGAATTTCTCGGGAATCTTGATGCCCCTACAAGATAGTTGGAATGGTCCTGTCCTGATTTTTTTAATTTAAATTTGATTGCTTTAGAAATTATTTAATGACTATTTTTAATCTTATCATAATATTTTAAAATATAAGAGGGAGCTGAAATAAATCTAAATAGGAGTAAATTTATTTAAGGTATAAAAATTGTTTTCAAGGATATAGACCCTTCTACCCATTACCCTACCCCAGTTTATATCACCGAATTATACCTTTTTAAGTGCTAGATGTAAGTTTTCAGATTTGGAGAAGGAGATGCTATGTACATTTCTAAATCTTAACCAAATTTTAGCATTACGATCCCTGCTCTTAATTACCATGGAATCAACTCCAGATAGCTACGTCTACCACTAGATACATTTAATTTTAGAAGGTGTGCCCTCCAGACCCTCGTAAAATGTAGGCCATGCTACGGCCTTGAACCCACACATGTTATTGGTTCTAAAAATAAATAGAAGCCCTTCATTCAAGCGTTCCCTTGATATTGGCAAATCTTCCCCAAGACCAAAACTCAGTTATTATTTGATTCTTGTAGAGGATTGCATGATGAATCCAATGGTGTTTTTAGAATTACTTTACCTAAAAAATGACTGAGCCATAATTTTTTAAACCTTGAGATTATAATAACCCAGTTATGAGGAAACTGCGATTAAATTTGTATATATTGAGCTAACTTACAAAAAAATATCACTCACCTATTTCAGCATTATATCTAGCGTATAAAATATGAAATATAAACTATGTTTTGTTTAGTTTCTCAGAAAGATGCTAGGAAGCCTTTCTAAAAACACTATATTTTGACCCAGCCAACTTAAATAAGCTCTCCTGAACATTTTTCTCATGGAAGTTAAGGTCCCTTTTAACGCGTCTCATCACATATAAGTTTAGCTCCGAAATGTTGGATTATCAAAAAATAAGCTTCAATATACTGTAAATGATACCCACGAGGTTTTAGAGAAAGGTGACGATATTAACCCTTATCATCTTAGAAGATGAAAACAACAAGCTATTCGAAACGCAGACCAGACCAAATCAACAGGGAAGGTCAATAAATAAAAACACGTTGGATTTAATAATAATATATCTAGTAGTAGAATATTAAACGCTTCGATGGCCTCGTCGTCTAAGGCAGGAGCCAGTAACTTTTTTAGTATCGTGAGCCATTTGGGTTAAAAAAAATGGTGCACCAGTTTGAAAAAAAGTATTCAGCAAAATATTTTAACTTTATATTTTTCATATAATAATTAGTTAATAGTTTATTTTTATGAACATAATAAATTGTTTGTTTGCTAAATCCTTTGCGGGCCAGATAAAATCAGTCAGCGGGTCGGATCCAGCCTGCGGGCCATTGGTTGCCAATTACTGGTCCAAGGCGTCACTCTCGCAATAGATTGGACTGCCGATGACCAGTAGATCGGGTTCGAAGCCCGGTTGGGTGCACTGAGGATGTATTTTCCTAAATAGTTTTTCACTCTCCCGCCCCGTGAATGCGGATACATTTCCTCTAAATTCAACCTTACTTATTCCTAACACATCAGTGGAATTAGTATATAGGCCGCCTATAATCCGAACGGGTGGTAAGATGCGGTGCTAAAATAAAAGTATTCGTGTCTATCCCCTAGATACAAGTTGATACTATATGTGATACATATCAGTGCCACGTGTTGCGTCTCTAGATATCTCACGGCGCTTTATCTTCTGGGAGTCGCTTCAAGCACGGGAGGACAGAGGTTATCTCGAAAACAGCATTAAAATTCGAGTCTGTTGCTTGGACGCCTGCCACATTGATCATGGACTATCAACTGGTGATCTTTATAACTATCATCCCACAGGTACTCGACACATAATAGAGTGGGTTGTTATCACAGGGGATTCAGACTTTTAGTGAACTCGGAATAGCTCGTAGGAACCTAGTTCTGTTCGTCACTGCCTGTAGGTTGAATTTCGATTCCACAGGAATTCGAACCAATGTCTGGGATGGGGAGAATCAGAGCCAGCAATTGCTCTGTAGTAGTAAAAAAAAAAAGGGTAGATAAAGAAGGGGGACAGCTAAGATTGACTTATGGTCAAATAAATAAAAACGTTAACTTGTGAATCATGATGTTTGCTTATGAAACGTACCAGTACACAATAGGTCATGTGTGGTGTAGCAGTTACTTAAGACGTTTTGGATTTGAATATATATATATATAAATAATGTTAGGCCCTGTCCACTTTTCATGGGATGAACCTTATCTGACAGCAAGAAAAGCTACTATTATCTACTTTAATGTAGTCATTTGTCAAGTAATGTGATCTCTATGGGTCACTTTTGATAGATATTATCAATACCGATAAAATACTTCTAATAATAAAGTAAAATGCTAGTAGTTCTAGCCACAATATAATTTATTTATATTTTCTAAATGTTTCTTCCTTTGAAAATTGGAATGTATTTCTACATGGACAGTGTCGTTACATACATTCAATCAGAAGGGAGTTTCCATAAGTTTGAAAATTGTTTGTTTTGTATTCGAATTTTCTTCTTTCTAATATTATATATTCATTTTAATTAACTAAAAAAATAGGTATTGAAGAGATTAATTTTAATAATGTTTTATATTCTAATTAAATTGTCTTGATGCTCTAATCCCTGCATCTATGATTGTGTAGCGTGTGTATTGCACGTGCACTCGTATCGGATATTAATTTTTAGACCACGGACCCGGCTCTAGGGTTGAGCAACTTCCCACCTTGCGGGTCAAAGTCAGTCCAACCAAACCCACAGTTGCTCTCCCCTCCCCTCCCAGTTTAAATCCCACGAATACTAACGTGGAATTGGAGGGATTCCCTGTTGAACATAAATCGTGTCGTGAGCGGGAGACTTGTCATGGGAACATATTTTCCGTGAGTGTGTGACGTCATAACTAACTTTCGAGTCAAAGAACCCATTAAAATATTTCCTTAAGAGGGTTTTATCCGGTAATAGACCAGTTCTGGGAATGAGAGCTCGCGATTTGTTGGTTGGCATAATGTTTTTTACAGTGTTGGAAAGTAATCGATGAAATGAGAGATGAGTATATCACGACTCCCACCGGTGGACGCGCTAAAAAAGGCGTCGTTATAGCCTTATCTTGTTTTCATTTGATGGAGTGTGTGGTAGGGGTGGGGAAAGGCGGGGTTGGAACTGAGTGTTCCTAGGTCGAGGTATTTCAGTCTTCCTCCACGTATGTGGTAATACACTTTCTCTAAACTCTATCTCCCTCATACTTAACACATTAGCGTAAATGTGCGGACAACTCGGACAAAGTATCTTATGTTTTACACTTCATCAAAATGAAAGTAGAAAATAACGTTCTTTGGTACTCATTAGGACTTTTTGGTAATCGGTGAGGGATATGTTCAAAAAAAGAACAAGTAATTATGTAATTATGGAGTTATAAACTATAAGTGTATGTATATAAATAATTTCAACTAACATAAATGCTTATTTTGCCTTGTGAATAGTGATTTTTCCCCCCCTCCATTCTACGGTGTATTTAGCTTTCCATTTCTGAACACACATAAGAACAATCCTTACAAACTAACTTAGCCTAAGACATTTTACCTAATTTGTACTACACATGCATTCACTAACTGGATAGCAGAGCGAGCCCTTAGATCAAGCGTATCAGACTCACGGCTCACTGACCGTATGCGGCCCTATACATGATTCTGTGCAGCCCACGGGCATTATAATGAACCTTCATAAAATAATAACGTATTCTTATTTTTATAAAGGTCGAAGAAATACAACATTTTGTTTGGAATGTGATATTTGAGAATTTGTCAACATTTAGGAAACCTGGCATGTGAGGTTGGTGTGCCAAATATATACTATCTCTTCGACATGGATCAATTCCAAAAAATGGTTGGATTGGCTCACCAAATACCGTGCAGTGTTTGTCAGCAGATAGGTATGGCAACAGTTGTTCCCTCCCATGGGATGAAATGAAACCTAACACTTTGTAGGTCCAGGATTACGGACACACACATGCGTCAACAATAGGAAAATGACATTGGCATAAGATTTAAAGCCCGGCATTAACACCGTTGTTGCAACGTTTCAAACTTTATTGTTGCCCATAAAAGGAGTCAAATTATTGGTGAAATTATAGCGTAAGTCTTATTATTATACATAGGGGGGCCTATTCTATTTTTAATAATAAGATACTAACCCTTCTCCATGATGAGTGATTCTCAAACTTTTATCTTTACCCCATTCCATAATAGTTGAACTAAATTAATTCTCCCCTCTCTCTCCTACCTAACTATTTTAGTCTTTATGTTATATTATGTTTCTACCTTTTTTTTACTTAACTAGCTAAAAGTACAACAAAATTAGCCACAAAGCACAATAATGTTAAAGCACCGGTAGTTATCAATGACGCAGGCGTACATAGAAAAATTGAAACACATAAAACTTCCAACCATCAGAGTGACTCAGTTCAGAGAATCAAGCAGAACCTTAAAATGACGATGTTAAGAGCCGTATGAACAAATTCCTGGCCACGTAAGAGAGAGAAAGAGAGAGAGCAAATATTGGTGCTGTTAATAGCATCAAATTCCTGCTGTACTAAGTTATGAACTGGCTGCTTATAAAGTTACTCCCTCAACCCCTTCACCCTCCATCCTCTTACTAGGCAAGTACGTTGATACTCCCTTGATCTACCCCCACCCCCATGATTAAAATCCTATTTCCTAAATATAAAGATTTACCACTATAACCTCTTAGTCACAGGGATGGCGCGCGCAGAGTGTAAAAATAATCAAACTTACTCTGATGCCATGTTTGGTTAGAACTGCTTGCCCTCAAAACTCTCGACGAAGAAACTACACGCTCTTATTAAACGGTCAGTATGTAGTCGAGAACACGAAAACAGTATTAGTCACGGTTCACACAAAACGTGGTAGCTCCCAGCGATCTAGAACACTGATTGTAGTTACATAATAGTGGGTTGTTATACTTACATTTAGTTTCTGTACCTACTATATTTTTAAAACTTCTTTTACCCCCTTTGGTTACAATTAGACCTGGATGGAGAGAGTCATTAAAACGTAAGGTAGATTACCCTTGAGCAAGTTGACCTTGCAGTTGTGATGATGCATCGAGGGACCCGTATGGTAAGGAGAATGTTTTGAGTCTCGCCGACTGCCGGACGCGTAATAAACTGGGGCATGTAAACAAGTGACGTGAGTTGAGAGTGATTCAGAACAGGATATTGGTAGACAGCTTCTTGTTGCGCAATAAGAGATTGGGAGACTGGTCCCGTTCTTAACACACAGTGGCTGAGTGGGTCGTGTGCTTGCGTGCACAGGGTGAGCAACACATTGTGTTCTCCAGTTGACTGTTCCAAGCTATGTGACCAACACATTATGTTCTCCAGTTGACTGTTCCAAGCTATGTGACCAACACATTGTGTTCTCCAGTTGACTGTTCCAAGCTATGTGAGCAACACATTATGTTCTCCAGTTGACTGTTCCAAGCTATGTGAGCAACACATTATGTTCTCCAGTTGACTGTTCCAAGCTATGTGAGCAACACATTATGTTCTCCAGTTGACTGTTCCAAGCTATGGGGAGCAACACATTATGTTCTCCAGTTGACTGTTCAAGCTATGTGACCAACACATTATGTTCTCCAGTTGACTGTTCCAAGCTATGTGAGCAACACATTAATGATTCTCCAGTTGACTGTTCCAAGCTATGTGAGCAACACATTATGTTCTCCAGTTGACTGTTCCAAGCTATGTGACCAACACATTGTGTTCTCCAGTTGACTGTTCCCTAAGCTATGTGACCAACACATAATGTTCTCCAGTCGACTGTTCCAAGCTATGTGAGCAACACATTATGTTCTCCAGTTGACTGTTCCAACTATGTGAGCAACACATTGTGTTCTCCAGTTGACTGTTCTAAGCTATGTGACCAACACATTGTGTTCTCCAGTTGACTGTTCCAAACTATGAGCAAAAATATATTCGCCAGTTATGAAAAGTCCAATGTATCTGAGAACAACACATTGTTCTCAGTTGACTGTTCAAGCAGTGACAACAACATTGGTTCTCCAGTCGACTTCCAACTATGTGAGCAACAATAATTCCCAGTTGTGTATCACTTGAGCAACACATTATGTTTCTCCACTAAGTTACACTTCTGTTCTAACCTCATGGACAAATTAGACCATATGGTCCCAGTCGACTGTTAAAAAGCTATGTAGAGTCAACACTTATGTTCTTCAGTTGACTGATACACTATGTGAGCAACACATTATGTTCATCCAGTTGATGTTCGCACAGCTATGTGAGCAACACATTGCTGTTACAAGTAGTGAGGAAGCTGATTCAGAAAGCTATGTGAGCAACAGCATTTGTTCCCAGTAGTGACTGTCCGCTATGTGAGCAACACATGTAGTTCTCCAGTTGACTGTTCCAAGCTATGGTGAGCAACACAATGTTCTCCAGTTGACTAGTTCCATATGCACTATGTGAGCAACACATTATGTTCTCCAGTTGACTGTTCCAAGCTATGTGACAACACATTATGTTCTCCAGTTGACTGTTCCAAGCTATGTGAGCAACACATTATGTTCTCCAGTTGACTGTTCCAAGCTATGTGAGCAACACATTATGTTCTCCAGTTGACTGTTCCAAACTATGTGAGCAACACATTGTGTTCTCCAGTTGACTGTTCCAAGCTATGTGAGCAACACATTATGTTCTCCAGTTGACTGTTCCAAGCTATGTGAGCAACACATTATGTTCTCCAGTTGACTGTTCCAAGCTATGTGAGCAACACATTATGTTCTCCAGTTGACTGTTCCAAGCTATGTGAGCAACACATTATGTTCTCCAGTTGACTGTTCTAAGCTATGTGACCAACACATTGTGTTCTCCAGTTGACTGTTCCAAACTATATGAGCAACACAAAATATTCTCCAGTTGACTGTTCCAAGCTATGTGAGCAACACATTATGTTCTCCAGTCGACTGTTCCAAGCTATGTGACCAACACATTGTGTTCTCCAGTTGACTGTTCTAAGCTATGTGACCAACACATTATGTTCTCCAGTCGACTGTTCCAAGCTATGTGAGCAACACATTATGTTCTCCAGTTGACTGTTCCAAACTATGTGAGCAACACATTGTGTTCTCCAGTTGACTGTTCTAAGCTATGTGACCAACACATTGTGTTCTCCAGTTGACTGTTCCAAACTATATGAGCAACACAAAATATTCGCCAGTTGACTGTTCCAAGCTATGTGAGCAACACATTATGTTCTCCAGTCGACTGTTCCAAGCTATGTGACCAACACATTGTGTTCTCCAGTCGACTGTTCCAAGCTATGTGAGCAACACATTATGTTCTCCAGTTGGCTATTCCAAGCTATGTGAGCAACACATTATATTCTCCAGTTGAATGTTCCAAGCTATGTGAGCAACACATTCTGTTCTCCAGTCGACTGTTCCAAGCTATGTGAGCAACACATTATGTTCTCCAGTCAGCTGTTCCAAGCTATGTGAGCAACACATTATGTTCTCCAGTTGACTGTTCCAAGCTATGTAAGCAACACATTATGTTCTCCAGTTGACTGTTCCAAGCTATGTGAGCAACACATTATGTTCTCCAGTTGGCTGTTCCAAGCTATATGAGCAACACATTATGTTCTCCAGCTGTCTGTTCCAATCTATATGAACCACACAAAATATTCTCCAGTTGACTGTTCCTAACTATGTGAACAATTTAAAATGTCCTTTAGTTGACTTTTTGGCTATGTGAGCAACACAAAAGTGTCTCCTGTTGACTGTTATTAACCATGTGAGCAACACAAAATCTCCTCTAGTTGACTGTTCCAAGCCGGTTTCGTGTTAATTGCATTCCTACAAACGTTCGTAAAGGTCAACTGATGACACATTCAACACACACTCTTATGTCGACATTTCAAACCTCTTTTCTCTCGTAATTTGTAAGTAGCCTATGGCAAGCTTAAGTACATTTAATTTTTCATTCTGGTTTATAGCTTGGTTAAAAACTGGACTTTTTAAGGTCTTCTTTTAATGGTTTTATCCCCGTATCTAGTAAATTTTATTTAGTTATATTGAAGTGAGTATGCCTTAAATTGAACTGGTGTGTGTATGTGTGTGTGAGTCAATACTATAACAGGTTTCAACCCCCGTTACTATTTAGAGTTTACAATAAAAATAAATAGACCTACTGTCTTATTTACGGTTTAAACAAAACAATAAATTTTGAATATAGTTATTCTAATGTTTTAAAAATTATTTGTGATTATATTCATTATTCAAGCGATAAATCTTGATAAACGAAGTATGACAAAGGACATAGGAAGTATTAGTGAGTGCAGGGAGAACTGTGAAAGCTGGTAAGTTTCTTAGAATAAAGTTGGATGGAAACATTTCTCGAATATCTGTCAAGGGTGTCCTGTAATTTAATGACAACTTTTTTCTTCATTTAAAAAGTGTGTTAGATAATGCCACCATGCTCATGAAAGATATTCAGGAATGGTTGGTATCACTATGTGAAGAAAATTAAACTCAATGTTTGTAATGAAGCAATATTTTATTTATTTTGAACAAACAAATATTTTGCCATTAAAACTGAAAAATTACTGGCCTTTTCTTGCGTTCCATTCCATCCCACTTTAAGTAACAGCAAAATCTTTCAATTTGAAACTATTCGAATGGTAGTTCCGAGAACACGTCGCAGTTAAGTTGTCAACGAAAGAGGACTGAAAGGGTGGGAAGGAAGGGGGGTCAAGCTATCAACCTCCAAACAGCTTGCAGTCGGTACATTTGGTCAAGTTGGGAATACCTTTATTTGGAAAGTGTACAATTGTGGATTATGAAGCAGGGGTGACAACCTTTACTCCAAGCACAAATTTTTAAACTTCTAACTTTATTAGAGAAAAATAAAATCATCTCTAAAATTATCCATGATGGATCATGGGCATCAGAACCTTGTGTGTGTATTATAGGAGGGAGGGCAATTAACCAAAAAGGGATTTTGAGGGACTTGAACCCTCTCTCCCAGCCTAAAGAGTTCCGCACCCCGCCGCCCCTCGGCAAACGTTTGGCATTTGGATGCCTTTAAGCTCCTCTAGAATATATTTGGAGTGGCCTTCCTTTTTATTTATTTTTTAATTTCGATGCCCCTCAAAATATATTTAGACCAGTCCTCACCTGATTTTTTTAAAAATATTAATTAAATGTCTTTAGAATTAGAAGCTATTTGGATTTTTTTTTTAAATCGAATCATATTCGACAATATGAGTGTGAAATGAAATAAATCTAGAGGAGGCATCCATTATTTTTAAAGGGCAACGACCCGCCTCGGTGGCGTAGTTGGCTAACGCGCTAGTCGTGTTGAGCCCGACTGCCGAGGACGGGGAGATCGAGGTTCGAATCTCGGTCGGGTGAACTGGGGGTGGTTTTTCCTAAATGGTTTTCCACTCTCCCTCCACGCAAATGCGGGTTCACTTCCTCTATTCAACCTTCCCAATTCCTAATCCATTAGCGTAATTAGTACTTAAGCGTATAACCCGAACGGGTAGTAAGACGCGGTGCTAAATAAAATAATAAAGGGCAACGCCCCTTTGAAAAGCCAATCCTCTCCTGAAACCCCACTCCCCCGGTTTTGCCAACATGTGTATGCCTTTTTTTAATAAGAGCTCAATGTTAACTTTCAGTCTTGAAGGAAGGACTCACTATGTATATCTATACATTTTTAATAAATGTAAAACAGTTAATGTATTTCATCCTTGCTCTTAGTTACCATAAAAATTAGCTCCTGAGAACTTCTAGATGTATTTAATATTCGTAAGTATTCTTTGCCTGTGGTAACCCCCCCCTGAAATGTTGACCTGGCTACGGCCTTGGTGTGAGAGCAAATATAACTATGTATTATGTGAAGTTGGCAATAAGAGAAGTCCTAAATGCCAATATCCCTACTAGCAAATCCTGTAAAATTAATAATCATATTGGTAAAATAAACACTTACGACTGCATCAATGTAGATTTGATAATTTTTTAAACTAAATTAATTATTAAGGGCCAATACAATTGACCATAGAGATTTTGATAGAACCAGGGTATCTTTCACCTGAGAATAAACCTGGGTCTCTACCACTTAGGAGGAAACCAAGTTCCCTAGCACCTGGGAATAAACCAGGCTCCCTAATAGCTGGGAATAAACCAGGTTCCCTAACACCTGGGAATAAACCAGGGTTTCTAACACCTGGGAATAAATCAAACTTTCTAACACCTGGGAATAAACCAGGGTTTCTAACACCTGGGAATAAATCAAACTTTCTAACACCTGGGAATAAACCGGCTCCCCTAACACCTGGGAACAAACCAGGTTCCCAAACACGTAGGAATAAACCAGGTTCTCCAACATCTGGGAATAAACCAGGGTCTCTAACACCTGGGAATAAACTAAGATCTCTAACATGTGGGAATAAATCAGGCTCTCTAACCCATGGGAATAAACCAGGTTCCCTAACACCTGTGAACGTCCAGGGTCTCTAACACCTGGGAATAAGCCAGGGTCCCTAACACATGGGAATAATCCAGGTTCCCTAAAACCTGGTAATAAACCAGGTTCACTAACACCTGGGAACATCCAGGGTCTCTAACACATGGGAATAAAGCAGGGTATTTATCACCTATAAGAAAACCAGGTTCCCTAACACATGGGAATAAACCAGGTTCCCTAACAGCTGGGAAGAAACCAGGTTCCCAAACACGTAGGAATAAACCAGGTTCTCCAACATCTGGGAATAAACCAGGGTCTTTAACACCTAGGAATAAACCAAGGTCTCTAACACATGGGAATAAACCAGGGTCTCTAACACATGGGAATAAACCAGGCTCCCTAATAGCTGGAAATAAACCAGGGTCTTTAACACATGGGAATAAACCAAGATCTTTAACACCTAGGAATAAACCAAGGTCTCTAACACATGGGAATAAACCATGGTCTCTAACACATGGGAATAAACCAGGCTTCCTAATAGCTGGGAATAAACCAGGGTCTTTAACACATGGGAATAAACCAAGATCTTTAACACCTAGGAATAAACCAAGATCTTTAACACCTAGGAATAAACCAAGGTCTCTAACACATGGGAATAAACCAAGGTCTCTAACACATGGGAATAAACCATGGTCTCTAACACATGGGAATAAACCATGGTCTCTAACACATGGGAATAAACCAGGCTCCCTAATAGCTGGGAATAAACCAAGGTCTTTAACACATGGGAATAAACCAAGGTCTCTTTCACATAGGAGATATAGGCCGACGCATTTTAATTACTATAGTGGGGTAGATATGAATAAGGATGAAATAGGGGAAATGTACCCACATCTACGTTAAGGAAGAGTGGGAAAATAGTCTAGAAAAAACCACCCTAAGTACATAAGAAACTCAAAACCCCATTCACTCCATCACCAGTAAACCAGGTGAGCCAGACGTTTAGTCTCCTTGCCCACCAATACAAATCGTCTATAACCTGAGATAAATTATAATATATTAATTTGGACAAAGGAAGTAATTAGGTCCAAGCTGCATACTTAGGGCCAGTTTCATAGTCAGATTTAGTACGCCTCAAGTGCGGCGCTATACTAAATACAAGACGTCACTTACCTGAAAATGAATGGAATGGGCCAGTTTCATATGCGAAACTGGCCCATTCCATTTTGGTCTAGGTAGGTGTCGTCCTGTATTTAGTATCGACTCGCACTTTAGGTGTACTAAATCTGACTATGAAACTGGCCCTTTATAAATGAATCGACCTGGTTTATTCCACTAAAAGACACTTGAAACGCCACCCACTGACTTTTATCCGAGAGAACTAGGATCCTTGGACAGTAGATAGGCAGTATTGTTCAACGCATAGTTTGGTCAGGATGATTCTGTCCTTGTTTGTCAACAATATCTGCCCAAACCTCTGCCAACACAGTCCTCAAAGCTGTATTGGTCATTCAAACACCAAACAGACATATCTCCAAGGACTACCTGTCTGCTCATGTAACACGGTAGTAATGAAAAGTTCAAGGTAATCAGGACAATTTCTGTTTCAATATTTATAATAATATGTGGTATAGGCCTAGAGTGGCTAGAAGTAATTTCCTTCCATTGGCTGTAAAACAGTTTCTATTCCCGGGCTCAGAACTGTGGCTGCCAGGGCTGCAGTAACTGTTGGAATCTAAAAACAACCAAGTGTGCTGTTTGTTCTCGTCACAAACCACTCAACCAAGTGTCTTGTTTGTTCTGGTCACAAACCACTCAACCAAGTATTCTGTTGTTTGTTGTGATCACAGACCTCTCAACCAAGTGTCTTGTTTGTTCTTGTCACAAACCACTCAACCAAGTGTGCTGTTTGTTCTCGTCACAAACCACTCAACCAAGTGGCCCGTTTGTTCTTGTCACAGATCACTCAACCAAGTGGCCTGTTTGTTCTGGTCACAAACCACTCAACCAAGTATTCTGTTGTTTGTTTTGATCACAGACCTCTCAACCAAGTGTCTTGTTTGTTCTTGTCACAGACCACTCAACCAAGTGTCCTGTTTGTTATTGTCACAAACCACTCAACCAAGTGTTCTGTTGTTTGTTCTTGTCACAGATCACTCAACCAAGTGTTCTGTTGTTTGTTCTTGTCACAGATCACTCAACCAAGTGTTCTGTTGTTTGTTCTTGTCACAGACCACTCAACCAAGTGTCCTGTTTGTTCTTGTCACAGACCACTCAACCAAGTGTTCTGTTGTTTGTTCTTGTCACAGACCACTCAACCAAGTGTCCTGTTTGTTATTGTCACAAACCACTCAACCAAGTGTTCTGTTGTTTGTTCTCGTCACAAACCACTCAACCAAGTGTCCTGTTTGTTATTGTCACAAACCACTCAACCAAGTGTTCTGTTGTTTGTTTGTCACAGATCACTCAACCAAGTGTTTTGTTGTTTGTTCTTGTCACAGACCACTCAACCAAGTGTCCTGTTTGTTCTTGTCACAGACCACTCAACCAAGTGTTCTGTTGTTTGTTCTTGTCACAGACCACTCAACCAAGTGTCCTGTTTGTTATTGTCACAAACCACTCAACCAAGTGTCTGTTTGTTATTGTCACAAACCACTCAACCAAGTGTTCTGTTGTTTGTTCTCGTCACAAACCACTCAACCAAGTGTCCTGTTTGTTATTGTCACAAACCACTCAACCAAGTGTTCTGTTGTTTGTTCTTGTCACAGATCACTCAACCAAGTGTTCTGTTGTTTGTTCTTGTCACAGATCACTCAACCAAGTGTCCTGTTTTGTTATTGTCACAAACCACTCAACCAAGTGTTCTGTTGTTTGTTATTGTCACAGATCACTCAACCAAGTGTTCTGTTGTTTGTTCTTGTCACAGATCACTCAACCAAGTGTCCTGTTTGTTCTTGTCACAAACCACTCAACCAAGTGTTCTGTTGTTTGTTCTTGTCACAGACCACTCAACCAAGTGTCCTGTTTGTTCTAAATCACAACCACTCAACCAAGTGTTCTGTTGTTTGTTCTTGTCACAGATCACTCAACCAAGTGTCCTGTTTGTTCTTGTCACAGACCACTCAACCAAGTGTTCTGTTGTTTGTTCTTGTCACAGACCACTCAACCAAGTGTCCTGTTTGTTCTAATCACAAACCACTCAACTAAGTGTTCTGTTGTCTGTTCTTGTAACAAACCAGTTAGTCAAGTATCTTATTGCAGACAAACCAGGACCCAACTATCAAGAGATGGAGCTGTGTCTGGGCTGCATCTGTGAAGCCACCACCAACTGTAACCTGACCATAGGGTGCAACCACCAGGGACTGTGCGGGCCCTTCCTCATCTCCCAGGAGTACTGGATCGACGCAGGAACCCCGGTTATCCGGGGGGACTCCCCTTACACCCAGGGAGGTAGGTCCATCCATCTTAAATCTGAGTAGACATAAGATAGTCGAAAAATGTGTCCTTACTGAACTGATTGATTATATCAGAACATGACTTACAAACTAACTTAATTCTAGGACAGACACAGCATCCAGTCACTCGGCCTTTAATTCATACCTATGAAAGAGGAAACCTCAAGTTTCCCCATGATAAATTTGTTGGCCTTGCCTGAAGTTGAATCCGTCTGACCAAATATGTCAGACCTGAGGTTTGAAAATACTGTATTTATCCAGTGGGCTACACAGTTCACTATTAAAACCAATGTCAGACATCTTAGCTCTGTTGGTATCACCTCTGTCTACTGAGCTAAGTTCTCACGTTTCAATTTCTGACAGAGCCTTCTCATTTCACAATAATGGTTTGATGGAAGAGGGAATATGTATTGTGTCGGTTGTATTGATTTAGTTTGTAGGTCATGTTGTGATCTAGTCAGGTGGTTCAGAAAGAGCCCGTAAAACCCCCTTGACAAGAGATGTTATGATTCCAGCTTACCACAGGTGTGTGATCGAGCCATACTGTGCAGCCACCACCGTAAGGAACTACATGCGACAATTCAAACAGGTAGACTGCAACCATACTTGAACACAATCTATCTCTATTTGCACCTCATAGATTAAATAGTTAAGAAAAACTCATGGGTTATAAACTAAACAACAGTAAAGTTTGATGCAGATGTCCCATTGAAGTGATACTCTCTGCAGTCTTCTTTAAACAATTTGAGTATGATACGAATTTGTTAGTGCTTTCTATTAGAAAAGTGCTATAACTATTTTTTAAATTCCTCTTCCTTCTTAAAGAGTGTAGAGAATGAAATCACAATACAATTTTTTAGCTGAATTGATTATCTGAGATATTTACATGCTCTCAGTGAACAATATATTGTAGTTAACATTTGGTTTTTGTTCAACTTAAATTCTTGACAAGAATGGCTCATGACAAATAAAATAATACTGTTATAAGATGTGCCCTAAATCAACATTATTTAATAAATTCAGAGAATTTTTCATTGGTATCCAAAGTATAAAACAAACGAATTAAATGTACATATTTGTCAAACAAAAATGAATCAACTTAAACTTTTTAATTTTAATGATGCATATCTATTTGATAAATTTGACAACATTTTAATGAGTGTAGCTCAAGGATTTGTTTTGCAATTTGAGAACCAAACATTGATTTTAAAACTTAGTTTGAATATTTGAGCAAACATTAATATATGTATAAAGCCTAATATAAAATGAGATGATTTTTTTCTTTACAAAATTCTTGTACAACCAAAATGCTGATACTTGTTCCTCTTTAGGATTGCAATCAAGATAGCTTGTTCGACTGTGATGATGTTGCAAGGATCCATTATCTCGGAGGCTACCAGTGCGGTATAGACATCTCCCACAAAGGTTATTACAGAGTGTTCAAGCAATGTCTCAACAGCATCCGGCAACTGACCAGGACCTGATACATTAACCATAACAAAATTGGACACTCGGCCCATTAGATCACAATGTTTGTTTTAAAATATTGTCAAGAGGAATTAACAGTGCCGATACTACCAGTAATTGTGCGTTGATTTTGTGTTGATTGGAGAAACTCATTTTGATAACTTGGGAACAATAATTTATTAGGGGTCTGCGAGCTTAAGTTTGTTTATTCATGTTAGGCCCAAAAGAGCTTCTTAGAAACCTCCAAGTATTCACTATTGAGTTGAGTCTCCAGTTTAATAACTATTTAACATTAAAGCTTAGTTATATATAATTATATTTAAAAATAATATTTGAAATTACAAAAGAATTCAAAGTTTCACAATGAAAATAAAATAATTATGTGTTTTAAAAAATTCTTTGTTTGAAAAAAATGTAACTATAGTATATGTTAAGATTAATTTTTAAATCAATTTGTAATGATAAGTAATGGAAAAATATTATTATTCAATTTGATATTCCTTAAATACAATAATTTAACAATATTCTTGAAAATAGGATTGTGTCGCGACCCCTGCCCCCGTGGGTTCGTTCTGTCAGAAAGCTTGCGGGAGGGGTAATGTTGCAGGCAAGATTGTTGTGTGGTTTCAATATAATATTAGTTTGTGAATTTTGGTTTAATATATATACTAAAAGATGATAAAAAATGTGATGTGGTCGTAAGATAAAGAATAAGAAGAATGGACACCCATGCTCATAGGAAAAATCAGCTTAACTTTTGAATACTTAGACCATCCAAGTTGGCTGTTAGTATGTGGTGCTTCTACTGAACTCGATCTTGGGATCCCGGGCTCCAAAGATGCCCTCTAAGTAGCAATACTATGGATGACCCAAAGATGTTGTCTGTATCGATAAGGAATCGGACAGAGTGACCGCCCGCAAGTATAGATGGAATTGTGACGCCATGTTGCCAAAAAGTCAAAGTCTTTTTTATACACAATATGGGCCCCTTTCGGCCTCGCTAGGTTACACATTGCTATGAATTGTCAGCACTCTACTGCAACCTGTCGAGTATGTTATTCATATAAGCTAAGCCAGCAACTATAGCATGTGCGTTAAAATCGATTATATAAGTCAATAAAAACATTTGAATATTTCTTGGTGGTTAGGAAAGTTGGGTGAAAATATTTAGCTATAAAATAACCCTTTAATTCTTTTTCCATCTGTAGTGCAGTTGTTATTTTGGAATGGCCTTGACACTTTCCAAGCAAGAAGTACAAATCTCCCTACTATCAGAGGAGAAAGTTCAAGCAGTATTTTTTAAGGTTTATTCAGTCTGCTCTTTTCTATAACTAAGGTGTACTTGATACCATATTGCATGTTTTTTTTACTTTCTCTCGACCCCTCGGAGAGAAAGTATTGTGATCGTCAAAAAAACCAAATTCAAGATTTTGATAAATGTGGACGTTTCATGACCGTTGAAACCAAAATACAGTGTTTTTGCATTGCTGTCTGTCTGTACCTCAGGCTAGAGCCGAAAATATATTACTGATTGGGCTAAAACTTGGTATCTGGGGTTTTATAAAGTCCCCTGGAGGATTTTTGGAATTATATCTCTAACCCTAAATTTAAGGCTAGTTTACTGAAGGGCAAAAGAGAGAAAATCAATTTTCTCAAAATTCGCTTAATGATTTTGAAAAATTTACATCAAGACATAGTTTATCATTATAAACAAGATGAAACTCTAATTGTCTCATAAAATGACTTGAGGGTACCCTTTCTTATGTGAGGAAAATTTTCCAATTTTCATAATTTCTTTACAACTATTTAAGATACAAAATAACTTATCATTGTAAAGTTGTTGTACTATTAAAGGTAAAAATATTTAATTTGAAATATATTTTTATAAAACAAATAATTTCGGAGCTATAAGCAAATGTATATACTTTTTAATACAGGTCTTTGAAAATGAATTTAATTCTTACACTCTTTGGTAAACAAAGATGTTTCTCTTTTCTCAATCTTTCTGTAACAGTATTCATAGTTCCTAATGCCATAGAGTAAGTAAGGAACAGTGTATATTATTTCATTTATGGTCTTTGGTTTAGTGTTTCTACAACAATGTATAGATAGACCTATTATTTCATTTCACAAATCTTACGAGTTTTTTAGTAAATGTCTATTTTAAGATATAAGTGAGAGAAAAATTGTGAGGTGCACAGTACCATTAATTTTGGGTATTTAACGTGCAATTTATGAAGCGATCTGAGTATATCAGAACACAACTTTTAGATTAATTCAAATCTAGAACAGACACTTAGCCAGTAATTCTTCATTGTGAAAGGGGAAACCTACATTTTAACAATGATAAATTTTCAGGCCATGCCAGGAATCAAAACCGGGACCTTTCTTTAGCTCAATAGACAGAGTTGCTACTGACTGAGCTAAGGTTTCGGGAAAGCAGAATGTTACACCCGCCATACTAAGATATTCCATTCTATGTTTTTTTATCTTTGTCTCCTACTCTCCTTCACTCAACAACAAGTTTTCTCAGTTGCTGACCGTAACTACATTCCTATGTCAGATGTTTGCAAACTCTTTCCCCCTTCTTATCTAAACAAAAATATTGATAAAAGACAAAGAAACAACTCATTAAAAGTTATGCTCGAAATTGCAGAGTTTATAAAGCTCTTGAGCTTGAGGCCAAATATTTCTTAAAAGCTTGGCTTGAATACTTACAGATCCTTAAAATTTACTCAAAACTAAAACATAAAAGATCAACCTGAAAAGAAATGAAAAAAGTAGGCTTAAAAATTTCTGTTGTGATATTTAGGTGTATACAAAGCTTAAAAACTATTTTATTTTTAAAAACATTTTGAAATAAAATAACTTCACAGAGAAGTTACATCCAAAATCCTGTGTCATATTTGATTATATACGCCAACAAACTAGACCATCGCAAGCCATAATTTTGTACATGGTAAAATATTGATTTTGGCATCCCGTCCTTTTTAATATCTTATAACCTTAAAAGGAGCTCATTCTAATATAATTTACAAATGCTAGTGTCCAATGTTTTTCTTGGTTATTGCTGATTGAATTTTTATGCAAATTATACAAAATATTCTTTATTCTCTGCTGTGGCCTTAGTTAACAACGAACATAGGATATTTTAATTTCTGTAAAAGTTTGAGGATAAAAAATTAGACCCTTTAGACATTTACATTTTATATAAATTTAGTCCCTAACCATTTTGAAACAAGAAGAACACGCTTCTATGATTAGAATTTAAGAAGATTAACAAGATTTGCAAATAATTTTTACCCACTGTTTTTCATTATGTTGTATAAGTTTCTCTTAAATTTTTCAGTACTCTAATATTTCACACCACAAAATTTGACAACAATGTTGAGATGCAAAATATTTTAACATTGTCTTCATGTTGTCAATCACAAAGTTACATTAACTGAAGTATAAAAGGTTTAATGACCCAATCTTTAGTAAAAAAAATTGTATTAATGTATTGTGTTATGATATAAATCAATTATCAAACACACAAAAACAATATAAGGATATTAAGAAAATATTAATTAATATAAATAAGAAAATTACTTCTGCATTAAGAAAACAAATTAAATATACATCAGTTTTATGTATAAAATAAAGTGTTTTTGTTTTCATTGGCTAAAATGGCCATAGATGAAAGAATATCCTGTCCATTGAAGATCTCAATTTTTTTTTATCAAGTTCTATCTTACTAAATCTTCGTTTTCCACTGGCTACAATGATTGTTATGGTTAGGGCCAGTCTTAATGACTCATGGATAAATATTAATCTGATAGATAAATATTTCTATCAGGTGGATAAGTTAAAAGTTGTCTTTTGACTGCCAAATAGCATTTATCTGCCAGATAAAATGTGTTTATCCATCACATTTTTATTGGAGGTTAAGTACCTGATAACTTTTATCTGAAAGTTAAAATGGTTTTAATAACGGTTGTTTTTAATGAGGTTTCCCTATCAGAATCTGTTTTTAAGTTAAAATATTGGTTCATGTGTTTAGTAAGCACAGGCCCGGGCTCTAACTATATAAAGTTAGAACATTTAGTTCACACTTTTATATACACTGACAAGCTATTGTAGAGTTATATTTATATAAGAACAAATTATCAAAATGTGAGTACAATAAATTAAATTTTGTAAATGGTTGTACCAACTATTGCCACATTGTCGAAATTATACTTGACAAGACATCTTAGCTTCTGCACCCACGTGACGCCATCTGTTTTCTGTACTCGTTTAGCCACCATTATTTAACAAATGTTGGGAGTGTTCTCACCACTCGCTAGGTTGTAGCGCTATCAGCAGGGCTTATCCTACAGATAGTTATCTGGCAGAAAATTCAGTTCATAAGACGCGTAAAACATTAAAGGTGTGACTGATAACTTTAACTCCCAATAGCAATATTTATCCGGTAGTCATAAGACCGGCCCCTAAGTAGGATGTGAAGGGCTACATATATGTTTGAAAAACATCCATCCATTTTATTTACATATCTTAGCACTTCAGGGGTGGGATTGAAATATATCCACTATTGGAGGCTAAATATATTTTAGCACTAACAGTCATGTCTGATTCAGACTTAAAAATTGTACCTTTACACAGAATAAGCTCTAACTCTGAGCAGAGATTGAGTAATCAAATCTTTTTCTGGTAATTATTTATATTGTAGAAAAATCCCCATGTTTTTTGTAAAATGAGAGTTGAGTAATACATTTGTGTAGGGAACCCATCATGTTATCAAGTGGACGGAAAACTTTTTTTAATTTTTTTTTTCATTTTAGGATTTTTGTCAGACTTTATAGTCAAATATTAATTTTTTCCTTTCTCTGTCGACTGGGTGCTTTAAAGTTAGTTTCAATCCCAAATCAGAGACTCACTGTAGTCATTGCAGAAATATAGCCAGAACTTCGATATTCCCTCACAAAAGTTATGCAGCTATTCAAAAGTCGGTTTCATTTAGGTAGGTAAATAGTTTTTGATGCATCATTTTGCTTGTTATGTTTACTTGAAAAAGCAGATCAGTATCACATGGCAAGTCAAAATGAAAGAAAAATCTTCCAAGTAAATAGCGAATGACTTGGCCTTTGATCACAATGTTGGATCACTGAAATTTTCATTTTACACTCATAAGAACTTTATAAATCTCAACAAAATAGACACCTCACAACTTAAGTTGTCAACTCTTCATCCCCATCATATTTTGCAGACTTTTTCCAAAGACAAATTTGGAACATGTTCACTTAGAATGCACCAACATTTTATAGATGCTACAAAAAAGGAAACCTTTGAAGAATTTCCAAAGAGAAAAACCAACTTCACAGATAATTTTGATACATCTCCAACAAGCAAATTTAGGCTACGGCAACCACATGGATTGGAAAATGCTCCAGAATATTCATTCAAAACTCTCTTTTGGACTATTTTTTTTATTATTGTATGCCAAGTTGGCCCCATCATTGTAGCTTTGGTCTCTGTGATAATCCATCTCTACTGTAACACTCAATAAACACACAATTTTTTACACAGTCCTGTATTACAAGAGTTCCGTAGTCTGGGGTTGTTGGAAAGTGGGAAGCAAGTACACCAACTGTATAGTGCATACTATTCCTAACAATGACACAAAACATTCAATTATTTCTTCTTGTCCTTTCCTCAAGCTTAATGGTCAAATGTTATTTTAGAAAATATACATTTTTTGTTTCATTTTTAATTTCCAGCCTCTTTCTTTGTATCCATCTGCATATTAAATAATTCTTATCTTTAAGCTTTCTTCCTTCTTTTATGTTTTTCTCCAACTTTACTTTATTTTTATATAAAATATTTTTTCTCAGCTCTTAAGAACATCAGAGTTATTCATTATTGATTCTACCCACGTCGGTGGGCACACGGACTATTCTCCAGCTTGTCTAGTCTGGCTTGCCAGTGATGCAGGAATCAAGGTGCAAATAAGTCAGATATAATGAATGGGGGTTTTCCCAAATAATTTCCCACCCTCTTATCGTCACAAATTCATGAGTTTAGCTCAAACTTCCTCATCCCTTAATTAGTGTAAATATTTAGATAGCTCAGCAGAAGGGTTGTATGAGCAGCATGGGAGAAAAGAAAACATTCACCTGAGGAGAAGAAGCAAAACCACAATATGAAAAAAAGATCTCGTTGAAGCTGAATTATTCATGCATGCTAAAGTATAACTCCCCCTTCTGGTCTAGAATGAAGACTTCTTCATGAAAAAAGGAAGAGAACTTTATTGGTTTACGTCGGATTCTATTCACTACTCTCTTAACCTTTTCCCCGAGTGGGCCTCCTTTTCTTATTACAGTAGAGTCCTGATTATCTGACCTAAATGGGACCGATAGGTGGTCGAATAACTGAACTGTCAGAGAATATGAAGGGTGAAGGGAAGGACTATAGAGATGAAAGCAGGAGAGAAACAAATCCAAATTAAATGGAAGTGCACGAAAGGTATGAAATAAGGTAGTAATTATTCTAAAGTATAATCAATGCAATAATTTACAAAACTATTATATTATTAATGTAAAAAAAAATTAAATCAATTAAATGCAACTTTTATTACATGTGATGCAAAATGCAAAAGTCACTGTTTTAAAAAAAATACGATTGAAGTTTGTTTCCCAGCTTTGCTTTTCTTCCTCGAGGCGAGGTCACGCCAGCGTCTTAATAACACGACATCAGTAGCAGTTGCCCCCCCCCCCCCTCCCCAAGTTTAACGTTAAGACAGTGCCAGTGCCGTATCAATAGACTTGACCTCTTCACTATGACCCACTCTCAGTTTTGTCTGGTCCCAGTTCAGTCTCTACGTCATTAACTTCGTCTTCATTGTCATCTTGATTTACCAGAGCTATTATGCCATGGGTCAATCAGTTATTGCTGCTAGTCTTTCTCCATCCATTCCTGTACATCATCATTTATTTTCCCACAACCAGGAGTTTGTTATAACAATGGTAGTATGTTATCACAATTTTCTTGTAAAATTTCATCAGAATTTTTGCACCTGCGTCTCTACCTTAATGTTAACAAATGGGCGGAATATTTTAATCTTAAATAAGATAGAAACAAAGGTACACATACACATAAATAAACAATCAATGAGAACAAGAGGAAATTAAGAGCAGTATGATTTAATAAGGCTAAGTACATAGTAAATTATTAGCACATAATCTCGGTTAGTACTATCTATAAAAGATTGATAAGATATCAGGTAGCATTGCATATATAATGGTCGACAAGGGGCGCGAAGCGCCCAATGGATGTATGAAGCAAAAATTAGTTAAGTTTTAAAAACATCCAATACCTGTGCACACACAGGCAGTCCTAGCTTTAGGCAAGGTCAAGTTCAGTTATTATGAGGACCACGGATGTTGGGCAGAAAACCCTTTACAAGGTGTGCAAGAAGAGACTACAAGACAAAATATTAGAATCTACGGGTTGCCGTGTCGGCAAACAGCGCCCCACAACTTGAGCCCCAATCGGGGTTCAGCAAATATAATACAGATAGCTTGGCCCGAGCCCGAGGGGCAGGAGCAGCACATAAGCCAGATACCCCAAAAGGGAATACAAAAACTACAAGAAAAATAAAACACGAGCCAAGCCTGAAGGACAGAGACACCCCAACCTGAGTTTTTGATAAACAAGTGTACCTAACTAGGCATTGTTCCCAGGCCCTCAGATAGCCTGAACCATTGCTTCCCTGCAAGCTACCTTGAAAAATGGAATAATGGTCACACAGTGTGTGATGAGGGACACAGCCCTTTTGGGCGGCGACCCCAATGGCTGGGCCGGAGAAACTCGTGAAGCGCGAGAAATAATGAGCTAAGTTTATCACTATCTTTACATAAAAAAGGCACAAGTTCTAACCTAACTCTACATAATCAATCAATAATGGTAACAACAATAATGCCTAGGCCTAGCGAAGACATTTGTTACTCCTAATTTCTAACAACTAACAGAAATGATACGCCATAGATCTAGCCACGTGGTAGGCTATTCCTAATCTCTCCCGTACTGTATAACCTTCCGTGTCACTTCCTTCTATCGAGTGGATCCATCGCCTCAAACCGTAAGTCCATCATTTAAACGTAAACTTTGCTTGACGTGTGGTGTGCACAATGTATATCAGCTGCGCTATAAGTGGTCCATTTTCCAAACGAGCCGGAGAATATATAGTCTAGATGCTCTGCGTGACGGAGCGACCAGCAATGAGAGGTGGGGGAAGTTTCCATCAGCGTCTGGAAGGTCTACTCGTTTGAGCAAACAGCACCAGAGCTGCTATCAGTTGACTTGTTAACTTTGGTGAGTGCAGTCTTTAGCACGTGGACACAACCAGTCATTTCCTAAGCACCGCTCCTTCCGATGGGGCATCGGGCTTGGAGGAAGAGTCGGCGAAGTGGGTATGTAAAGAAAGGAAATATGTGTTACGAGTCTAGTATGAAACAATAGTATACCAGTAATAACTTTAAATGACTTGCTTGCATCAACTCATTTTCATATTTTATAGTCGAACAGGGCTAACCCAGTTTAGCCCGTTACATTTTCATCTTCTGAAAGCACCTTTCTACATGATCTTGCCAGAGTTTGTGGTTCAATTTCTTCCCAAGATTGTGCAATTCAATAAATAACATCTTTTAGGTTCACTTTCCTTAGCTTTTTAAGCATCCTATTTCCATCGTCTATCGCTTCAATGACTCATTAGGGTGAGATGGCACACTATCAAGGACAAGGATTGCTTTCCTTAATAATTTTAGCGATTTCAAAAACTTGAGCCACAACCTTCCAATGAGATACCGCTCACCAACCAGTATTATGAACTAGACCACCTCAGATCTATCCTGAACACTGGTTACAATATCCTCACCTCATCACCTCTCACATAAAATCTTCTATACAGTGATTCAAGAATCACATTCAAACACCCTCCTAATCTCCGCAACATTCTGGTTCACCCTAAATTGGCCGACCCCGCCACAAAAACAAAAACCAACATTTGGCCAAAGGTTTCTACCCATACAAAACCGAGATGCAGTACCTGCCAAATTCATCAACCTTACACTTCATTCAACAGCAGACTCACACAAATGGAATACCCCATGAAGGGCCACTATGACTGCCCCTCAGAAAATCTTATATACAAGTTACAATCCAACTACTCACCTCACCAGAGGAACACTCAAACAACGAATGAATGGGCACTGTTTTGATACCAACCACAAGGATCCTGACAAACCAGTGGAACTTCATGCCCAAATGCATAATGCAGATTTTGAGTTGTGCTATGATACTAGAGTAATACGAGCCCTCCCCAATAGTTACATTGCTTCCCAGCTTTGGAGGTGGGAACTTGCTCACCGATATATAACCAAATCCAGGCATCCGCCTGGTCTTAACCTTGGACAGCCATCTTCCTTTTATTTCAAGCAGGCCTACTCACAACAGTCAGTCATTTCTATACAAGCAATAATAATAAATAATAACTGATTCCCAATATAATGCAATTTATTTGCTCAGAAATTAAATATAATGAATACAACATTCTATCCATCTACCAGAGTCAAGACACGAGTTTGAACAGAAAACTACAGAATCCAAGTAAAAAGGTAAATCAAAACAGCAACAACGTACTAAGTGACATGTTTTCCTCTAGCATGCTACCATAGTCCAGTTGACGTTTCTCTCTCTTCTGTTGAAGGGAACTGATCCAGCCCTAAATTTCATAGCTGTGTTTTTTGTTGTTTTTAATTGTTATGGCTTAGTTTTCTGGTGTGTAGGCCTTGCCCTTCTCTCCTCTTTTCAATGTTTAATTTAAAATAGCCATTTTTCCTTTGTTTAGTAGCAAATAGTGTACAATTCATAAGAAATATACTTCTGCTTATAATGAAACATAGTGTGCGGCTTACTTAAATCGATTGTCTTTTAGTTATAGAAAATGGTCTAACCTATAATATTCCCAACTAGAGGTCTCTGAAAATACTTTATTAAAGTGTTCATTCGAAAAACATAAATCAAACTGTATCTTTGTAAATTAAATTTATCTAAGTTTAAGTTTAGTTTTTTCTATTAATGTGCGGCCAAAGGGAGCGCGAGTATTTTACAATTTTTATGGAATTGAAATTTTTTGGCCAAAATAAATTAAATATTTCTCAGTAGTAACATATAGTTTAGTTATATGCACATGTATCAACAGATCTTGAATATGTGTTGATATTAGCATGTGCAGAAAACAAAACTCTAATGTTGATACTGGAGAAATATTTTATTTATTTTGGCCAATAACATTTAATGCTATAACTGTAAAACTATTCGCGCTCCTTCTGCGCACCGTAATCAAATTTGATTTATATTTGGCTCCGATTTTATTAATGTTATGAATATTACAATAAACCTGCTCAGTAACAGAATGAAAATGTAACATTTCTCCTTTCTTTTCAATCATATAGACCAAGCCTATCTAACTGGTTTTGTTTCATGATCTACTTTTTTCATTAATACCAACCATGAGCTACTAGGGGCTACATCCCCTCAATGATACCATGAATATAAAAAAGAATCATCTGCATATAAAAATCAAATACAATAATACAGTCAACAAAGAACCAAAATATTGACATTATAAAACACTAAATACATTTAAAAAGGTTTCTTACTAATGAGGTTGTTTTTTTATGTCATCGACCAGGCTTCCATAATCAGGTGTATACAGTGACAGGGCTAGTATCAACGAACTTCCAAATGCGGATCTGTTAACCTGGTTAATTCCAATTAGTTAAATGCCGATTCACACAAATACATTGAACCAAAACAGAAGTGAAACATTTCATCGCATGTTCTTATGTTGATATACTTCTCTCAGGAAACATATTTCCAAAATTCTTCTGCTAAAGGGACGGGCTTTTAAGAACAGATCACACTGCAGATTATTATCTCATTTTCAGAGAAGCTTTATCTATTGAGAAATATCATACTGATTTTTCTGCAATGTCCTTTGTGTCCTAAGTTAGGTCTGAATGGGAAAGAAAGATATTGAAACAATATCTTGATTTTTGAAAGTTACAAATCTGGATTGAAAATCCTGTAGAATTTTACAATTTCAGCTACATATTTATTTGTTTCTAACTAAAAAACTGGGTAGTTTTTCTTGTGATCTTGTATGTTTGGAAAGTGGTCAAAGGTGTTTGGTTGGAGGTAGTGATCATCATTTGGAATGGGTTTAAATAGGCAGAAATCAATAGCATTTGATGTTGGATATAAAAGTTATTTATTTCTTAGAAGGCAAAATAAAAACAATGACTTATACATTAGTAGGGTGTGAATAGTAACAGTGGCACATATTAGATCTTGTTGAAGGCAGCGATGTCCACTGATTGAACAAAGTCTTCAAAGTCTTGTATCTTCTCGACCAGCAGGTCTACAGACACCTTCTCATCCTCAACCACACACATAATTGTCAGCTTGTGGATACCGTATCCAACTGGCACCAGTTTAGCTGAAAGAGACACAGATTTAAAATATATGATTACCCTGTGCCACCCAAATCCTGTTTTCAGAATTCATTCCTAATCAATATTCTTTAGTTAACATGAGTTAATTCACATAAATACTCTACTGCCACTTCTGGCAAATAAGGAATTTAGGAAATATTTTAAGTGATGCGACCGGTTTTCTTAGAACTGGTACTGCAAAGAATCTTTAGTATAAATTGTGATTTTCAAACATGTCTAGTATACCATTAATAATATGTTTTATTATTTTTACTTATGTTTAATACAAGTGGAATTATTTTCATCTGACCACTGATTCTACCCTTACACAGTTTGTCTTGTGTCACATTAAGACCACTTTTGAGCCTAGGTGAGGTTTAAACCAGAAATATTGATCAACTTAGAAAGCTTAAATTTTGGTAAGTAAATTTCATCACTAAAATTATTATATACAGCTTGAAAAAAAATAAAAATATGTTAATATCCCAATACAATTTTCTTATTTTTTATGAAACCGTTTTACTTTTTTCACTAACAAAAACACAGTTTAAATATTTTATGTTTGGTAAAAATCGTAGAATGAGAATATTTATAAAAATGTTCAATATAAAGGGCATCATGGTTGGAAGGGTGTTATCTGACAGCTAGCAAAGGTTCTTTATGGAAACATTGTCTGTAAGTCACTAATGTCAACCTATTCGGAATAATATTATTTACTTTGTTATACATGTAATATCAATAAAAAGTATTATCAAACAATTCTAATAATACTTCCCTAAGGATTACTATTTATATGGCATTTTCGTAATATTATTAAAAGAATAAAATTTATTAATAAACCTTTTTGTTTATGCAGTTTTGGCAACTAGAAATACTATAGTACATGAAATAATTAATTAAAATGTATCATTTTTCATATATATATATATATATTATTTTTTTTTTAAAGTTTCCCAACTAAAAAGAGCATGCAAAAAATTAATTTGAAAATAAAACTTCTTTATTTTGTAAACAGCGTAAGAATAGGGATATGGTATCGAAAAAAAGTATCGATACTGTATCATAAAAGTAGTCGGAAGAAAAGTGCATATTAACATTTCGTTTCGCTGCTTGGGGGACTTTTGAGTTGACTACAAAAGCTTCTTTTGTTTAGTTTGTGATGACTGTACTCATTGATAAACGGGTAATAGACTGGTCCCCACTTGTCCTGGCAGGCAGTATTGATAAACAAAGATGAATGAACAGCCATGGATTATGACGAGCTAAAAGAAATTGAATGCTAAAGTTGATTTTAGTGAATTGAGAAATAGTGTCATTTGTTCTTTACCCTAGTAAACATTCCCAGGATGAGTGAAGATACCCAAAAAAGTTGTTTCTTTTGATACCAATACGATACTAGAGTGTGAGTATAATATCAGTAAAAGTTATAAGTAAAAGTATTGGGGAAAAAGTATGGAGTAAAAAAATACTAGTATCAAAAGAAAATATCTATATTAGTAAAGTATCAATACTTTTTTCACATCTCTATGTAGGAACACAACTACCATAACAGATTGTTATGCCATCATCAACCGCCCTTGTTTCCGCTGGTTTGCCATATTTATTTCAAAAGAGCATGCCGCATTTTAGAAGATCTCATTTGAAAGCATTTTTAAGTGAACCATAGAAGCCATTTTCACAAAACAGAAATATTCAAAAAGTTATTTTATAGTTTCGTGTTTCAATAGTGTAAAAACGATTAATTATTTAAAACAAAATATTTGTTTGTATGAATGTTCTGACTGCCAAAAGTAACAAATCAACAAATGGTCTTGCAGATCATATGGTTTGGCGAATGGATACATGGTAGCTTTTCCTAGCTGTCAGATACCAGGGTGTCTATTGAGTTGGAGAAACAAAAATTAGCAACTTTTTGGTGACCTTTTTTGACCACAAAATTTCTTCCGTAAACGGATGAACATTTTGTAATGCATGTATAGGCATAATGCACTCCCACACAACATTAAACTTTAACTAGATGGCGAATGTTAACCTGTCCTTGGTATCATGATAAAAACAATCAGGCATCTTGTGGCCAGCACATGGCATCATGGGTATACGCCATTCACGACCTAAGTTTACTTGGATGACAGCTCAAAAAGTAACTAAAACATAGTCCCTAAAATATCACTACGCCAACAGCTGATATCTGCCACTGTCACTTGGGACAGCTGTTATGAAAACATATGGTTATGTAGAGTAATATGATAGTTAACCACAGTAATTTAGGCCAATATTATGCCTCAAAGAATTTTGAAATTGAAATTTTTGAATGACTTGGTGATCTGTAACTTCTCTTCTTTTTTTCTCCTGGGAACTCATTATCAAAAAAACACACACAAATCTATCCACAAATAAAAAGAACCCCTTATAAAATTTCGTGAGATTAAAGTTAGATTAAAGTTAGATTAAAGTTAGATTAAAATTAACCAAATTAGGCCTAATATGTATTCGAACTAAAGAGAAAATATCTGTATACACAAAGTTATTCTTAAAATAATTAGTAATATGATCTAGGATTAAGTTTTTTTACGTTAATACAGAAGCCCAATAATTAAAATAAAAGGTAATTTAACTTAGTTATAAATTATTATAAGTTAGAGTAAGGCGTGGACCTAACAAACTAGAGACTTAATTTAAAGTTAAAAATATAATAAACGCGCACAGTAATAAATTCTATGAAATATATTTAAATTAAACAAAGTCTTAATATTTATTTGAGGTCGTCCACAAAGCTTATTTATCCTTCTATTAAAGTTAAAATAATTATTATTCCAAGCACTTTCACAAAAGGTCTAACAAATATGGCTTTAAAATGGCGACCAACGAATATTAGCCATGTGGTTGATGATGACGCGGACAAGTTGTTTAAAATGGTGTATCCTCGCAGCAGACGATTATATTTTATTCAGTTAAATATTTCTAAAAACAATAAACTAATAATAAAATAGTTAATCATATATAAAATAAATTACAAATATTTTATCTTTACCAAGTAAATACGATGCCTTTATTAAAAGGTATTAATGCATGCACTATATTACACATCATAGATAACATTCCAAAACAAAGAATAGGTACTTTTAATATATGTTTAAAATATTGTTTCGAATTGGGTAAAAAGAAATTGTTAAAAGTAATGAAATAATGTGAGAAAACTTAAGTTTAAATTATTTTAAATGTAAAATATAACATGTAATTAAAAAACTTAACATTCATAACAAAACAGTGTTCTTTTACAAGTGTTGGTAACCTAAAACCTAAACATATGATTTTTGAACTGTCATCCAGGTAAAGACCTATCGTGAATGAATTATAGTGGATGGCGTGACTTTAGACATGTTCGCATTGTTATGATACGCGGGAAATTCAAACAAAAATATTTTCGTGACTTTATGACTAAAATATTGAAAATTCATGCCTTTTCAGTGACTTTTGTGACCTTTTTATGCAATAAGTGACTTTTTTGTAACACAGTAGACACACTGTATACCCTATATTTTGATCTAAGTTGATAAATCAAGTTATTATAACAACATGCAATTTGATTACTTGAGATTTTTGTCAAGTGGAACAATAATAGTTTATTGTACATTGAAATATAACTAAGAGATAGGGCCATAGTGCAATCCAAAAGTTAAGACTGCTACCTTTCAGATTAAACAAAGTGTAAATAACAGCAGAGAATGACAAAAATTGAATGTAACTGTATATTTCGGCTGTTAATATTGTTATTGGCAAAGCTTCGAAAATGTTAGAGCAGGAATATTTTTCAAAGTAAAGTCTAAGCTTCACAAACCCCTAATTACTATGGAACATTCTACCTAAGTAGAGAGTACTCACACGCGCCCCAGATCAGCCCGTCCATGACGATGGTCCGCACCTTGGCCTCCATCTCCTTCATGTCTGTTTCGTCATCCCACGGTTTCACGTCCAAGACAATACTGGATTTGGCAATTAGCGCTGGTTTCTTGGATTTCTTCTCCGCGTACGCCTTCAGTCTTTCCTCACGGACTTTTGCCGCCTCAGTATCCTATCAATTTTAACATTTCATATTATGGAGTGTAATAAATAATATACAAAACATGTTTAGTATTATATTGCTTGACAATCATCCCCATATTTCTTTTATCACCAAGAACAAGTGATAAGGTAAGGGTGATGATGTGTTGATGGAAATAGGAGAAGTTGGGGGTAAGGTCGAGCCAAAAATGGAGTAGAATGGGAGGTGCAGCAAGCTTACAGCAAATATTTTGCATCTTAATTTATGCATTCTTAAAGATAAATACTTTTTATAGTGTTTTCATTTTTGGGAGTGGGATTACATTTTGTTTGTATTTTGAAACACACTTGTATGAGTGTGTCACCCACCAAGATCATTTAGGTCACACAAGAAGTCTACTTAAAGGGTGAGTGGATGTAGTGGTTAGTGAACAAAAGAACTGGGTGAATATTTTGTTTGCCACACTTACTTAGTAAAGCCTGATGGCGAAGAATGGCTTACTGGTAAGTGTTGGCTCTCAAGGTTAGAGTTGTGAAAAAATTCAGGGTGGCTACACAACTTAACTGATAAAATTCCCCGACTTTTCCAGTTTATCAGGCAACATTTTTGAAAAATTCCTGACATTTTTTTTAGTGAATGGCTTCATTTTACTTTATTATATGGAACACATATTTTTAAAAACAGTTCTATCAACTATAAAACATCAATATTCTTAATGTCTTAGGTATTAAGTATCTGTGGCTCTGCATAGATGTGGTATAAAAAATAAACACTGTACATCCATTTAGTGTTAAAACTACCATATTTTTTTTAACACCGAGAAAACAAATCTCTCAATTTTGTTCAAAACTGTGTAAGTGCAGAGTTAGTCAAGTATTTCAATTCAATGACTTTTTGTTATTTTTAATTAAATTCCCCGACATTTTCATTTTCTGTAATATAAAAAATTCCTGACTTTTCCAGATTTTCCATGTTTTACTTTTATGTAGCCACCCTGACATTGTAGGGTTTTTATCTACAATATTGAAATGCTTGCTCCGCAAAGTCGCAATTTTTGAATTAAAATAGTTTTAATATTTTAACCTACAATAACTTAATTCCTTTTTCAGTGAATCGAGTGAAGTTTAAAAATGAGATCTTCCAGGCCTTTACAAGCCATCGACAGGTGTGTCCTTTGAGAGAAGATATTGTTTACCAACAACATTATAAAATATAGGGTCAAAAACTTTTTTAAAGATACTTCACTTTAAAATGGATTCATAAATAAAATACAAAAACCAAACAAATATGAGGAGGCATGTTATAAATTATCCAAACAGGGTATTTGTAACAATCCACAGAAAGTAGATGTTTTCGAGATCGATAATCTTATATTTATGAGTGTAAGGTTTATGTTAACCAAATTTGCACCCCACTTTAAGAAATAACGACTTACATCTTCTTCGTCTGAGCCGAAGAGGTCAACATCATCGTCATCATCCTTAGCTGCAGGCGCAGGGCTGCCATTGGCCACAGCTCCAAGGGAGGATGGGATCTTTTTCTCTCCAGGCAGTTTCTTGCGCTCATCTCCCAGAGACTTGATGTGGTTGTACCAGCGCAGAGCATGGGGATTGGACAAAGATGGGGCCTTCCCTAGGGTGTCGAATACTGACACATCAGCTTGACTCGCCTGATAGCTAAACACAAATATTCAATTCTAAACACAGTGTATATAGCAAAAATTATACTCCCCTTAGCTCTTCTGGCGACTGTGCACACAATAATGTGCATTTTATGCACTTTTTTTTTCAAACAAAATATTCATAAATTACTATAATATATTTTACTCGTGAAAAAATGATGCCACATTGATAGATGAGAGAGAGAGAGAAAACGCCATCCACATGCCTCTTTTAATAAGATCTGTAGGTCATGCCTCTGTCACTCGCAAGCACATAGCGCACCTCAAACTATATTCTAGAAAATATTTTTTTTAGAAACATGCAGTAGTTGTCTATAGCCACCCCATTTCACCTTTGCCATAGTAAGTCCAACTCTTTCAAATGAAGCACAATATTGCCTTAGTGTTCTGTTTAAAATCTTGAACATCAACTAATAATTTGACACGAAGTAAACTCACTGTAACTTTCCATTACAAATGAACCAATTCAATAGCCACACCCAAATGTAATATGGAAATAATGTCATAAATATAAAAACCCAAATTAATATTTAAAATAATTACTAGTGTACAATCCTATCTTTTCAAACTTCTTAACCTAACCTTTCACGCTTTGATAAATTAAAAATAATATTTATAAAATAAACAATTTAATTTCAATACTATGTTATGTCATCCACCAGGAAGAAACAGAAAAAGAAATCAATGAGAGAGGGAGGCAAGCAGAAGCTTTTTTCAGAAGTGTGAGAAATCTAATTTGGAGCAGGGATGTGCCAAGGAAATGTAAATGAATGATATACAAGTGCTGGGACTATTTACCAATATTGACAACATAGCATAAATGTGGGTAGTGAAGGAACAGGATGAAGCAGAATTTAAGCCTGGAAAATTAAATTTCTAAGAAGTGACAAAATGGATAGGAAGGAGAAATAAGAGAAATGGTTAAGGAGGAGCCAGTGCAGGACAGGGAAGTCATGATTAAGGTGGTTTAAAGCCATGAGAGGAGAATGGAGGCAGACACGATACCAAAGAAAATGTTTGATATTGGGAAATGGGAGGCAGGAGGCCAAGAATAAGACCAAGGGAGGGAGTTAGGAGTGCAGAGAAATGCAGAGGAGAGGACTGTGTTATGGTGGAGGTGAGGTGGTGGGGAGAAAAGATACCTTGGAGAGGTGTATGTATGTTAAAGACTTGGTCAGTGACTGGAAGCTGTCCATGATAAAGATGATGATGATGAATGATGATTAATCACTTGGAATTGTATTAAGTTTTGTTTTAACTGTAGTGTAAAAATTATTATAAATTATCAAACTTGGTAAATCTCTGTATTATTTGATTTGCTGTCTCTGTGAGTGTGTAATATAACAATTTTTTAGCACCACGTCTTACTACCCTTTCGGGTTATACACTTATGTAATGATTAAGCTAATGGTTTTAGGGATAAGGAAGGTTATATTTAGAGGAAGTGTACTCGCATTTGAGTGGAGGGAGAGTGGAGAGAAAACATTTTGGGAAAACCACCCTCAGTACACTTGACCGAGATTCAAACCTTGATCTCATCATCGGCAGTCTAGTCTGACACGAGAGTAGCGTGTTAGACCATATGTCCACAGAAGTGGATAGTCATAGCAATTAAATATAAAAATATATGTTAATGATACAACAAAGAAAAAGTGTCATATAATTAGCATTACTGTCTTACTACTGTAGGCCTACCTTTCACCGCGCTTACTATTTCAGTCACATTCAAGACAAAATGAAAAAATTAATTTATTGTTTCCAGTCATGTTGGTGGAAGGATTAACAGATATAAAGTTGTCGGGAAATTCTGTATTTAAAATATAGGGGAGAACTTTGTATCACTCTTAGTGACGCTTAAAAAAGTAAAGTTAATTTTATTTATAAGCCATATTATTCATGTGATAGATAGACTGTTTGAAATTAACACTCAATTTTGGTGAGAAACAAAGATTATTTGGTTTTGTTTTAAGAACTTTACTGAATTTGGTCTTTGAACTTAAATTTTTACTTTCCAACTTTAATATTTATAGCCACAAAGGCAAGCAATACTAACTTTACTTTTACTAATCATTATATCCCTGAAGTATGTAGTATATTTAAAATAAAATATTAAACATCTAGATGTATTTATTATTTGAGGTTATAGTAGCAATCTCCCAAAAAATGAACTAGATTTGAATCTAGAGCCACTTATGACTATATATAGCCTCATGTACACTAAATATTATTTTCATAGTGATATTTTATTTATTTACTTAATTATTGTGATAGGGGTTTAGTTAGACACACCTTGGTAACATAAACTGTTTATATGTCATGGTGTCTACTCAACTTAATCAATGAAATTCCAGAATTTTTCCAAGATTTCCCCTGATTCATTCCTGAAATTTCTGACTAAAAAGTACGTCACATCCTTCTCTAACTCCCCACTCCCTGATTTTACGATTAATCTTTTTTATGGATAATAATAAGTTTTAAATTTGAAATAAACTTTTTTTAAAGTTGTATTTACATTGTTTACTAGGAATTATAAAATATATTACACAGCTACAAACAAAAAAACTACAGTTTGAATAACATTATTATTTACCGATTTAATGATTAGTATATCTACTATTTTGAATAAAACAACATTTTCCTGGATTTTTGTTGTAATTTACCAAATTCCCAACTTATTCTCGTTTTTTCCCGATCACTTCAAATTCGCGGCTAATTCCCGTTTTCCATGATTTTCCCAGATGGTAGACACCTTAGTATGTTTACCTAAAACATGGTTCTTTAATAGATTCCAAGGATTAAAAGTTGGATAAAGCGTTCTAAAACATGTACAGAGGATATAATGGTGGAATAATTACTAACAGAGATCTGCTTTGGTGGCCACATGGTCTAAGGCAGGGATGGAAATTAGCAAATGCCCACAGTCCCACAGTCCCCGAGCTTCTAAATTATTTCTGCAGGCGCTTAAGATTCCAATAACACTTAAGTATTAGCTCTGACTTGGCGTGTTTTCAAGGTTTTTAGTGTATGCCTATTGCTGTCAATTGTTTTAACAGTGCCAGTCAACAATTGCGCATGACCGTGGCTTCAGCTGTATGAATCGTAAATAATCTAAACACAGAAGCATGCTGGTATTTGAAACAAACAATTTATTGACTATTAGTATAAATGGACCATGCACCCCCTTTGACCCAATAGAATGTATTCAAAACTGGTGTGTCAACAAATCATGATGGCCTGAGTATAAGAAGTAAATTGGGTATGAAAAGTGAGTCTCTAATTTATATTCTGTGCTTATTTGCAAGCCTGGTCTAAGGTGTCAATAGAAGTGTTAGACTAGACTGCTGAAGACAGGGAGATCGGAGTTCGGATCCCAGTTGAATGGACTGTGTTGTTTTTCCAAAAGATTTTACATTTTCCCTTCATGCAAATGTGGGTACACTTCCTCTAAATTCAACCTTCCTCATCCCTAAATCATTAGCATAATTAGTACATATGCATATAGTCTGAACAGGTAGTAAGACGAGGCGCTAAAAAAAAGTTAATGCCGGGATCACGATCAACTTAACGTAACGTTCACTTAAAGTTGACTTAACGTATGTGTGATCAGGATTCACGTAACTTATTGTAACAAATCGAGTCCAACATCTTCATTCTTGACTATGATCTGTGATTTCTACTATTTGTAACCCGCCTCGGTGGCGTAGTTGGCTAACGCACCAGTCGTGTAGAGCCAGACCACCGAGGACGGGAGATCGAGGTTCGAATCTCGGTCGGGTGAACTGGGGGTGGTTTTTCCTAAATAGTTTTCCACTCTCCCTCCACGCAAATGCGGGTTCACTTCCTCTAAATTCAACCTTCCCAATTCCTAATCCATTAGTGTAATTAGTACTTAAGCGTATAACCCGAACGGGTAGTAAGACGCGGTGCTAAATAAAATAAATAATACTATTTGTACAGTGATGATGTGTGAATATTTACAGTTTTCAATCGATATAATAAATATCTATTACTAAACTTTTTTGATAAATTTAGCTTTCCTATTTTAGTTTCATAATTTTGTTTCAATGTTTGATCACTAGAACTTATGCTAAAGAGTAAACATTGCTCATAATACCAACAAATGAATTACTAAATAGCCCTGGTGGTGTCACTCGCATAATGATTGGCTGGCTAGATCACGTATTACCCTTCAAGTAACATTCACTTAAAGTAAAAAACCTCCCAGGACATCTCTTATGTTAGTTAAGTTAACTGCAAGTCAACGTTAAGTTAATTGCATCGTGGTTGCTTTCATTTAAACATACAAAGAGGTCCTTTATGTTAAGTTAAGTTAAGTTTTAAGTTGATCGTGATCCCGGCATAAAGAGGAGGTGATTATTGACATGTTTTCATCATATTATAGTAAATATATTATTTTTATCAATAATAGGCCTACACACAGAAAGTAGTATAGAAAGTTTCCAATAAGTTAGGCTAATATAAAGAGTTTGGTCTAGGTACTCAATCATCTAAGGCACAACATCTACCAGCTAAACCGGATTTAAAATTTTACATAATACATGTGGCCTGAAGTACAAAGACTATGGTCACAGGTACAGTGGGGCATTGCAACTTTGGACATTTACGTAGAGGCCTAAGCAAGAAAAAAAACTTGATATACCTAATTCAAGTTAATACTATTTAAAAATAAATGCAAGAATAAAAGGAAAAATTACTCAATTTTTTAATTAAAAACTTTGTAAATGCATTAAATATATAGATAATTACAGTGGTTTGAATTAAAACGGCCCTAGGTGCAACAGTTTCCCCTATAGTCTAGGTCCAGGTTAACTTTTTCTGTAGGTTTGTAGAATCTAAATTTATTTTTATTTTAAAAATAATGTGTAGGTAACTTTTTTTAGTTTGATAAAATTCAATAGGTACTATTTCACAGAATTCCTCGATTTCCACTAATTATTCGTTGACCTCGCTAATCCACCTTATAAGTTTAAGTATTAGGTAGCACATTAGTAGAGATAGGCTGCATCCGAATAGTCCAAGACTCCCTAGTCGGACCCTTGAGTTTTAGACTTGATGCAGTCTTGATTATTTTACACTTCTCGCGGTGTTCATAGTGAAGACTGCATCAACCTATTTGAACGGCAACACACTTGGGCCCGCAGTGCTGCTTCATACCGAATTTCTTAGAAAATATGGTCTAGCTGACGAAACGCTAGTACTAAAACAATTGCCAGTCAAACACTGCAACCGACACCATGAGAACAGTGCATGGCTGGTAGCCTTCCATATTCATGGTTACCAAGAACTCGGGAAGACTGCATCGGTATTGTTCGCGACTATTCGGACAGATCTACACTTGGTCACGTGATTTCCAAAACAGCTATCAAGGCCACGAGCCAAGGCGACACCACATAAAGACTATTAGGATACAGCCTCTGTCTTAGATCTAGCTTACGATATTGTTAGAATGTTTGGAAGAAAAAATTAAGAGCTTTAAGTTAGGTTTTCAGTAATCAAAGGATCCTAATCCCCCCTAGTTACCAAGGTGTCCAAAACTAATATTTTATCTGGTTTCTCTGACAAGAGGATGAGGTTCAAATGCCAATGATGTGTAGCTCATTGTAAAAATCTCCATGTGTAGCTCATTGTAAAAATCTCCAGCTGTTATGCTGGCTAATGATGTTAATTGTATCACCAGGTCAATCACAGCTGCCCATGCCCTTAAATCTTTGTTTTTTTTTAAATCGCACCCTGATTTTAACAATGTTTTCCACCATCCTTCACTTTAATTTGTCAGGGGTTGAACTAAGGTTTGACCAGGCAGTCAGCCTTGTCACATTAAGTCAGTAAAAAGATAAAGGGATCACATTAAATGTAAAGGTTTGGGCCCAAGAATAAAAAAAAAACTTAATATGTAAACCTAATCAACTAGATATAACTTTAATTTTCAGACATCAGATATGGGCAGTCTCCCCAAACATGGTGGACACGTGTCAAAATGTAAGAATTAAAGTGAAAACATGGTTTTCTCTTACCCTTCAACATAACTGCGGTCAGCTAGAAAAGAATTTAAAGACTTCACACCTTCTTCGGTTTTTAAATTGCCTACAACCATTATGAATCTGTTAAATTTGTTTTTTCCACACTACTTTACGATGGAAAATGTATTTATTTTAGAGCTACAAAGAGGAAGAAAGAAAATAGTCAAGCCTACAATTTAATTAGGTAATGAAGTAAATTTAGAGTTACTATCTATAATTAATAATATAATTATAATTCTGAGAACTGAAATAGATTATAGACTAGGTTATCTATCATAAATAGATAGATTAGAGCCCACTATTTTCTTAATGTTGACTGACGTAGTATATTTCTTCGATTTTCCTGACATCTATCAGCTGTTCGGGAATTCAGGTAATAGATAATAGTTTTTGGAAAACTAATTTTCTCAAAATAAAATACTACTCACTATAAATGCTTATCATATTAGAGAGTACTAGTAAATAGGTACTAGCTTTACTGTTGTTTAAAGTTTCAAATTTATTCCAATATTCTCTGATTACCTTCTAAAGTTGTCGTAATTGTTCTTTTTTAGGTTAAACGTATTATTTATAATACATAATCGATTACATTTAATAATAAAAACGAATGTATTCGAATTCGCAATAAAATTGAGTGATCTACCCACGTATTGATATGGAAATAATTTAGGTTTGATGCCATATAGCTGCTTAATAAATCCGTTTATACTTTTATTTTTTAAAGGGTACCTAAATTTACCCTATTTTAAGACTTAAGAATTAGTTGATTGTGGTAGTTACACAAAGGTATTAGGTTCATTTGGGTCCTTAGCACAAGCTAACGGGCGCAGCTCTACTGTCCAACTGATTTCACCTTAAGTATTTTTATTAGAAATAAGTTTTCTGTATCCAACCCTAGCTAGGCAAGCTTAATGGTTTTTATACCAACAAATTAAAACTATCCCCATATCAAAATGTCACGTCATACACTAGCAATGTATTAATATGTCCATTTCGATGATTAGTTGGCTCTTATTACCAGAATTGTATAGACTCCTACCAGGCAGGAGCTCAAATCAAAACCTATTCTGAGTTATTTCTTTAAATAGGATTTTCGTTAAATTACTGAATTCTAATTTTTCTTGCGTTTACACCTTTAATATGATACTAGCTAGGACAACTTGATTTGGCTTTGTGCTAGATTTTATTACATTTTCAGACACGCCTCGGTGGTGTAGTTGACTAACGCGCCAGTTGTGTTGAGCTAGACCACCAAGGATGGGGAGATCGAGGTTTGAATCTCGGTTGGGTGAACTGGGGGAGAGGGGGTTCCTAAATGGTTTTCCACTCTCCCCCACGCAAATGCGGGCTCACTTCCTCTAAATTCAACCCTCCCAATTCCTAATTCATTAGTGTAATTAGTACTTAAGCATATAACCCGAACAGGTAGTAAGACGCAGTGCTAAATATATTTTCAGCAGCTGAATTAAGCCCTACACTATTTTGTAGCATACTGTATTTTGCTAAACCTAATGCATAGCACTCTTTAAAAATTAATTATCTAGTAAACTGTAAACAAGCTGCATAACTTTGAAACTAAAAAATAAATTTAATAAAACCAGTACCTAAGCATAAAATATCAAACTTTATAAATTTGTCATTTTTCTGTTAAAATGAGTTGGGTCATTGGTTGGTGAAAAAAATATTACCCAAATATAAACCACAAATATTTTAGTAATGAATGCCTAGTATAATTTATACCATACAAATAATTCCTATTCCTATTAGGGTGGTACCTACTACACTCACATTTCTTTAATAAAAGAAATATGATGTAAGTTTGATGATCCATCAAAGAGATATTATAAAACTTATTTTACAAATATTCTATCAAAGATTTACATTACAGGTACTGAACATAGGCCTACTCGAAGGTTTTATCAAAGAAAATGGCAAAATTTGAAAGTTTAACCTTTACATACAAAGCCATTAAAAAGAAAGTTTACCAATATAAAGAAACAAATTTCAAACGTTTCTTTAGTAAAATAAATATGATAGTGTGATGCATATATATAAATATGTGCATATTTCTACCAATAATATGCTTCTTCTTGTCCTCATTACCAAGGACTTTAGGAGGCCAACTAAGTAACTGTTTGATTCCTAACGCTATTTGAAAGAGTTAAGTTGTATCAAACCTGCTTCTGCAGTTGAGTGAAAGTTGTTCTTGTGTAAAGTTAAATGATTAAAAAGTACACATTAGATACACCAAATATCAAGAAAAGTATCAAAAATGTTCACATAGTCTAACGTGTTATACAGGATTGTCTGTGACAGGGAGATTGGGGTTCAATTCTTATCCGGGTGTACTGAGGGTGGTTTTACCTAGCTTGTTTCCCATTCTCTCTCCAACAAATTTGAGTATATTTCATCTAAAATTTTATCTTTCTCATCCCTATCCCTCTACTATAACTGATGTATGCTTATAATCCAAGCAGATACAGCACCAATTCATAGTGAAATAAACTTGAATAGAATTTTCTTCAAACACTAAACACTACTGTAAGGTGATCTGCACCCTGTACAATCCATGCATGTTTATTGGAAATGTAGGCTAATATTGGTTGTCAAGTTTATTCCTATCATGTTGTACTTTTTTCCCCAAGTAGAACAATCCGCCATGTTAAGAATCCCTCTCCTCCGGGCGACCAGCCTGCCCAACCTGTCTCTGCTACTCAGGGGGACAGCCACTAGCGTTGCAGAGAAAATTGAAGTGTTTATCGATGACAAGAGTGTGCTCGTTGATCCAGGAACTACAGTGTTACAGGTGAAGACATTTTATAAACTTTAATCCCTGTATTGACTAATGTACAGTACTACCTAACCTATTTAAAATATTTATATTAACATAACACAATGAACAGGATGAATTTTATTCAGAGAAATCTAGAAACATTTAGCTAAGGAACCACGCTGTAGAAAATCCAACTACTTTGCAGCTAGTTGGAATCATTTACTTGCATGCTGGGTCAAAGTCAAACATCCTAACTCAAAACAATTCTTCTAGTGTATGTACACACATTCCTCTAGTTTCTAAGATGTAATTCAAATAATTTTAAATAAGCTGCTACCTATGATGTACTGCCTTCTGGATTGTTAAAACGCTTAGTAGACGTTCAGTTTCTTGTAATATTGAGGCCCAAATATAGGTTTATTATTTCAAAATATGGTCTCTGCCCAAATGGAGTTGAACTATACCATAGCCAACATTACATTTTAAATTTTGATTTGAGTAAATTAAAAAATGATATGAACATTTAAAAATTAACTCAATTTGGGGGACTTTTTTTGCAGATAATTATCAGCTATGAATTCAAAATCAGGTTATAGGAAACCATAGCTAGTCTTTCTTAAACACATTTATTTGTTACAGACAAAACAAAAAATTCTAATCTATATTTGAAAATAATTTTTGTGGGTTTGGAGCATCATTAATGCCATTCTCGGAAGAAGCACTGCAGTATAAGGATTTTAACCTTCAATAAGGTGGTGAAGAGGAATAGGAAGAGGCTACTCTTATAATTGCTGTTATTTTCAGGCAGCCGCTTTGGTCGGTGTGGAAATACCTCGCTTCTGTTACCATGAGCGACTCTCTGTTGCGGGAAACTGTAGGATGTGTCTGGTAGAAGTGGAAAAATCTCCAAAGGTAAGGTTTAGTTATTAAGTTATTTAAGAGTTTTATAAAACTGAAGAAAATGTTATTTCAATGGTATGAATATGTATGAAATAAAGTGCATTGAGCAAAAAGAATGTGTAATAAATAAAATGGTAGAACAGTTGGAAAATAATAGAGCACAAATAAAAGTAAAAAACACTAACAATATTTAAACACACATTCAATATTTCGATGCTATTATACATTTTCCTCGAGAAGTATAGTAGTATAGTAAGACTAAACAGAATGTTGTCCCGAGTGATGCCAACTTGATTGGGAAGGATGAAAACTTCTCTTGTGGAGTTGAAAATCTCTAAAGGTTCTCTTTTACTCTGTGAATGGTAGGTGGTTATTAGGATGTTCTGATTTTGTTGGATGGATTTTATGGCTTGGCGGTGTTCAGGAGTTAGGTTTTGAGTATGGGGAGCGTTTTGTAGAGATTTGGATCCGAAACTTGCTGAAGTATATCCACAGAGTACTAGAGGAACCTTTAGAGAATTTAAATTCCACCAGAGAAGTTTTCTCCTTTCCAATCAAGTTGGTATCACTCAAGACAACATCCGGTTTAGTCTTACTACTGCTACTTCCTGAGGAAGATACTATAATATCATCGAAATATTGAAGTGTGTGTAAATATGTGTTAGTTTTTTTTACTTTTATTTGTGCTCTATTATTTTCCTACTATTCATAATTTTATTTATTACAAATGGTATGAATAAAAATTGTTTTTCCAATATTTACTTAAAGTCTTGTGATAGCCTCAGATTCATTAAATACCTCCCTAAAGAAACCAAATTTAATTACAGTAAATTATACATACAACTGTTTTGGAGACATTTGCACATCAATTTTTAACCTTGATCTACCGTATTAAAATACTTCACAATTTTTATAATAGAAACTCATTTAGCCTTTATATAAAAGTATACATGTCGATTCTTTCTCCAGCCAGTGGCAGCATGTGCCATGCCTGTGATGAAGGGCTGGCGCATCAAGACCAACTCTGACATGACGAGGAAAGCCCGCGAGGGTGTTATGGAGTTCCTACTTGTGAACCACCCCTTGGACTGTCCCATCTGTGACCAAGGAGGTGAATGTGACCTGCAGGATCAGAGTATGGCCTTTGGTAGTGACCGCAGTAGGTTCACCGACATCAACTTCTCTGGGAAACGGTCAGTCCCTTTGATTACATTCCCAACTATATTTAAAAGGCCCTGTCAATAGCAGATAACCCAACTATTGATATGTCATTTTTTAAGTTTATCTGAATCAAATTCCAACCAAAGATATTAATCAAGAGGACTTTACTATTTTAGGTAATTGGGAAGTAGTTAAGTGTCCTACTCCCCCTTACACAATGAGTTTTTCATGTAACCTCTCCTCTGGGTTTTTTAGTGCAGTAGAAGACAAGGATGTGGGACCCCTTATCAAGACTATTATGACTAGGTGCATCCATTGCACTCGATGCATACGTTTTGCCTCTGAAGTAGCTGGCGTAGATGACTTGGGGACAACAGGTCGGGGCAGCGACATGCAGGTCAGTTGGGATAAGTGCACTGTCAAAATTGTGAAATTTCATTCAGTCAATTAAAGGTGGATACACAGATAGTGTAAAAATCAAAGTTTTACTGCCATGGTTGGCCATATGTTGTTCTTTTTAGCACCATGTCCTACTACCCGTTTGGGTTGTACACATGTACAATTGCGCTAACAGGCTAGTGGTGAGGAAGGCTGAATTTAGAGGAAGTGTAACTGCATTTGTATGGAGGGAGAGTGTAAAACCATTTAGGAAAAAAATACTTCATTACATCCCAAACTGGGATTCAAATCCTTATATCCCCATCAACGGCATTCTAGTCTATTTTTAAAATGACGGCTTAGACCATGCAGCCACCGAAACGGGTTTGGCCAAATGGATAAATATGTGAACTCGTAACAGAAATAGGAATTTCAATATTGGGTTGTTAAAATATTTAATAAATTTACTCTAAAATTTTCTCTTTGAAGAGACAGGTACGATTAATCCACCTTTCCTATATGTTATCTTTTTCCAAATATAATGAAATATGAATAAATAGTCAAATTTTGTAAAGGGATTTAATAACTTTTGAGTGTGGTTACAGGTGGGGACGTACGTAGAGAAAATGTTCCTTTCAGAGCTCTCGGGCAACGTCATTGACTTGTGCCCCGTGGGAGCACTCACATCCAAACCATATGCATTCACGGCCCGCCCGTGGGAAACCCGCAAGACAGACAGTGTGGACGTGCTGGATGCTGTCGGCAGCAATATTGTAGTAACAACACGCACGGGGGAGGTGCTCAGGGTACTACCTCGACTCAATGAGGTAACCTTTACACTTTATTCGGAGCCTTGAATATTTTAATTTAGTTAGGAAGGACAGTTTAATGTTATTGTAACTATTTTAAACAGTATATTGATTAAATACCACCTTATCAACAAGTTTGTGGTTTCGTGCCATTACACGGGTAATGTATTCATCACACCACCTGGCTCATTTTTATCAGGCTCTCTTAAGTATTGTTGTCCTGTGTTCTGTTAGCTTCTAAGGGAAGTAAATTGAAAAAAGCCTACTATTTATAAGTGCATGTTAAGCATAAAAAACGTGGATAACAATTATTATTAAAAATAAGTTGAATGATTTATTTTAAACTCTAATCTATGTTTTTATATGGATGGCAATATTCATTACTCTAAAATGAAGTTGGGTTGGTCATTGTTCAGGAAAACCCAGAACTAAGCATAAGTTTTGAAAATTATAAGAAAAAGTGCCTGAATTTTTTGTGTTTGTCAGGAATTTAAAAATATTAAGAACCTCTTTTCAAAGATATGACCAAACTAAACTATATACAAATTTCCATAAAACCGTTTTTCTCTCGAGCTTCTACGTCAAAGTCCTTATATCTTTTTGTAACATCTTTTTAACATCACATTTTTGTAATAACTTGTAGTGCTATTAATAAACCCTAAAAACCAAAGCCTTCTATAAATTACGAACCCACACATCTATTTTGCCGCCGTACCTATCCTTCACCACAAGCTATCCTGACAGGCTAGGCCCACAGGAAGGGGGGTAGCGACAATATTACATTTCCAGAAAAATCACATTCAACATTTTTAGCACTAACACGGCTACAAATATGTCATGTCTAGTTAGTCAAAAGGCAATTAACATTCACACTTATGGTTAGATTCATGTAGGAAGACAATTTTTTGACAGTTACAACATTTACTAAAACAATTTTAATAGATGTATGTCAAGTTGTCTGATCTGCATCTGCCACTTTAAATAGATCATATCAATACCTATAAACTAATACTAATAATATCAATGTTGACTGAAAAATATATACAGTAAAACCTTGGATTGCGAGTAACTTGGTCTGCGAGTGTTTTGTAAGACGAGCAAAAATTTTCAATAAATTTTAACTTGATAAACGAGCGATATCTTGCAATACGAGTAGTACTATGGTTACGCCTTGTCTGGCGAGCAGTGGCATTGGATAGGTTCTTTGTTAAAGTCGCTCAAAAAGAAAAATATTCCAGTGAGCCACATATAGCAGTGATTCCGTTAGTGACAGTGAAAGTCGACCTAAACTATAACCCACCTCCTCCTCTCCTCTATCTCGTCTACCTCACACCAGCCACCATTAAATTTTATAATTAAATTTTGATTACAGTACAGTTACATTTAAATAACGAAAATAAAAAAGGTATTAATCATTTATAGATTAAATATTTTTGGGTTGTGGGACGAATCATCTGAGTTTCCATTATTTCTTATGGGGGAAATTCACTTTGATATACGAGTGCTTTGTATTACGAACACGTTTACGAAACGAATTATGCTCGCAATCCAAGGTTTTACTGTATTTGTATTTTATAAGTTTCTTTATTTTGACAGAATCCTAAAAAAAATGTGTTGCCATTTCGCAGCATGTCAGCTAACTGATTAATTTGCCATTCTTTCCCCAGGAATAAATTTGCCCCTTTTAGATTTCATTCACTTCCCTCTGATAGTCTCAAATATAAAACTGATAGATAGCCTTGCATCAAACTCCAAATAGTTTCAAGAGGCATCAAATTTTAAAAAAATTGTTAGGAAGGATTATTTTTAATACTTTTAGAGATATTTATTCAAATAAGTTTCAGGTTTCTCTATAAATAGCTTCTAGAGACATTCAATTTTCAAAAAAATTCCAGGAAAGGACCACTTCGAATAGTTTTTAAAATCATTTCATTTTCGAAATATTTTCAGGCAAGTAGAATTTAAAATAATTTTTGGAGGCATCCAATTTTCATGAATTGACTAGGAGATTGCCACTCCAAATAGCTTCTAAAGTCACCTAATTTAAAAAATCCAATGAGGACCACTCTAATGTTTCTAAAGCATTATTTTCGAAATATGTTCAGGAATATTCTTAAATTTTTACAGTTAACTTTTTCAATGGGAGTGATTCAAATTGCTGAACAAGACCTCTCAAAAGGATAATTCTTCGAAAATCTATTTTCAGTAATATTTCTTAATATCTTTAAGTTAAATAGTTTTCAATGGGGCATTCAAAAAATTTGCCTGAACAAGAACCCTCCAAACAGATTCTTGAGAAAATCTTATTTTCAGAAAATTGCTGAGGGGGACTACTTAAATATCTTCTAAGGGTATTAAAATCATTGTTCAAAGTCTTTAACATGGAGGAAAGTCCCTTTAAAAATCGAGAAAATGATTATTTTTTTCAGGATAGTGGAATATGTGGGAACTATATTCTAAAGTTTAAATCGCTCCTAAGCTAGGCTGTTCTGCATGAACATTCTTACTACTGATTTTTTAATTACATATTTACATTGATATAATGTTTATCTTATATAATTAATGACTGTTTATTTGGTTAGTTACTTTAAATTTGACCTTGTATTTAATCTTTACAAAGTTTGAGAATTTTATTGAATACAGAGAGATGTTTCTAAATAAAATCTACAAATTCTAGGACATCAACGAGGAATGGTTGTCTGACAAGGCAAGGTTTGCGTGCGACGGATTGAAGCGCCAACGACTCATCACGCCGCTTGTGAAGAACAACAAGGGGGAACTGGTAGCGGTGGAATGGGAGGACGCCCTCATCACGGTCGCCAAGGCCATCAAGTCTGTTCCAGGGAACAGCGTGGCTGCCCTTGCGGTGGCTGGTGGATGCAGAGGTAAGTTGCTCATTAGGTCATTCATTTGGAGGACCACTTAATATAATGGCTATTAAATACCAGAAACTGTGTGACCATTATTGAACTAATCCTGCTGAAGCTTCTTGATAGTGATAGTAAGTACTTGTACAGAGTAGCCACTGATCAGGAAAGTCAGGAATTATACTTGAATTTTGTGCAACAAGAAAAACTCATAAAAAGTACTTGAATTTTTCCATCTGTTGCGAATTTAAAGGTGAAGACCACTTTAAATAGCTTATAGGTGCATACAATATTTTTTAAAAAGTACGAGGATGGACCATTTCAAATAGCTTTTAGAGTAATCTAATTTTAAAAAAATCCATGCAAGGACCACTCTAAGTAACTTATAGGGGTACGCAAATTAAAAAAAAAAAATTGGGAGAACCAATTCATCTATCTTGAGTCTAATTTTCAAAATTTGTCAGACGAGTACCTCTCAAAATAGCTTCAGGGGCATTCAATCTTATTCTATAGTGTTTGAGTGGCTACCCTGTTGTGCCCCAAGATTTTGTCACAACAGGATTCATAAAATATGTTAAAAATGCTGACTAGACATCCTTGTCAGGTGACAGTTGTCCTGATAGGCCAAGTTTCTATTAAACACACTTAAAAATATATATATACACATAAAAATATTAAAATGCTACAAATCATAATTCAACACACATTTTTTTAGGATTTATTTCAATAAAATCAATGTTAAGTTCAAAACTTGATTAACAATTATGCTATGAAAATTTGATGTTTGTTTGGTTCAGTCATTGATTGCTCTGAAGGACTTTGTGAATAAGCTAGGATCAGAACTGGTCTGCACGGAGCAGACATTCCCTTTGGAGGGCTCTGGGACAGATCTTCGCTCCAACTATTTGCTCAATAGCAAGATAGCAGGTAAATAACAACTCACAGATCTTGGAGCTTTGCTTTTTTATTAGTAGTAACCACAAACATGTATTTTCATTTTGAAGGAACCACTGTTCAGCTTGTATAGTTTGCCTTTCTTTAACTAATAGATTATGTTATATAGTCACATTCAATGTCCTTTGTCTGTGTTTGTCCATAGTATTATTCCTTGTGTGTCCTATCATCCTTTACCAACTTCCTTTTGTGTTTTTTGGTTTCCTCTTTTAGGAAGTTATATTGCACGTTTCACACTCCTCCCCGATGAGTTCCGTTAGAATTAAACCCTAGGTCAGGGGATTGGGCGGTGACGATCGATTTTCTTAAAAGAGGCAACCAATACCTCTTTGTCCAGTGGCAGCGATGTAAAGTGTAAAGTGTGTTCTTTTTATTGTAATGGCCATATTGTGTTTGTTCCCTTTTATATGTTTTCCATCCACCTTTCCTGTACCTTCTTCCAAATATATATTTTAACTAATATCACTATGACACCTCATATAAGCTATACCATAGTGACAACAAGCAAGTTAACAGTTCTTACCTAACATATTAAACTGTGGCCATATTTTATTAGCTACATTTTAGTCGAACCAATCAAGGTAGCATTCTTACATATACTAATTACACTATAACAGTGGTGTTCACCTTTAGGGTTATGGCATGTTTCAGTTGGGGTCGCAATGCTTGTTGAAATCATAGCTTATGCTTACTTTTAAAGTGATTATAATGATTTTAGCTAGGTGTCAAATTCAAATAGAAACATAATGGTTAAAATTATAAAAAAAAACTTAAGTTACTGTTTAGTTGGGGTTTTTTTGGTTACTCAGCTCTGAGAGTTGTTTGCTGACTTAGTTTGCTGTAGTAGTTTTGTGTTTTGGCGAGTGACACTGTGAGCATAGATTCTAAAATAACCAATGAGCTTATTGATTCTCTTTTGAGACATCTTAGCCGCATTTGTATAATCATTATATAACCAATTTATAATAATTAAATCAAGTACACAGGATTAACGTCATGCTTGTTTGGTTTGTCGGTGATGAGGTCATGATTCAAGTTCGGACCAGGGTTACTGGGGGTGATTTTTCCTAAAAGGTTTCCCCCTTCTCCCTCCATGCAAATAAATATACATTTCTTCTAAATTCTGCCTACTTTACAAGTTTAATTAAATCCAGATAGCCTGGATGGGTGGTAAGATTTAATTAAAATAATAATTAAAAAAAAAATTAGGTCAAACCCTACAAAAGGTTGGAAACCACTGGACTTTGACCCTATCATTAAAGCTATAACATAGGGCAGTGATTCCCAACTAAGGTTCTGGAGGCCATCGGAATGATTGTGAGGAGCACGTTAGCTGTCATGAGGAGAAACAAAATTAAGAATCAAGTCATCTGGAAAATATTTGGGCTACAGGGAGTACATGAGATAGTAGAGGAAGCAAGACTGAGATGGTATGGGCATGTAATGAGGATTGAAAAAGAGAGGATGCCAAAGAAAATGTTGGAAATGAAGTATGTAGGTAAAAGACCGCGAGGTAGGCCAAGAAAGAGATGGGAGGAGCAGATAACAGAAGTGTTCAAGTGAGAGGAGAAGATTGGAAGAAATTAGAAGAAGAATGGTGGAAGGATAGAGGAAGATGGAGGCATTCTACTAATCTGACCTGGCCACAGGCTGGAAACTGATGATGACGATGATGATGATGATGATGATGATGGTTCTGTGAGCCTGTGGTCGGGGCTCTGCGAGAATTTGCAAAAGCTCGATTTTTGTTGGTTTATCCATAATTTTTGGACATTGTGAAAATATGTTAAGAGAACTCGTGTATCCAAAGAAGAGGAAGAGAAGATTGCCAGTAGTAATGTTAAAATTGATGTTAGTAAGAATAATTTTAAGCCAAGTTCAAGTAGCGAAGGGCAGTAATTAGTAAATAGAAATAGACAATAAATAATCTTAAAAGATTTCATTCAGAAGTGTATATATATATATATTATATATATATACTAACAAGGTTTACACATATATTTTGTAATTTACACCTGTCAAACCTTACATGTGTCAGTCAGGTAGGGGTTCCTCGAGATTTTACAAAATGTTTTAAGGGTTATTAAAAAAATAAAAAGGGTTGGGAATCACTGCCATAAGGAAACCAAGGGAGTTAGCAGTCCTACCTTTACGAATTACATTATGGCCTTACTTTACATACAAGCTACATTCAAGTGGAACCAAGCAATTTAGTAGCCCTACCATGACGGATGACACATTAGCTCTATCTAATAAGTTACACCTTTGTTGTTCATCGTAAGTAGAGGATGCACTCCATTTACCCTGAAAGGTAGCAATCTTACCTTAATGGATTACACTATGGACTTAACCTGTAAGCTATGCCAAAATTGAACTAAGCAATGTAAGCTAGCTAACTTTCAGGGTAAATGAAGTGCACATAATTATATAATTAAAATAAGGTAATTGAAAAACTTAAAGGCGTACAAAGAGGAACAAACACATTCCATAGTAAAAAATGTCAACAGTGAACAATGTGAACTGTCATTGGTTCTCAGGTGTGGAGGAAGCAGACCTTGTGTTGCTGATTGGGACCAATCCCAGGTTTGAAGCGCCATTGTTCAACTCCCGGATACGCAAGTCATACCTCCATAACGAACTGGACGTGGCTCTCATAGGGCCCAAGGTTGATCTCACTTACGACTATGAGGTATTGTGCCCTGTCATAACTTCTTGCAATAATCAATAACACTAAAGCATTAATCTTGAGTGCTGACTTGTGGGTGGCTCTAGAGGACTACTGTTGAGATACCAGTCGATTGAAGACTTCATGCTTGTCGTTGATATGCTAAGTGCAAAATACTGTGTTGTCTTACACTTCCCATGAAGCACTAATATTCGACTAAGTGAGTCAATTTGATTTCTTAAACTGTTATTTGTTATTGCGCAGCATCTTGGAGACACCACTGATGCTCTAAGCCTGATCGCCAACAACGACCATGTGTTTGCCAAGAAACTAGCCACAGCTAAACGACCTCTTATTGTCCTTGGGGCAGACCAACTTACCCGACCAGACGGAGCGGCCATATTGGCTCTCACCCAGCAGATTGCTCGGAACTTGACTCTAAATTGTGGGGTAGGTGTAAAATGACAGTGTATTTAATTTTGCATAAGTATAACATTGTATTCAATCAATGGCCATTCCCTTTATTAATATTTTCTGATACCAGTACTGTTAGCAAAAAAATATATATTAATACAGTAATCCTAGAATAATTAGTCATTTTGACATTTAAACTAGCATTTTATTTGGGGTGTGTGAAGTCCACTTTTTCAATTCGATGATAACTCAAATCAAATATATGAAGTATAGTCGAAGCTGAATCGAATTTAGAATATTTTTTTTGTTAGTTATTTTTTGATGGTGACCTGGTGGTCTAGGGGTAAGGTGTCGGACTTCTGTGCTAGGGGTCCGGGGTTCAATCTCGGTCCCGGCACAGATTTATCTGATTGCCAAACCCTTCCTTCACCTCTGACAAGATGTGTATTAATCACAACTTGTGAATGTGAGGAATGCCAGGCCTCCACCGTGGTTCGGATTCCACGTTAAACTGTAGGTCCTCCATTTCATCTCACAACCACCCTACCATTACACATAAGCGTAAGTGCGTATAACCCGAATGGGTAGTAGTAAGACGCGGATAATAATAATAATAATAATAATAATATAATAATAATAATAATAATATTTTATGATATAGCCAATAAATTATATATATATATATATATATATATATATATATATATATATAAAAAAAATCCCTAGGGAAGTTCCACCAAAGGGACATTCCCCACACCCCGAGATCCCACCTTAACCCCTAATTTTTACACCCATTCACATGGTTCAGTTCCTTATGAATTGTATCTTCAAGTCGGCTTGTGTAACATAGGTGATTTTGCACAGAATCAGCAGCGCGGGAACCCTTGTCGGCCCAGAAAGATTGTTCTTAAGACTTGATTGGGTCTAATGAAATATGTTTATCTGTGTTCCAGGTGCAATCTGATTGGAAGGTCCTAAACATCCTCCACAGGGTGGCATCGCAGGTGGCAGCCCTGGATTTAGGTTACAAGAGCAGTGTGGAGGACATAAAGAGGGAGGCTCCCAAAGTACTGTATTTGTTGGGAGCTGACGAGGGGGTCATCACCAAAGCGGACCTCCCTTCTGACACTTTTATTATCTACCAAGGTGAGGTTCAATTCTTTGGATAGTAGTTTTGTTTTTATTGGGTCTCTTTTAGAATCTTTATTATGGCCTGTGCTAGAATAATAAGTTTTCTCATATTGTTATGTTTGTATATTCAGGCCACCATGGGGATGCAGGAGCTGCCATAGCTGATGCCATCTTACCTGGGGCAGCATATACAGAGAAGCAGGCATCATATGTCAACACAGAAGGTCGGGCCCAGCAAACTTGGTGGCTGTCACACCCCCTGGACTTGCTCGTGAGGATTGGAAGATTATCAGGGCTCTCTCTGAGGTAGGTGTTACACTTTAATTGGTGACCAGAACCCTTGGACCTACGGTTCTCCTAGAACCAAAGGGACATTTTCATTAGTACTTTAATTGGACACCTGAGACAATGAATCGCCTGATCATGGAGATTTGAACCACTTTTGGTGTGTGAGTCTCTTGTCATTTATTCTTTATATTATTTTACCCTAACCATGCTTCACTTTGTTTATAATAAATTTCTAGATATCCATTTATAATCATAAAAGATCCTGGCTTCAACAGAGAGAGTTTTGCATTTTTTTCTGACTATGTACATCCACCTCTGAGAAACTTTAGTTTTAAACATGACAGAGATTTTAGGTTTATTTTTCCTTTATATAATTTTTCTCTTGACCAACAGATTATTGGCCAGCGGCTCCCCTATGACACATTGAAGGAGATCCGGGATAGGCTTTCGGAAGTATCACCAAACTTGACTCGCTACGGAGATGTGGAGGAGGCCAACTATTTCCAGCAGGCTACGGAACTGTCCAAGGTAATACAAAGACGAGATCATTGTAGTTGGTCCTTCTTGTTGCAAACATGTTTTCCCTGTCAATTCATCTTGATCACAAAATATAAACCAATTGACTACAATTAATCACCAAATTACAGTTTTACCCTTGACAAGGACTTAAGTGTTACTTCTACTACGTGATCTTTTATTTATATCTGACAATGGGAAAGCAAAACAAAACACTATTTTATTTGAGGTATTTAATGTGCATTTTCTAAACAAACTTATATCAGCACCACACACACACAACTTAAAACTATAACGTATTTATAGACGAGATAAAACACTCAGTCTCCTGGCCGTTAATTTATCACTGTTAAAGGGGAAGCTCCAGTTTCACCATTTATACATATTTTAGCCATGCCGGGAATTAAGGCAGGCACTCTACTGAATAAAAATAATAATAATAATAATAATATAATAATAATATAATAATAATATAATAATAATAATAATAATAATAATAATAATAATAATAATAACAATAAAATAATAATAATAATAATAATAATAATAATAATAATAAACTAATAATAATAATAAAATAACAACAATAACAACAATAACAACAACACCAACAACAACAAACACCAACAACACCACCAACAACACCACCAACATACAACACCAACAACATCAACACCAACAACATCAACACCAACAACCAACAACAACAACAACTTCAAGTAAGAGTTTGAATTTAAACAAGTTTTTTTTTCTTTTTTTTTTCCCCCCCCCAAGTTTGAATAGTATAGAACAATATTTATATAAGAAATATTTCAACTTAATTTATGTAATAGATCCATGCATAAACCATAAGTACAAACATTATTTTCATAATATTGTACTTTTTTTTGTGAACAAATTTATAATCACACAAATTCAAATTTTTAAATAAATGTAATATAATTTGTTCCATTTTTTTTAAATTCGACAATGAAAAATACTGAGGGACTCCTTACTATGTAATTGTATATTAAAATTGAATAAAATTAGTTAAAATAGCAATTTTTGATAAAAAGATTGAAAATTCTGAATACTCAGATTTTTCTAGTTTTGTAAAAATCTTAGTCATATATGAGCAGCTACTAAAACTCGACCTGAACTCGAATTTTGGAGTACTCGCACACCCCTAGCAATTTAGTGCTAACGGGAGAGAAAACAAAAATATTAGTTTGGATATAATATTTGTAATACTTAATGGGTTCGAGAATTTGAACCTCGAATATTAAATTCTAAAATCTTGTATTTTCATCACTTTCAAATACCTAAAGGCAGATATCGGTCAATTCAATGTCACCACAACCCGCCTCGGTGGCGTAGTTGGCTAACGCGCTAGTCGTGTTGAGCCCGACCGCTGAGGACGGGGAGATCGAGGTTCGAATCTCGGTCAGGTGAACTGGGGGTGGTTTTTCCTAAATAGTTTTCCACTCTCCCTCCACGAAAATGCGGGTTCACTTCCTCTAAATTCAACCCCCTCCCATTCCTAATCCATTAGCGTAATTAGTACTTAAGCGTATAACCGAACGGGTAGTAAGACGCGGTGCTAAATATTATTATTATTATTATTAATGTCACCACACATTTTTATATAATGTGTAGGAATGCACAGGAATGACATTTTTATATCAGGACGAGAACGGGAAATGAGTCGCAATATCGAGATCGGGACAGGAACGGGAAATTATAAAAATTACACTTTAGAATAATTCTAGATAAAAAATATACATTGATTTCTAAACTAATATAATGATACTTGTTAGAGCTTTGACATTATTTAACATAATACAAATAATAAAATAATATGTCATAGTATTATAGATAGGAGTGTGCGAATAGCAAAATTTTCAACAAATATTGAATAATACAAATTGAAATGTTAATACATTTTTGATTGAAATTATTTTCATTAGTTTATACTTTTTAATATGGTGCTGTATATTCAACCATTGAAAGAGTCCCAAAAATGTTTAAAATTCTTAATGTCCTCTAGGTTTGAAACCTCTTAAATCTTCTCTATTTTAATACCTCTTAAAGTGGCCCCATGGTCTTTGGCGTCACTCTTGCAGTAGACTAGACCGCTGATGACGGAGAGATTAAGGTTTGAATCCCAAAATATTATTTAGGTATGAAACCCCTTAACTTTTCCCTATGTTTAAAACACCTTTAAGTGTTCTTTAGGTCTAAAACCACATAAAGGTTATATAGGTTTGAAAATCCCTAAATATTCTTTAAGTATAAACCCCTTAAATATTCTCTATGTATAAAACCACTTAAATGTTATCTAAGTTTGAAACCCCTTAAATATTCTCTGGGTTTTAAACTCCTTAAGTGTTCTCTAGATTTGTAACCCTTTAGATATTCTATATGTTTGAAACTCTTAAAATTATTTGTGTTTGAAACCCTCTTAAAACTTCTCTCTGTTTGAAGCCACTTTATGGTTTTCTATAATTGACACCTCTTAAAGTTTCTTTATTTTAACACCCCTATAATCTCTACCCTGTTTAGCTAACAACAGTTCACTCATAAATAGTGAACTTAGCAAGCTACTTCCGCCTTCCTTCATTTCCATGCTCCAAAATATGGAAGAGTAGAATACATCTCTGTCCTTCTCTAAATATTTCATGCTCTCTCACTTGCTGAAACTAACAAATAACTGTTGATAGACAGATCACAATGAGTTAAGCACTTCCCAATTTGTTTCTTTCACCAAAGACCATAAAATACCCACCTCCTCTACCCTAGATTGTTACACAACAAACAAGATGACTGTCTACAGTAGAGATTTGGCCAGCAGTAACTGCTGGAACAAAAGTACGCCTCTTTATTTCCCGCCCAAACCCTTGTCGGGGAAAGGGTCTTTCCTGCCTGACTCTCGGGAATGTATACATTCCCGACATTTTCCAGAGAGAGTTTGGGGTCCTAGGGATTCTGTCCACCCCTAATAATATGCAATGATTATTTGCATTGCCAAATTTATCTCAGCTATTTTAAATATTTACATAACTTCATTTATTTATTATTCATTTAAACCAATTAAAGATATCTTTTGTTTTTTTGTGTTACTAGTATTTCATACGTTGGTATCTAGTTTATATTCAAAAAGAAGTTTACATTAATAATCAGTGTTTTATTCTCTTGATATTTATTTTATTCACATAATTTGTATAGTAGGCTATATTCATGCTAACTAACAATTTGCAAATATTTGAACTATTAATTTCAATCAAATTTAAAGTATTAGTATTTACAGGAAGAGCTTGAAATTTAATAAAATGTCCAAACAAATATATAAAATTAAATATCAAACAACCATACTAATTTGTTGAGCAGGCCTTATTTAATTAATTGTTATTGTGTTTGGAGTCCTACTTCATTTTATTTGTAATTCTCTTTAAACTAATAGCATTGGTATAGTTTTTTTTTGTTAGTATTTTATCTGTTTTTTTATTATTTTTAACAACAACCATTTCCAAAATTTTGTATAAATTTAATATATTTAAGACCAGCTTCGATGGCTGCGTGGACTAACGCTCTAATATTGTATTGTATTAAACTGCCGAAGATGGGGAGATCGGGATTCAATCCCAGTCGGCTTCACAGAGGGTGGTTTTCCCTCTCTCCCTCCACACAAATGTGGATGCACTTCTAAACTAAGCCTTTCTAATCCCTAAGCCGTTAGTGTAATTAGCACATAGATTTATAACCAGAACAAGTAGTAAGACACGGTGCTTAAAAAAAGTTTAACTGGGAATTCGTAAACCATTGATTTTAATACACAATAATCTAGAAAGTAATTCACCCGCCCCCATAATTTTGCTAATTGTGTCCAACACTATTCTGAAAGTTTTGAATTCAAGTGAGAATATCTTTAACATGACTTTTTCAAAATTATGCTGGCCATATTTAAAATATGTATACCAGTAATACCTTGCTACACCTAGATTTTATTAACTATTCGAAATCAAAATTATTTATATTCTATTTGAAATTTTCACTATTTGATTTGAAAATATTTGTAATAAAGGAATCATCATTCACACACTATCACACACCCATACTTTTCATGTTCAATATCAAGGCTATTAATGGCTTAATTTAATTTAATTTTTTAATTTTTTAGCACCGCGTCTTACTACCCATTCGGGTTATACGCTTAAGTACTAATTACACTAATGGATTAGGAATCAGGAAGGTTGAATTTAGAGGAAGTGAACCCGCATTTGCGTGGAGGGAGAGTGGAAAACCATTTAGGAAAAACCACCCCCAGTTCACCCGACCGAGATTCGAACCTCGATCTCCCCGTCCTCGGTGGTCTGGCTCAACACGACTGGCGTGTTAGCCAACTACGCCACCGAGGCGGGTGGCTTAATTTAGAGGACAGGATTTGGGAAGGGAACTTAGTGGAAATGTGTCATGTTCAACTAAACGCAAGGCTAGTTAGAAACATTCTTAACATCTTGTCATACATTATATTGAACTGCACAATTGATAAACTGAATAAAGTGTTTTTTCTGTTTAAAACGTTTGGGAATGGTACATACTTTTTCCTGAGAATTCAGGAAGAGTTTATAAATTTGGAAATTACGATTGTTAGACTCTTATGATTGAGCAACATTCTGTGTCAAATAATATATAATGTTACGTTGTCCAGTTGGTCCAGGCACAGCTAAGCTGCACCCCTCTCGACGTGAAGCACCATAAGCTAGAGGACTTCTTTATGACAGACAGCATCAGTCGGGCGTCTCCTACCATGGCCAAGTGTGTGCAAGCTGTTCTCAAGCAGAAACAGTCCAAATACTAGTCCTCTGTACAGTAGCGTCACTGTCGTTAGTTATTAGCTCCATCAGCCGGCCAAGACGTTGGGAGCCATGGGTGGATAAGTGAAGTTTTATTTTTTATCTGTTAGATTGGCCTGGTTTACTAACACCTGGAACCTTCCAATTATAATGTAGGGTGAACCTCTGTTGAGGCTTCCCTGCTAACAACGCCCATTGGAAATACTCGTACGGCCAATGTTCCAACAGCTGTCTAACTGCTACGGACAAGAAATATTGGTATTTTTGCTCATAGCAGATGCAGTAAACATGTGTTCCTACGATGTCTTATAAGTATATGGTTTTAATTCTAGCAGGTGATTTAAAATGGAGGCAGGCCATCAATAATATCAACTTCTCTACTGCCATCAGCTCTCCTTCCAAACCCATATCAGGCAGGCTAAAACACTGATTATCTTTTTATGGAGAAATATGAGAACAGAATTTGGTTTTACAGCTTTGTGTGTAGGGTTGAAATAAACTAAGTATTTGTTGTAAAACACTTTACTGGATATAAGTTAGCATAATAATAGATTTTTTTTTCTACTTTATTGATATTATATTCTGTGCTTACTTATTACTTATACAGTATGTTCCAAAATAAACTTCAAATTATTGATATGAAATGATTATAATACATAAATAAGAAAAAACTTACTTTACTCTAAGCTATATCGTAATTGATTTCACTTGGATTTGCTGTTTTTGTACTATTTTCTATTCTTGTCTTTTCATATTATGTTCCTCTCTGTGTCCTATAATTTATTCACCATTTATCATCCCTCCTATAAAGTCCTGGTAGGATAATGGATTTTCAAAGCGATAGTTTACTTTCTTCAAGAAGCAACCAATACTTGTGTTAACAGTATAGTGCAAACTATGTTCCTCTTTTCTTAGAGCAATTTTAAATTCAAAATGGAGTAATCCAACGTTTGTGTTATTTGTACTCTTTTCTTTGTGTTTGATAAAGGCAACAGTGCAGAAATATTACTCTATTTGTGTTAAAATGTGTGTGTGACTACTTCTACTATAGAAGACAGAAGAAAGGAAGATGATGTCACCTTTGTGCATTGGATTCTTCCCACATTTTTTCCTCTTTCTCTAGGTGGGCTTTCTTCATCAAATTTACTCTTAGTAGTTTGTTTTTTCAATTTCTTTTACTATACAATTTTCTTTGAGCAAGTCATTGTCTTTTTAGTTTCATTCACAATTTTCTAAACCTTTAAACATATTACTACATAAAATAATGTAGCTCAAAAGTGAAGATTTTCTTTAATATAGAGTTCTAGAAGTATCCTGAATAATCTTGACTTTTTATTTTGTTGCAACCTTTTTTATATTAGGTTTCCTTTACATTATGAAGGTACAATGGGCCTAGCCAGCCGGTAGTGGAAATTACATGGCTTGAATAAAAAAGGGACCCAGACCACAGGCTGGAAACAATAATGAATATATAAAAGAAGTTTTCTTTGCGCTGTTTGTTTTATTTCACTGCTTTTTTATATATCTTTCTGGAGATTCTCAAAAAAAGATTACTATCAGCAAAGTATCAGTGTTTGGATACGACAGAAAACGTCAAGGTACAAATAGAATGATGTGATATAAATTACAAGGTTGATGGAATAAGGTGTGTTTTTACCATCACGAGATTTGTAAATATTGTGTGTGTAATTTTGTACACTATTTTCTGTGATGTAATGTTTAGTACAGTTGGAGAATAAAACTTAATGTAAATAAGGAATTAACTGTCCAGTATTTTGTTTAAAGTATAGTTAATTTACTCCCCCACTTTTGTAAACATGTTGTTTGCTCCATAGTATTTGAGAGATTGGATATTCGTAAAAATCTTGAAAATGTATCTTGATTTAAATATAAAGAGCTTGACTTCAAATAACAATTTTAAGCCATTTGTTAAAAGGAATTATATAGACCTATATATTTGAAAGGGTAACTAAATAAAACTAAATGATAAAATTGTATTATTAATTTAATCCAAATTGCATACAGTAAGGCCCCCGAATCCGCATTTTCAGTTATCCACCGTTTACCGCTGCCCAATTTTATATATTTTTCCCAAAGAAAAAAATTGTTTTATAAGTCATAATGCACCATCACCCCACTTCACCTCATCGTGGGCATTGTGCTATCATATCACCATTATCATCATCATCTTCATGTGATCGTCGCAACAAAAATAATGGTGAATAGTAAGTACACTTTAGTATACAGTACAGGTTATTATTATATACTTTATTTAATGTTGGTAATGTATTACTATTAATAATTTATCAATTTAACTTAACTGTATTTATGTGTTAAATGAATATCACGTTATATAATAGTTTGGTAATATCCACAGTTTCACGTAATCACAGTAGATCTGGGAACGTATTACCCGCAGATATGGGGACCCTACTGTATTTCAAAGATTCAAATTTGAATTTGAGATTCGAAAGAAATTTAAGATTCAGATTTTAACCAGATTTAAATCTGTATTTGAGAAATAAGGGATTCAACCCATTTCTAAAATAATGATAAACATTATATCTAAAAGGTTATTTTCCCTTATTGGTATGAATTTTTTCCCTTCAATTTGGTTTTCAAAATGGTAAGTTAATGGTCTGGGTCTGATTTCTAGATTTGTATTGTAATAATGTTGGGCTAAACCACTAGTAAGCATCAGAATAGCTCTAAGGGCCGGTCTGATGACTACCGCATAAATATTGCTATCGGGAGGTTAAAGTTAACTACCAGATAAAAGTTATCAGCCACTTTAATGTTTTATGCATATTATGAACTGAATTTATCTGCCGGATAGTTATCTGAAGGATAAATATATTTTTATGTAGAAAAGGCAAGGTTGATACTATTTTTACTGGTGCGCGCATGCGTTTAGGCCCTGCAGATACCGCTACAACCTAGCGAGTGGTGACAACACTAAATATTTGTTAAATAATGGTGGCCAAACGAGTACGAGGAAACAGATGGCGCCACGCGGGTGCAGAAGCTAAGTTGTCTTGCAAGTATTAATTTCGAAATTTGGGCAATAGTTGGGTACAATGTTTACAAAATTTCATTTATTATACTCACATTTAAATAATTTGTTCTTATATAACTATAACTCTACAAATGGCTTGTCAATTTTTGTAAGTGTGAATTAAATGTTCTAACTTTATATGTAGCTAGAACCTGGGCCTGTGCTTACTTAACACGCGAACCAAGATTTTTTTTCTACAATGCTCAACATTTGTTAAATAATGGCGGCTATATGAGTGTGAGTACACAGATGGCATCACGTGGGTGCAGAAGCTAAGATGTCTTGCAAGTACTAATTTCGGTGTCTGCCAAAATGTGGTCAATAGTTGGGTACTACGTTTACAAAATTTCATTTATTGTACTCACATTTTGATACCTAATTTATTCTTATATAAATATAACTCTACAAATAGCTTGTCAGTTTATATAAAAGTGTATATTAAATGTTTTAACTTTATATAGTTAGAACCCAGGCCTGTTCTTACTAAACACTTAAACCAAGATTTTAACCTAAAAACAAATTCTGATAGGAAAAACCTCATTAAAAATAATGCGTCACTATGGCAACAACCATTTTAACTTCCAGATAAAAGTTATTGGGTAAATACATTTTATCTGTCGGATAAATGCTATCTGGCAGTCATAAGATGCACTTTTAACTTATCCACCAGATTAATATTTATCCAGGAGTCATAAGATTGGCCCTAAAAAGAATAAAAATAAAAAATGTAGGTGTTTTTCTTTCTTCTTCTAATTTTAAATACCCTTAAGCATTTGAGGGTTTAAACGGCCCATCTATTTTATATTTTCTTTAATTATATTAGGCTCACTTTAGTTATGAAGATTAAAGGCCTCTCCACTTTACTATCGGTTGGTGCTTTTAACTCTTGGGATGTTTGGTATCCCACACAATGAATGAATGTAAAGAAGCTTTTTCTCGTTGATGTCACTTATACTTTTGAAGATGATGGGTTGAATTCTATAATTACTATTTTAATAACATAACCTTTTGACACACATACATTTATATTGAGTATTTATTTTACTCAACACATTTTCTGTATAGAGCATCACTAGATAATCATTTTTCCCAGAGGTTATTCATAACTTCCTTTATCCTTATTCCCCCGGACCAAAACAGACACTGTTTCTTTCTTTTCGGTCCCGGTACAGATTTATCTGATTGCCAAACCCTTCCTTCACCTCTGACAAGATGTGTATTAATCACAACTTGTGAATGTGAGGAATGCCAGGCCTCCACCGTGGTTCGGATTCCACGTTAAACTGTAGGTCCTCCATTTCATCTCACAATCACCCCACCATTACACATTAGCGTAAGTGCGTATAACCCGAACGGGTAGTAAGATGCGGTGCTAATAATAATAATAATGTTTCTTTCTTTGAAGCTGCCAAGTCTTTATGTGTCACTTGGTCTGATCCAACCAATCAAAAAGCATACTGCTAAGAAATGATGTCTCCCTGGAAGAGAATGATTGCACCTTAAGTGACATCACCTAATGTTCCCTTGTTTGTAGATTAAGACAGAGGGGGAAAATTAAAACAAAGTTGCCAAGTAATCAACGTCATGAAAGAATAATATAAGATACAATAACTTATTAATTTATCAACACAAAAGTTTAAAAGAAAAGGAAATATTGCTTAAATTATGTAAATTTGGAATAAATAACGAGCTTTAAATTTGGCTACATTTAAGTTATATAAGATAAATCTGAACTAAAGCATATTTTTTTATATAATGTATTTAGTATTTATTATAATATGTATACATTAAATTAACAAGATGTCTACCATCCGGGAAAAAACGGGAATAAGTTGGGAATTTGGTAAATTACAAAAAAATCTGGGAAAATTTTGTTTTACTCAAGATATGAAATATAATAATCATTAAATCAGTAAATTATAATGGGATCAAACTTTTTTTTTTGTAGCTGTATAATATATTTTAAATTTTTCTAATTCCTAATAGACTATGTTAAGACAAATAAAAAATCATGGCAGGGGTTCTAGAAGGGGGTGACATACTTTTGAGTCGGGGAATTTTAGGAAATGATCAGGGGAAAAAGCCTGGGAATTTCATTGGTAAAGTATAGTAGGCACCATGATTAAGTATGAAGTTAATTGTCTTATTGGAGTTATTTGATCTGTGTCAGAGGAGCTGAATTGTATCCATTCTGAATGGTTTCTTTTCAGACATTTCTTAAACAAGTACCACAAATAAAAAGTCTGATTTGAATCCATTTTCATTATATTCACAAAATCCTGAATTGTATACATTCTGAATGATCTCCATCCAAACAGTTTTCAAATAACCAGCTTTAACAAAAATCCTGATTTGTATCCACTATAATCATTTGCGTTACATCCACAAAATCCTGAATGTTCTCCATTCAGACATTTTCTTAAACAAGCGCCACAAATAAAAAATCTTATTTGGATCCATTTTTATTATATCCACAAAATCCTGAACTGTATCAATTTTGAATGGTCTCCATTCAGACATTTTCTTAAACAAGCACCACAGTATTTACAACAAGACTGATCGTGACTGACATCCGTAAACTATCCTTAAATTAATTTATTTTACCAATTTTATATTTATATACCAATTTTAAACTAAATCATAATTATTTTTAAAAATCACTCATTTGTAAAGTACCCTTTTATTTTTATTTTAAAAGAAAAACCAATAAGTCAAAATTTATCTTTTTTTATATTAACATAGTGATAGTAAATATGTAGTGAGCTAAGTAGAGTCTGTGCTGCTGCCATCTACTAGCCATGTGGCACCACAATTAAATGGATACAATTCAGGATTTTGTCGATATAATATAAATAATCCTAGTGGATACAATTCAGGATTTTGTAGATGTAATGAAAATGGATCAAATCAGATTTTTATTTATGGAGCATGTTCAAGAACTGTCTGAATGGATACAATTCAGTTGTCTCATCTTATTGATATCAAAATAATTATTTAAACAACCAAATAACTAGTTAAATTACCAAATAACTAGTCTATCTTATTTTCATGAACTTTTTTTTATATTCGAAAGGTCAGTTAACTAAACAGTCTGATACAGACATTTAGAGGAAGAGGGTAAAATCATTTAGGAATAACCATGCTCAGTACACCCAACCAGGATTTCAACCTCAAGCTCCCCGCCGTCCTCGGCAGTCTAGATCAACACTATGTTTTGTTTTGTTGGTACCAAAACAATGGTATCATACAAGACTAAGAACAATAAAGTAGTTCTGCTTACTGTCAAAAGGTCATGAAAAGCCAAACATCTATGAACAGACCAAAAAACCTGAGGTTGTTGAGTTTTACAATTCACAAAAGGAGCAGTTGATACGATTGATCAAATTGTTGAAGGAAAAGTCATGCAGGAGAAAAATAAGAAGGCGGCCATTTTGTGTCTTTTATGGTATGATCACTTTAATTCTGGTAAATTTGTATGTGTTGTTAGTAATAAAGTACTAAAGGAGAGAAACTAATAACAAGACATAGTTTTCTTAGAAGCTACACTGTAGACTTTAGCGACCATGGCTTCAAGGCCATCTTAAAATGTTCAACATTCTGCGGCCACTTTGTTAGGACATGACGGAAATCCTAAATGTAAACCAGCATACTTTTCAATAAAATCAACTGGAACTGCAAACCAGGAAAATCTGTGCATTCTATCTGTCAAAAAAAAAAACCCTGAAGAATGACAAGATATCTGTGCGCTCACTGCTCCAAAGTAATAAGCAGAGAACATCAAGGAAAGTGCTATGTATAATGCGTAGGACTTTAAATGTTCATTATATTTTAGTGTTTATGTATTCTTAATATATAAATAAATAGGGATGGATGGGAATGACTTTTTTATTTCGGGATGGGAAATTAGACAAAATATCGGGATTCGGGATGGGAACGGGAAATTTTAAAATATCCATTTAGAATAATCTTAGATTTAAAATATATTGATTTCTAAACTAATATGGTAAGATTTGTTAAAGCTATCATATTATTAAAACCCACTTAAGTGGCTGCATGGTGTAAGGCATCTCACTCGCAATAGACTAGACTACTGATGACGGGATATTTAGCTTGAATTTGGTCGGCTGTATTAAGGGTGGTTTTTCCTAAATGGTTTCCCACTCTATTCACGCAAATACAGGTACACCTCTAAATTCAATCTTCCTCGTTCCTAACACACTAGAGTACATAGCGTATAACCGGAGTGAGCAATAAGACCCAGTGCTAAAAAAAATTGCTAAAGGTAATAAAAACAATAAAAAAGAACAATAAATTTAATTAAGTGTGCGTGAATAACATTTTTTATCAAATCAAATAACAAAATTTTGAATTAATATCAAATAATACAATTAATAAAATAGTTGATTTTATTACATTTTTGATGGAAATTATTTTTATTAGTTAATTTCTTTTGAAAATTGTGTTTTATATTTAATTATTTGCTTAGGGAAAAAAAATACTACAAAACATAATGTTTGGCACCTCTTCAATTTGCTCTAAGTATGAAACTGCAAAATATTATCTAGGTTTAAAAGTTACTTTTCTTAAATGTTCTCCTTAGATTTGACACCACTTATACTCTACTCCCTGTCTGGCTCATCAACAATAGACACACTGAACCCTCATAAATGGGTGGCATTGGCAAGCTACTTCCTTTCCCCCCCCTTCATCCCATTTCCACACCCCAAAAGATATAAGAATATATCCGCCCTTCTCTAAATCTTTGAAGCTCTTTCACTTACTGAACCCAACAAATCTGTTGATAGACAGCACAATAAGTCACGCCTTCCAAATTGTTTCTCTCTCTATAAGAAGTTGTAAAATAATCCCCTCCACATCCCATCCACCCCTATAAATAAATGATAGTTTGAGTATATTTTTTATTTCTTACTGAATAACTATTTCGTCTCAGAGACAAATCTTATAGCTTTAACATGATTCCTGCAACACGTTAGCTTTCTAGGATTAAGGGGGGAGGTCGCCTTGGGGCCCCCACAAACTACAAGATATAAAATATTGACTAATTTTCTATTGTAGATGCCTTCTTGACTTGTACCTACAATAATAAGGTAAAAACAAATTAGTGTGTGTGCAGTTTGGATTAAAATTAAAAACCCTGCTGAAACATTATTTAAAGATCTACCAGGAAACTTTCCGTTGATCATTTACAAGTTCTTGTGCTAACATTTAATAAAATCAAAGAGTTTATTAATTTTTATCCTACCTCAGATATGCTATGATGTAATTAACATAGGTTTGTGGGGCCCCTACACTGTATGCTGCCCTGAGACCTCAATACATAAACCCGGCACTGATTACAGTACATATCACCAGGCGGGCACCAATACTTTTATGCCCAAATTGTAAAATAGTTTTCATTTGGAGAGGACTTGTGAGACCTCTAAATCTTAGTTAATGGAGTTGAAATTTTACCAGTATTGTTCATTTACTGTATTAAATCATAAAGATGACACTTTTTTTTGTGAGGCACCCTGTGTGTGTTTTAATTTTCATATTAATTTTACCTGCCCCCTAAGATGTCTTTGCGTACCCTAGCTTTAGGTCTATTTCAGCGGTTCCCAAACTTTTGAAATGGTGTACCACCCTAACAATTTCAATAATTTGGGAGTAACCACCAAGAGAATGCTGAATATTTACTATTTCATTACATTTTTAATGATGCCTGGGGATATAATGCAGACTGCACCAGCTGAGCTTGAATCAATGGGGCCACCCCTCCAGTCGCGGTTAAATCTGTTTTACTTTTGGTTGTACATAGTTCAAAATATTTATAGGATTTGATGAGGCCCTATCTTTTTATGACTTTAATTTGCTTGTTTTGTTTGGCTTCTCAGGGCATACCACCAGGAATAATTGTATGTACTACTGATGGTATGTTTATCACAGTTTGGGAATCAATGATTTAGGTTAGTGCAGATCATCCACCAGTCAAAGTGGGCAATAACTTCAATTAAAGATACTATTGCTAAAATAAATTAAAAAGTATAGCTTAATACTTTTATTTAAACAGCAAAATTACAGTTTCATACAAACACATTGATTAATTCATTCAATGTTCAATAAAGTTGAGTGTAACAGGAAAGAATGTCGTAAATATTGTCAAACATCCTATTATTTCTCTATTAAATCTCATCACCATGTGTGACTACTATAAACTCCCAATGTTTAAATGTAGTTTGTAAAAAAAACTAATTTTATCCATACACAAAACATATAAATATTAACATATTTTACCATACAAACAACATAAACATACACGCACAATATCACTAGACAAATATACACTTTCTATTAAAAATACATGGATGGAATAAACAACTTGCAACACAAGTATATATAGATTATAGATTATATTAGTTTTGTTTCTCAATAATTCATGTTTAACTATGTCTTAATGTCCAGAATTATGGTCTTTTTTTGCAATACTGATACAAATTTTTGACAGCTTACTTAATAATTACAATGAAAATATCAGCTTAATCTAGTGACTTATTTTTAATATTCGTTTAATAAATTTGTTAAAATTTTTACAACAGTTGTTTTTCATTCCAATTCTGTTTAACTTCATCAATATTTTTAGTATAATAGTAACAATTTTTCAACTATCAACATATTTACAGTTAAAAGATTAAACTAAATCCTATTCGAAGATTAGAAACACAGATTCGTTGGCACTGACAGTGTTAGGTTTTAAATCAGTTCAAAATATCGGGGCAATATAATTTATCAAGTTAGCAGGGGCAACTCATGATGCACTTCCTTCAAATTCACACTTTTCATCTAGTTTCTTTAGATTGTTTCTGGCTGTGGAGAGTACAGTACAAAAAGTTTTACTAAAAAAATTTAATTCTGTACTTTTGGTACACTTGATTATAACTATGTATGACCAAAATCTTTGTAATTGATAACATATGGCAGAGGAATTATACATATAGGATATGGGTTCAAGCTTGTGTCTGGATGAAATGATTAACGTAATCTAAAATCACATTTACATTAAATTATAAAATTATTGTATTTGTTCAATTTATGTGAAAAGTGGCCACACTCAAGATTAACAGTACATTTTTATTCATACACTGGTTTTAAATTAGTTAACTTTTATTTAATTTGAGTGCATTACTATAACAAATGAAGTTCTTCGTTATTTTGACTTCTTAAACATCCTTCTTAATTTTGATATAGGGTTTAGTGAGCTAAATTAAGATCTTGGAACCAAAGAAAAGTCTATGATTTTTTTTCTAAGATCTTGTGGCCACCCTGATCAAAGAAGCACAGTACATAACATAACTGTATTGTTATTGAATGAAGGTGCAGTACATCTTTGTGGTCATTGTGGGAGTTAATTTTGAGTGCAATGTCAACATCAGATTTGCTAACATGTAAAGGTTATTTTATATTTAATTTAATACTAAAATTTGTCACATTTTTAACTAAATATTTTCTTAGCAACATAATTAATACACTCTATTAACTCCTTTCTTCAATTAACTCCCTACGTTAATATAAGCTACAAACTTTTTTTTTCTCCAACCTGTTACACAGTTCCAACAAATCAAATAATAAAACTTATTTGATTCTCAGGCATTTAAAATAAAAATGTTAAGACTTTATGTTAGCCGAAAATCACACATGTGAAATATAATATCAAACTTTGATTACATTTCAAATGTTATAAAAGGTGTAGTTTATAGAAGGTATAAAAAGGCGGGTTATGGCACCTGGGCACCACTTGAAGTCCTCTACTGGGATTCAAACAAATACCTTTTGGGGACCTCAAAGGTGGTAGCAATATTGATGTCCAAATGGTTTTGGACAGGGCGAGGCCCTAAGATACTGTTATCATGTTTTTTGCTTTGATTGTACTATAATGAAATTTTTTTGCACTCACATTTGTATTAAATTTTTAGATTTCCCATACAATATTAATTATATTCTTTGGAAATGAAGAAAGAGTTGAATAAAACCATGACTTAAGATATAGATGGTCGAATTCTATATTTTTTGAATCTGAATCTTAATTTTCTTTTAAAACTCTAATCCAAATATGAATCCACAAATCTTTAAAAATGTACATTTTTGGTTACAGTGAAAATATTTAAAATTTAATAAAAAAAAGTTGTTTATGGTTTAGTGCCACTGACAAATGATATTTTGTCATATTTTGTGATTTTGTTATTCTTACAACCACACAAGTCTATGTAACTCCTTTTACCAATTACTTTTTTATTTGAGTTGAGAAACTTTTTTGACATTTTTACAAATCTTGAATCTCTCGAATACCATAGGATTCGAGGAATCAAAGATTTTAAGCATACCATTTCTACTTTAAAGCCTTATCATTTTTAAGCCCTCCTTAAGACCTTCCTTGAGTGATAATAAATGGCGACGCTTAATTCACATCTTGTTCTGGAGTAAAGCAGTCTTGAAGAACATCGAACATTGTGAGGCTGGAAATAAAACGTTACGATTTTTGTAGCACTAAATTAATTTTAAAATTCTTGGATTCTTCCAAAAATTATTTGAGCTTCGAGCAACTTCTAAATTCATTGCACTTCAGCCTATGTTTTACAAGCATAACTTATAACAGCTATTACACATATTTACACTTTGAAATGAGCTTTGTATCACTCATGCACAACACACACTCTAATATGAGATGAATAATGAAGCAAGACACTTTCTGGAGATTATTTATAGTGTTTGGTAAAATATTTGTTTCAAGATGATTGAATGAAAAAATGTAATTACATAATTGTATAAATTGTCAAACAAAAAAAGTATGGCTATTTTAAAGTAATATTTTTTGAGAGCTTTAAAATTTCAAGTTTACATATGATAATCAATTTGGTATCAAATCACTATATATTTACTTACTCAGAAAATGACATATTACCTCAATTCATCTGCAATGAAATTTACATTTGTTGATATGTGTTTTACCTTTGTCCAAGCTACCGTTCTATCAAATATGATTTGACTTTTCACTCAATATTTTACAATAAGGAAAGAGTCGAAGAAATCACAAATGCCCTCTATAGGTCTTACAATCTCTGTTGGTCTTAGAAGCTAATGTCACCCATGTGAGTTTCACATTTTGTGGCTAATGTCACCCATGTGAGTTTCACATTTTGTGTTACCTAATGATTATATTTTTAAATTTTAAAGGTAATGACTGTGAAACTTTGCCCCACGATTGTTAAGTTCTGATTAGATCCCAAAACTACCAGCAAAATTTAGAAATTGAAGCTGAAAGCTAACTAGTTTGATTATTAGTTAAAAAGTGGGTAGCTTTTCATTCTAAGCACCACCCCAGGTTGGACATATATTGTGAGTGGCACTATACTTTAGTTAGTATTCATCAAATTACTTCTTTTACATGCATTTAACAACAAGTGGGGCCATCAGTAATTGACTCAACATTTACTAGTGGAAAATCTTACAGTCCACATGCTTTTGTATCATGTGAATTCATCAGGTTGGAATCTTAATATCTCAGAAATGGTATAAGATTGATAAACGCAAAGCTTCAATCATTTTGTTATGTATGATAACTTCTATGGTTAATCATATAAATAGTTTTAAAACAAAATTTAGGTAACACAATACTATTTACTCCTGCAAGGGTACACAGGACTCTGAATACATCTTCAGGTACTGTTCGCCTAGCTCAACCAAGCACATGCCCTGAAATGTTCCCAAGTAATGGATGTTGCACAATTCTCGCAGATAGTATAATTGACACCCCTTTCACTAGAGCTCTGTTGTGGTCTCCACCGGGGACCTGTCCCCCAGGTACGTGAATCCTAGATGGGAGTAGTCCTTCTTCTCTCTGAACATCACGTTCTCGTTGGTCGCACTGACATTTAGGTGGCCTGGGTCTTCTTCTGATGATCTGCTGTAAGTGAACGGTGAAATTATACATACACACAACCAAACAATAGCTACCCTTTAATGGCTTAGAATATTATGTTAGTTTTATAAGTAATTGAATGTGGAAGCTCTATATTACCTAAACCAGGCTCATCAGAAATTAATAATAAGCTTATACCATACAAAATAATGAAAGGGATGTGTTCATTAAACAAAGTATATGTTGAAAAAGCACTAAAAATATAATTTTTCAAAAAATAATTTATGATTGAGAACAATTAAATCTTAAATAATATATAATTATAAATGAAGGTTCATTGTAATATAATAGTATTGGACTTTCAGAAAGTACTTGTACTCCCATACACAATCCTTTCTTATGACTAGTTAATAGTTATTTTTTCAAGTGACTTCTTTCTCTCCATATTTTCAAAATTATTGTTTAGTTCTGGCATAATTTTTTAATTAGTAAAGAGATGCAAATTTAAATTAGGTAATGATACTCAAGGAAAACTAAGGGCATGGCCATACTGCACAACTACTGTCTAACAAAAGCGGCTTAGTCGCAAAAGTGAGTTTCTTGAGTCGGCCATATAAATAAAGTCGCTTGATGTTCTACTGTCCTGGTCACCACGACCAGTTCAAAACTATAACTGTGCCCTAATGTAGTACATTGTTACTGGTGAGTCAGCCTCCATAGAAACAGTAAATCAAAAACACACCTTTGATAAACAGGGTTGTTCACTGGTGAGTCCAGCCTCATCAAGTTGTTATCATGCTCGCTGTGGTTCATGTTGATATTAAGGTTGTTCCTGGCGTTTGCATCGGCCACGCTTGATGCACGTGCTGTGGTGGCTGCGTCAGAGCTCACCGGACTCTGCTGACCTGCCACAGCATAGAGATGAATATAATAAGAAAGATGGAAATAAGAATATATGTTTGTTTTTTGTGGATATTTATCTTGACAGAAAATAATAAGTATTTCATTAAATCAAATGTGTCATATTTGCATTTAATATTTTAAGATAATTTACAAATTAAAGTTTATATTTGTGACTATTGGCCGCTGGCTGAAAATTACATTTTTTGTGTGTGACAGGAAAGTGATGAGAAATGAGTCAAAATATTGAAATTGGTAACAGGAAATTATAAAAATGATGCTTTAGAAGAGTTATGGATAAAAAATATATATTATTGATTTCAAAACTAATATGGTAAGACTTGTAAAAGATATAACATTACTAAACTTAATATAAATAATGAAAAACACCATAAAAACAAATATAGAAAAGAGTATGTGAATAGATTTTTTTTTTATCAAATAGCAAAATTTTGAACAGCTATCAAATAAAACAAATCAAATAGTTAATTTTGTTATTACATTTTTAAGGTAAATTATTGTTATTAGTTCATTTCTTTTGAAATGGCGTTTTGTGTTTAATTATTTGCAAAGTGCAAAAAAGTACTACAAAACATAATGTGTGACACCTATTCAATGTTCTATATGTTTGAAACTGCAAAATGTTATCTAGGCTTGAAACATCTTAAAAATGTTACTCAGGTTAATTAAAAGCCTTAGTTTATTAAAATCTCTTAAATGTTATCTAGTAGGTGTGTGCGAATAGCATATTTTTTTATTGAATTCAATAATTTCAAAATGAAGAGCCAAAGAATGAACACCGAATAGTATTAATTGGATAGTTAAATTTATTAATTTTAAATGGAATTTTTTTTAATTAATAAATTACCTTTGAAAATGCTGTTTTATATTTAACTATTGGCAAAGTGAAAAAAATTAAATTTTGAACTAACTTCTAAAATGTTCTCTAGGTTTGATGCCCCTTAAAAGTTATCTATATTTGAAATCCCTTAAAACTTTCCCCTGTTTGGACCCATTTAAATGTTCTCTAGAAATGACACTCCTTAAAGCTTCTTTAGTTTAACATCTCTTTAATCTCTATGCCCGCCCGACTTATGAGAATTGGTAAATTCTCGAACTTATTCCGGGTGGTCGAAATTCTGTCCACCTCAGTTGAGTAAATTGAAACAAATAGAGCCTTAGGGTAGATCAAGATTAAAAGGGAGTAAATAAAAGTAAGAAATAAGGTTAATACTTAGATATTATTGTAATTTAATAAATGCAAGTATGAATTAAATTGGTTAGGTAACCTTTAAAATATTGTATATAAATACATTATAATTTGCCCTTATAAGAGGTTGGCAATATTGGTAATATCTGTTTACATTGGTAGCGTTGTTGTGAAATGAGTCAAATACATACAAAAATAACACCACGACATAACAACTATGAACTGACAAGCATCCACAGTGGAGTTCAGAGTCAAAACTTAACAATACAAATAGTTTAAAAAGTTAAAATATAATACAATTTAAAATATCAAGTTAAGATATATTACACCATATATGAAAAGCTGGCTAGTTTAATTTAATAAATTTTAGTGACCAAGTAATTTGCATAAAAGTTGGTTTTGAGTTTTTTAATATTATCTCAGTCTTATCTGTGTTTTTTTTATCCCTGTACTCCTTCCAGTTTTTCAGTTAGAGTCAACATATTTAGGTTGTTACAACACGTTGTGTTTCTGCACATAACAATTTCCATGATTATGGTACGCCATTCACAGTACCGAAACATGTCGGGCCAATGAAGTTCCGGTAAATTCCAGCTTACACCGGAAAACTGGAAGGAATGTAGTATTCGCTCCTTATGAAAGATCAAATTAGAATGTTTTCTAAAATGTTGAAGAGTAAGAAAGACACACACTCACTGGGTATTACTGGAGATGACGTACTAACACAAATAAAGATACATTTAGAAACTAGCTTTCACCAATCACATGTTACTTTCTCAAGAGTTGAGATCAGACTGCCGATTGAGAATTGTGGTCGAAAAAAGGCAGTGTCTTAATGTTCTTTTGTTTTTGTAAAAAAAAATAAAAAAATCCTTAGAGTTTGCTCATGCATATATTCTGCTGAGTAAATAACTCAAATAAATTTGTTAAATAGTAGTGTCCTGTGCACCAACCTGCACTGCCATTGTTCTCCTTGGTGATGTAGCTGACATTGTCGAGACTGAATGCGTGGTTCTTGCTGCTGAAGTCCAGCTGAAGATCATTGTAACTGTCACTATCGTCCAGTGGTACACTCATTTGGAGCACCTGAACAAGTAACATGGACAGTCACTAGCATAACTAGCTTCCATTCAAAGTCTAATTAAATACACAGCTATTAAATGTATCCAATAGCTGAAGACAAGGGAAATAGACAAATTCAATATTAGTAATATATTAATACATTTATATTTTATACTTTGTTTGACAGGATGATCCCAACATGTATTATCTTGTAATATGTATATTTTACATAATAAATACAGGGGTGAATTGGGAATGAAGGAGGTTATATAATGATGAGTTACATACCCTGTACTTATAACATGACAGTGTTAGGTTAATATAGTCTAGTATATAATGGTGGGCAGTACATGCAGCACAAATGGAGACTATTGAACCGTGTTAAGGGTACTGAATGTCAAACCCAATGAGCAATGGGAAGAGACCACTGGGAAGACCTAAGCGCAGACGGGAGGCTAACATTAGAATGTACACTAGGTCGGCTTTATTCATCAAATTTACTCTTAGTAGTTTATTTTTCCTTTTTTTTTTAGTTCTATCAATTTCCTTTACTATAAAATTAGAATGTACCTGAAAGAGTAAAGGTGTAATGAGGTGTACTGCATAGAACTAGCTCAGATAGGAGTAGGCAATGTACTTTTCTAAGTGCGGAAATTAACTTTTGACTTCCTAATGCCATAAAGTAAGTAAATTTAATCCTGAGGCCATTTCAACTACATTATTGATGATTATTTTGTCATTCGGTCCACTTAAATAAAACATCAACTTATAGGCTACTGTCTACTGACATGAGCAAAAATGCTTCTAAATAATTGTTAGACAATACAATAGCTTGTAATATATTTTTGTTATATTTAAATTTACAAAATGTTCTCCACTCAATACTTTTGTATTACAAGGCCAGTAGCTAAAGTCAGTATTCACTAAACAAATGATTTTACTTTTGGCTTAAGAAATTGTTTATTAACAATACCAATAATCCACAAAACGAACGGTTTTACATTTAATATCATTGTAAATCTTAACAAATACGTATTCTGGGCACCCTCAGACTTACTCATTGGGCCTTAGATCAAAATTTCACAAAATTATTGGGACTTTTGATTAAAATTTCATAAAATTATGGGAACTTTTGATTAAAATTTAATAAAAAATTATCATTTAGAATTAAATAAATAGGCTAACCCTATTTAATTTTTAAGTATTTGTGGCTGAATCCACCCTTGAGTAAACATAAGTTTTTTAACTTATCAGCGTGTAACTGAACGGGTAGTAAGAACGCGGTGCTTAGGTTATTATTTTTAATTTATGACATGGTGCTAAGTATTATTTTAGTTTATGACGTGGTGCTATGTATTATTTTAATTTATCATTTTATACAATACATTTATATTTTTAACCCAGCCAGCCAACCAACAACCATATAATTTGTTTTCAAAATGTATTTATTGAGGTTTACCATTTAACAGTTTGTTGATAATTTCCATTACAAGAGATTGTTCTTTACTAAACAAGAATCAACGCTTTCCACTAAAATAAAGCCAATGAAATTAGATCAACTTGATGAAGGGTGACATTTCCCACGAATACAAGATCATAAGGAACATTACAAAGTACTGAAATTAAATCTGAAATCTACTACACAGGAAACTCACTTGTGTTTCATATTCCTTAAGGTTGGGTTCCACGAAGACAGGGTCATACCGTGGCACGACATACATGCGCTGCATTCTTTCTTTGTAGGCCTTGTACCTGAGGATAAAACATTTAAATTCAGAACAAATGGCTGCACCTATGGTCCTTTGTGATCCAACATGAAAGAGATTTGTGATCCTATAAATTAGTATTTCACTAACTTTTCTTATCTCAATAAGGAAAATCTCTTTTCGCACACTTTTCTTAGTAAAATGTTTATTGACAGTACCAGTATCTCATTATCCACACTGAGGTATATATGAAGAAAAGTACAAGAAAGAGGAATATTAGCAAATAAATGGAATAAACACTTTACACTGCTGCCACTGAGCAAAGAGGAAAATTGTTCTTACAAGGGGAAGGAATTGGTCAGTAATAACTGATTTTACTTAAGAGTCAGTCATTACTGCTTTGTCCAATGATGTTACTTTAAATTGGGAATATTAGTTCTCTGTGTATAGGGACAGAAATATAGTCAAAACTGTGTTCCAATTAATGGTGAAAGCTATGTTTAATTTGTTCCTACCTCTTTCCTACACCTTCCATTTATAATTATTGGCAGAAAAATAGTATATTGATTTAATTAAAATCGTGCTTGGAACATTTAAACTCATTAAGATAGTGTATTTTTTTCACCTGGACCAGGAGATGCAGATATAGATGATCCCCACAATCCCCAGCACAACAATGATGAACGCAATGACTATGAGTGCATATGGGAACACTTCCCATGAGATGGCAATGGCTTGCACAGGCTTGGCGGGGATCAGGGGAGCGTGGATCTGGCTGGCCGTTGCGTGGACGCGCCCACTCACATCCCTGAAGATCTCCGAGACATGATCCATCAAAGATCTGCAGAAGCAACATAAAAAGGAGGCTTTGAATATCGTAAAATATAAACAGACTTTTGGGAAATCCCCTCTGGTTTTTTTTAATACAAACTTATATTCTAAGCCAAATGGTATTTTTGGCTTAGAATTCTAGAGTATATATTAATTATTTTACGTGCAACGCAACTTACTATTTGTCCATGCTACCTGGAGTTTACACCTATGGAATATGGATGAGGTAATGTAATTGCATTTGTGTATGGAGATAGTGTGATAGAGAGATACAGAGAGAAAAAGAAAGAGATAATGACCCTTAAGGGGGAAAAAATGGTGTGTGAATTCTACTTTTTCCGTTTGGAGTGAGGTCAAAGTGAATATATAAAATATTTTCAAAAGCCAAAAAAAGTTTAAATATTTTAAACAGCGTTGGCCTGGCTCACCTTCAGGCCCTCGGATAATATTGCATAGGGCCCCCACACAACTTATATCAATTCAATGTAGTTTTATTATAAAATTTAAAAATAAATTTAAAGAAAATTTGTCTTTAGTATTGTTTTCCAAAATTATGATACACCCCTGTAAAAACAGAATTAGGATTATTGACAGGGGAATAACACCCAATCTAATATAATCAAATACATTTTTTAACTGCACTTACACAAACTAAGCTTAAAAATACCTAACTAAACTGTCAAAATTAAAATTAAATATAAATATTCAACTGATCGAAATAACTTTAGTTCACACAGTTAAAAATAAAAACAAATGTACAGCTTAGTAAAATGTAAAAAGAAAACATAATTCATCCCATTAACTATGGCAAGGACATATTTATTAATTAATCATTAAAAAGTTTATAGCTCTGGATAATATTAAAGAGTATACAATTAAGTAAATAAAAACATGTTTTTAAAGCAGTTTCAGAATGTATTACAAAGTGGAAAGTTATACCTTTTGCTCTGTAACAATACATTGGGAACTTTTTTAGTTGCCGACGCTAACAGTACCAAATTAAAATTTATAGTCATTGAACAAAAGCATTTCCCAACAATTCTGGGAACAAGTATTGAGAGAAAGAATAACTTTTTTTTGTCAAAGTGTCAATATATTAACTTAAGCTCTTCATTGTATACTGCTATTTCATCTATTTTTCATATTTGTTTAGATCGTGAAAATAGTATTTTTCAACAAAGCTTAACAAGAATGGAACCCGCCTTGGTGGCGTAGTTGGCTAACGCGCCAGTCGTGTTGAGCCAGACCTTCGAGGACGGGGAGATCGAGGTTCGAATCTCGGTTGGGTGAACTGGGGGTGGTTTTTCCTAAATGGTTTTCCACTCTCCCTCCACGCAAATGCGGGTTCACTTCCTCTAAATTCAACCTTCCCAATTCCTAATTCACTAGTGTAATTAGTACTTAAGCGTATAATCCGAACGGGTAGTAAGACGCGGTGCTAAATAAAAAATTAAAAAAACCTGAATGGAGACAAAAAAAATTGGCTTAAGAGATATCTTAATCTAATTTTGAGAACTTAAAGCTTAGAAAAAAAAACCTCACACACTACTTGCATACAAAGTCATTACAAATTTGAAAGTGGCGGATTCAGGTTAGTGAAGAATCTGGATCGCGCTGATATTCATGTAAAACAGAAAATGCTCAACGTTAACATTTTTTGAGGCTGGAATGTTCTTTCATACAAAGTTTGAAATTAACATCTTGGTCTGGTCCTCATCTTCAGACTCACTATACCCAATATCATTGCAGTTTTTATGGAGAAAAGCTTTATATTCCCACTCTCTCTCAGTTAAGTGTTGCCAGATCTCTCTTTTAGTTATGTCGGAAGGGGGTTTGCCAAGGTAAGAAGGAGCTACTGGCAGCAGCATAGTTTCAAAATAAATGGTTTTGTATTTATGGACAGTTTCTCATCCTAATTTTTTTTTTTAATTGGAATTCATATTTCAATAAAATCGTCTTGTATATTTACAAGAGAGTTGTCTTTAAAATATTAATTAAAGCATTAATTTATTTAGCTTTAATTTGCCCCAATAATGTTTCAACTGTCTGCCACGCTTTTAGACAATTCATAACATTTGTTTGTAAAATTGTTGATACTAGAAAGGTCGCAGAAAGTAAATATAAAATATGAAGTGCCATCTTTACATTCTTAATTAGTTTCCATTTTTTAACTAATGTATTGATTCAAAATTTTGCTTTGCAATAAAGGTTACCTTGCTTCACATCTAATAAATAAACAGTACGATGCTAAGCACACACTTAATCTTTTATCTTCAATAGAAACATGTTTTATTAAAACTTGTAGGATTTGTAAAACGAAATAACATATATTGTTCCAGAAACACTCCACCAAAGAGCATAACTGAAATAATACTTATACAGTGTTACAGAAAAATTTAGTAAAAAGGAACAATCTCTGTCCACCAAAGATGATAACAATCAATTTCAGATTTAAAAGACCAGAATAAAATATATATTTGATTATAGCTCAGGATATAAAACTATATTTCAAATAAAACATGTTTATTTTTAATAGCAATACAACTTTTCAATTATATGTTCTTTCCTATCTCAAATAGCTGTGGGGATATGATAAAAATTGTATGTTTCTGCCACTGTAAAGTACCCTCAAAGTCATTTTCATAGCAAACAGAGAGAATGTAAAGTACCCTCAAAGTCATTTTAATGGAATTGCGAGGGAATGTAAAGTATCCTCAAAGTAATTTTCATGGGAAAATGAGAGTTACCTTTTTCTTTTTTTTTAAAATGTCAAACAGTGCCTAGATACAAATCTTAATCAAAATCGTTTCAGTGGATTTTAAGAAAATGTACTTTTTTTCTCTTTTTGCTCTTTAGTAAACTACCCTTAATTTTAAGGTTATATATCTAATAACAAAAAAAAATATCTTTGACGTAACTTTATGAAAACCCTAGATGTAATGTTTTAGCCCAATCAGTAAAATGGTTCCGGGTCTAGCTCGAGATACAGTCGGCATTTTTTTAAATCAAAATCTCGAGATCAATCTTTGATGATCATAATATTTTTCTCATCGAGGGGTAGAGAAAGTAATAAGAAACCATTGTTACGACTCTACCGTATTCACTCTGTTTAATTAAAATCCATGATAGAGCCCTATGTTTACTCTACTAACACTTGGCTCCCATCTTTTTTAAGAGATATAATTTATCACAACTGTGGGAGTGTCGCCCCTTAGTATAAGATGTTCACACTGTCATTTTTTATTGGAATTGCTTAATGGAGGACTCCTCGACTAATCCAAAAAAATTTATGACTGTATAGATCAGGGAGGAAATTTTTACATTTAAATAGGCTTGAATGACATTGCCTTTATGCTACCCAGTCCATTAAATGAATATGCGAACACATTTGCAATTTAAATTCCTAATTTGTTACGTTCTGACTAAATGAATCCATACAATTTTTTACTGCGAGAATCATCTACTACTATTAATTGCAGCAAACTTTAGTATACTCTAACATGATTCACAAAACTAACACAAAGAGCTAATTGATCCATTATGCCCACCTCTTGTGTACCATATATCCACCATCAAACTATTAACGACTGATTCCTGAAGATTTCTCAAAATTAAATTTTGATCCAATAACTGTTTTTATTCTAATATTAATTTTGTTAGATAAAAACATATCCAGTGAACCTCTTTCTTGTCTTGTGCCCGTGTCACAATACAACGAACAGTTTTACTCTGAGAAGGGACATTGGGAGGGAGGACACTTCTTAACCTCAAACTTGCATAGGGTGGAGGAAAATATCATGGTTTCAAATTTGCGAGAGTCTATTATGGTAAAAGAGATTTTTATTACGTTCCTCTAAAGAAAATCACGTTCCAAACCGAACACAATTGTTGAAGTGTGTCTGTCGTGGGCCCCCTTTGTGAATCCGTCAGCCCATTCTGGTCAGCGATCGCCGACTAGCCGACCTGGCCAGGCTGACGCTGATTTTAAAAATGGTTTTATCCTGGATATAAAATTGTGTTTGATAAAGTCAAAAATGCCGAAATATTATTCTATTTGTTTTAAAATGTGTGTGTGACTACTTCTACTATAGAAGACAGAAGAAAGGAAGAAGATGTCACCTTTGTTCATTGGATTTTTCCCACATTTTTCTTCCTTCCCTAGGTGGACTTTCTTCATCAAATCTACCCATATTAGTTTATTTTCCCTTTTTCTTTAGTTTTATCAATTTCCATTACTATCAAATTGTTTAACCATTTGGGCACCTCATTTTTAAACAGTAAACTAATTAATTATAATTTATATAGCTTAAGAGACTAAATATTATTTATAAAGTGATAGTTGTGAAATAATTAAAAAATAAATATTTTATCCTGAGCTGATTAATCAGCTATTCCACATCATTTAATTTAATTAATTTAAATGTTTTTCATATACACATTAATTTACAATATTCATATTGCACAGAATGGCAAAATTTGAACATATATGTGTATATTATCTGTCAATACCTTTAGTGGTGAATCATCATAATTGACGAAGCCAGATTTTTTATTTTCAAAACTAAGTCGAATCTCATAAATTATTTACACAAAGTCAAAGTTTTTGTAGCTTTGCACAGCCCTATAAAAAACACATTTATCTAAACCTGTTCAGGATTTGATCCTCAACTTCCCCATTACTGGCAAACCAGACGAGATGAGACTGACCTCTTAGTCTGTATACCAACTAGTGTGAGACTAAGTCTTAAGTGAGTGTGTTGTGCTTCAGAGATTGACAAACCACCGAGAATGTGATTCAAATCTCAGTTGTTGCAGCTTTTAGGCTTCCCATAATGGGCAAGAAGGCACTATATAAAAGCTCACTTAAGTGCAGTCTGTAATGATACTGTTTTGGACCCCTCTAATATGTTCAAAAAGTCATGGATGAAGTGTATTTTTCTTAAAAGTACTGTATGTAAAGTTTACTTTTAATATTTCATCCATGGAAAATCACGCGCTTTTAGAAGTAATGTCAATATACTAAGTTTTAAAACTTTCTCTCTCTAAAAAATCAACGTCGTATAGGAATGATCTTGTGTCTCGCTGGCCCCCTCTGCCCAATAGGAAGGCAGCATTTACAACATGAGATCACCAGGAGTTTTTCTATTAGTTAGTTTTAACATTGGTGACCAGGGGTTCAAGAGGCAAGGGGTAGGTCATATATAAGCCGCTTGTGCGTATGAATACACACAATGCCGGTAGCATAAATCACATCACAGTGCCACTAACTTAAATCGATAGAGTACACAGAAAATGTTAGCGAGTAAAATTACAGAAAAATAATCTGTGGTTCAACTAAAACTGTATCATTAAATATGATATCTTCAGTGCAGAAGATTAGATCCTCTTGATAAATCGAGTGCAACAATGAAAGTCTTATTTATTTTATTAAAATAAAAAATCAGACATAATCAGATCGTATAACCGTGTGAGGGTGCAGGAAGGCATGCTCGCGTCGTCATCATCGTAAAACCCCACATCATCTTATTTGGTGCTTGATCACGAGGTTATAAATATCAATATTAAACTGTATAATTTTAATTGGTGCTAATCGCGGGACAGCAAAACCGTGGCATTTTAACTGGCGCTCAATCACGGGGCTATAAATACCAATATTAAACAGTATCATATTAATTGGCGCTCAATCACGGGGCTATAAATACCAATAATTAAACAGTATCATATTAATTGGCACTCGATCACGGGGCTACAAATACCATATATAAACAGTATCATATTAATTGGCGCTCGATCACGGGGCTACAAATACCAATATTAAACAGTATCATATTAATTGGCGCTCGATCACGGGGCTACAAATACCAATATTAAACAGTATCATATTAATTGGCGCTCGATCACGGGGCTACAAATACCAATATATAATCTGATATCTTCTTAATTGGCGCCCATCGCGGGTCGTTATTATCTTAAGTCTCAGGAATCATGTGTCGATAATAATAACAGCAATAAATCTCAGTAACATATGAAAGAAGTAATGAAACACCGTACAATAATGCAATGTACATGATGGTGAAGGAAGTCAACCTGAGAGGATAGTTAGGCTAGGTCTTGATCAAAACAAATAAACTTCGCTCTTCATTTCCTCATACACTAGGGAAAATTTCCTAAAATTTAAAAACCAGCCAAAAAAAAATTTAAAAAAAAAAAATTGCAATGAAGTTTCAAAAAGATGTTTTTGCGGCTGTTTTTTGGGGACTAATCCAAAAAAATTTATGACTGTATAGATCAGGGAGGAAATTTTTACATTTAAATAGGCTTGAATGACATTGCCTTTATGCTACCCAGTCCATTAAATGAATATGCGAACACATTTGCAATTTAAATTCCTAATTTGTTACGTTCTGACTAAATGAATCCATACAATTTTTTACTGCGAGAATCATCTACTACTATTAATTGCAGCAAACTTTAGTATACTCTAACATGATTCACAAAACTAACACAAAGAGCTAATTGATCCATTATGCCCACCTCTTGTGTACCATATATCCACCATCAAACTATTAACGACTGATTCCTGAAGATTTCTCAAAATTAAATTTTGATCCAATAACTGTTTTTATTCTAATATTAATTTTGTTAGATAAAAACATATCCAGTGAACCTCTTTCTTGTCTTGTGCCCGTGTCACAATACAACGAACAGTTTTACTCTGAGAAGGGACATTGGGAGGGAGGACACTTCTTAACCTCAAACTTGCATAGGGTGGAGGAAAATATCATGGTTTCAAATTTGCGAGAGTCTATTATGGTAAAAGAGATTTTTATTACGTTCCTCTAAAGAAAATCACGTTCCAAACCGAACACAATTGTTGAAGTGTGTCTGTCGTGGGCCCCCTTTGTGAATCCGTCAGCCCATTCTGGTCAGCGATCGCCGACTAGCCGACCTGGCCAGGCTGACGCTGATTTTAAAAATGGTTTTATCCTGGATATAAAATTGTGTTTGATAAAGTCAAAAATGCCGAAATATTATTCTATTTGTTTTAAAATGTGTGTGTGACTACTTCTACTATAGAAGACAGAAGAAAGGAAGAAGATGTCACCTTTGTTCATTGGATTTTTCCCACATTTTTCTTCCTTCCCTAGGTGGACTTTCTTCATCAAATCTACCCATATTAGTTTATTTTCCCTTTTTCTTTAGTTTTATCAATTTCCATTACTATCAAATTGTTTAACCATTTGGGCACCTCATTTTTAAACAGTAAACTAATTAATTATAATTTATATAGCTTAAGAGACTAAATATTATTTATAAAGTGATAGTTGTGAAATAATTAAAAAATAAATATTTTATCCTGAGCTGATTAATCAGCTATTCCACATCATTTAATTTAATTAATTTAAATGTTTTTCATATACACATTAATTTACAATATTCATATTGCACAGAATGGCAAAATTTGAACATATATGTGTATATTATCTGTCAATACCTTTAGTGGTGAATCATCATAATTGACGAAGCCAGATTTTTTATTTTCAAAACTAAGTCGAATCTCATAAATTATTTACACAAAGTCAAAGTTTTTGTAGCTTTGCACAGCCCTATAAAAAACACATTTATCTAAACCTGTTCAGGATTTGATCCTCAACTTCCCCATTACTGGCAAACCAGACGAGATGAGACTGACCTCTTAGTCTGTATACCAACTAGTGTGAGACTAAGTCTTAAGTGAGTGTGTTGTGCTTCAGAGATTGACAAACCACCGAGAATGTGATTCAAATCTCAGTTGTTGCAGCTTTTAGGCTTCCCATAATGGGCAAGAAGGCACTATATAAAAGCTCACTTAAGTGCAGTCTGTAATGATACTGTTTTGGACCCCTCTAATATGTTCAAAAAGTCATGGATGAAGTGTATTTTTCTTAAAAGTACTGTATGTAAAGTTTACTTTTAATATTTCATCCATGGAAAATCACGCGCTTTTAGAAGTAATGTCAATATACTAAGTTTTAAAACTTTCTCTCTCTAAAAAATCAACGTCGTATAGGAATGATCTTGTGTCTCGCTGGCCCCCTCTGCCCAATAGGAAGGCAGCATTTACAACATGAGATCACCAGGAGTTTTTCTATTAGTTAGTTTTAACATTGGTGACCAGGGGTTCAAGAGGCAAGGGGTAGGTCATATATAAGCCGCTTGTGCGTATGAATACACACAATGCCGGTAGCATAAATCACATCACAGTGCCACTAACTTAAATCGATAGAGTACACAGAAAATGTTAGCGAGTAAAATTACAGAAAAATAATCTGTGGTTCAACTAAAACTGTATCATTAAATATGATATCTTCAGTGCAGAAGATTAGATCCTCTTGATAAATCGAGTGCAACAATGAAAGTCTTATTTATTTTATTAAAATAAAAAATCAGACATAATCAGATCGTATAACCGTGTGAGGGTGCAGGAAGGCATGCTCGCGTCGTCATCATCGTAAAACCCCACATCATCTTATTTGGTGCTTGATCACGAGGTTATAAATATCAATATTAAACTGTATAATTTTAATTGGTGCTAATCGCGGGACAGCAAAACCGTGGCATTTTAACTGGCGCTCAATCACGGGCTATAAATACCAATATTAAACAGTATCATATTAATTGGCGCTCAATCACGGGGCTATAAATACCAATATTAAACAGTATCATATTAATTGGCACTCGATCACGGGGCTACAAATACCAATATTAAACAGTATCATATTAATTGGCGCTCGATCACGGGGCTACAAATACCAATATTAAACAGTATCATATTAATTGGCGCTCGATCACGGGGCTACAAATACCAATATTAAACAGTATCATATTAATTGGCGCTCGATCACGGGGCTACAAATACCAATATATAATCTGATATCTTCTTAATTGGCGCCCATCGCGGGTCGTTATTATCTTAAGTCTCAGGAATCATGTGTCGATAATAATAACAGCAATAAATCTCAGTAACATATGAAAGAAGTAATGAAACACCGTACAATAATGCAATGTTCATGATGGTGAAGGAAGTCAACCTGAGAGGATAGTTAGGCTAGGTCTTGATCAAAACAAATAAACTTCGCTCTTCATTTCCTCATACACAATTCACACTTACATCTTCTAATCACTAAATTAAACATTCAAGGGAGGATAGAAAGGAAAGGCCTAAACACTCACCAGAAAATTGTAGGCCCTAAAGTTCACAATTAAAACACAACAAAAGACATATTTATGTACTTTTCATGCTACACCAGTCCCGTTTTTCAGTAGAAGAGAGTAAAACACAGACTGGCTTCTTATCACTTTCATAGTTACAAATTATTTTTAAAATTTTAGAAACATTATTTTTTATTATTGGAAAAAACAAAAAAAACAAAACAAGAAACTCAAATAAATTGGTAATTATATATGATTTCTATTGAGGCTTAGCCCAATTAACCTTTCGGTTCTATTTCCTCCGCTATCATTTAGATTTCATTATTGTACTATGTCTTCACACATTTAATATATTTTTAAGTCACTAGGAAATTCCTCATTTAAGATCTCAGCAAAAAAAAATTTAAAGTAAAAAAGTGCAATGAAGTTTGTCATAAGATGATTTTGCTGCATGTTATTTTGATACTTATAATCGCTATCAATCAGTCTGTCAATGACAAATGGGACCTACCTCTGCACCCGCGAGCTGTTTCTGTCCAGTATGAGCTCGGTGCTGGGGTCCACACAGTAGAACCAGACATCGGTGCCTGTATTGTCCTGCTCCACTGTGTTATTGGCGCTTTGAAACTGCCGGGCAGCCACCTTCTCAACGCCAACCACTAGTCCAGAATGTTCTTCCAGGACCTCTCGCACCTGCGTCACCGAGTCCTGGATCTTGTCTGGAGAGCCGTCAGACACCACCAGGATCAACCGGTGGCGGTCGGCTATCAGGTTCACCTGGGTAAGAAAGAGTTTATGGTGAATTTTCTTAGTAGACTCTACCTTAAACCATGAGTGACGAAAGAGAATGACCCTTGTTGCATCGCAACTTTATTTTCATTTTAATTAAAGGGTATACCCCTGATAACGGTTATCTTACATAAATAAGCATATAATAAATCTATCATTTGATATATTATTCTCACTACATGTTAATATATTACACTTATTCAAATGATTCTGGGTGACACGCACAACAAAAGTGTCTTCACTCAACCACTGCTTTATCCAGTCTGACTAGAGTCACCTCCCCTCTCGGCTCTCTTCACAGCCCCGTTACATGGGTTTCTACCCTTGTCATTGTTTGGTTTACCATTATTGGTACATTTTTACTATTCTATTAGCTGTAACTAATGACCCCCCTTCCATGTCCAACTATCAACTAAGTGTCACTGCAGCTCACAAGGGGAGGCCACAACTTTCGGATCACGGATTATCTTCAAACTTTGTACACTTTTAGTAGTCCATTAGGACAACATAATGTGCAAGTAGTAAGGCGTACTACTTAGGCGTTTTCGAGAAAATTGCAAGAGAAGTTTTACGCGTCGAATATGCACCGGTACGTTGCGACTTTAAGCACGAGATGGTGGCGGTCGAGTGGTTAGCGTTCCAGCTCCGTAATCACTAGATAGCTGGGTCGAGTCCCGCTCATCTTTTTTTTTTTCAACACTGGTCATATTCTTTCCTATATATTACAATTCAAAGGTAATATATTCTGACATATTGTAACTCATTGTATTATTGAATAAAGTTATTCACACCTTTATTTATCGATGTTTGACTTGGGCTTTCCAAGCCTGGCCCTCCCCTTATCCTTTCAAACCCGTGTCTGCAGGTCAAAGCGTCCAGGTGCAAAGCAGTTCCGGGTACCTTACCCGATTTCAGGTATGAGGGATTTCGCAAATCACGATAGGCATACATTTTAAGGAAAACTTTATGCGTTTGGTCGTTTACTTGTCGATAATTATAAATATAATATTTGTTGTAGTAATAAAAATTAGTAAACAGCCAAATAACATTGGAAATTCAATAAAAGTTCATGCAAATACACGTATTATTTTCATTATATTACATTTGAATTGTAATATATATGAAAGAATATAACCAGTGTTGAAAAAAAAAAGATGAGCGGGACTCGACCCAGCTATCTAGTGATTACGGAGCTGGAACGCTAACCACTCGACCGCCACCATCTCGTGCTTAAAGTCGCAACGTACCGGTACATATTCGACGCGTAAAACTTCTCTTGCAATTTTCTCGAAAACGCCTAAGTAGTACGCCTTACTACTTGCACATTATGTTGTCCTAATGCACTATTAAAAGTGTACAAAGTTTGAAGATAATCCGTGATCCGAACGTTGTGGCCTCCCCTTGTCAGTATTTCTTACCTTAACAAATTTATATTATAATTATATACATAAACTTAATATATACTTAAACAACCTTGGTAATTTTACATAGTTAATAAATCCATAATCAGAAACCTATTCCTGTTAAATTATAAATACAATCCTTAGCCTGGTAAACAAATAGTACTAAATTGTTTCTTTCACCCTGAGCACAGAACAAATCTTTGATAGTTCATGTAATTATTGCAATTTTCTTACTTTTTTTATTATAAATTAAATCTTCTATTTAATTAGTTGTGATTTATTCTAATTTCATGTTTAAATTCAATCTAGTTAATGTGGGGCTGGTCCAGAAATAAAATCCCAAGTATTTTGTTGTTTAATCTTAGCAAGGCCTCCTGAAGGCCTATACCTTGTCACACCACATCATTTTAAATTGTTGCCTTAGAATGATTTGGGTTTTCCTTAATTCGATTCACTTTGACGGTAAATCATGAGCTTAGCTGCTATCCAAAACACACCTTTGATTGGCGGAACAATATTTAGACCATCGCGATACAGGACACAGTCAAAAATAAAATATAACTTGAGCAGCGTGCCTCATTCACTGTATCTCAGAATCTTGCGTGGCTTTCTAACTCAGTCCAACAGGTTAGCTCAGTCGGTAGCATGTCTGCCTACTGTGCTAAGGGTCCCAGGTTCAATTCCCGGCATGGTCGAAAATTTATCATTGATGAAAATATGGGTTTACCCTTTCATATTTCTAAATTGATAGCCGGGTACTGGATGCTGTGCCTGTCCTAGTTTTAAGTTAAATTCTAAGGCACTACTCTGCTGGTAGTGGAAAATATATAACTTGAATAAAAAATTGATCCATGCCATAGACTGTAAACAGTCATGTAATGTAACAGTGATGTAATTTCTAGCTCAATTTCAAGATTTGAATAATATCACGTTTTAAGCAATAAATTGTGGTAAGTCACACCACTTTTTAAGCAAGTTTTTTTAAATTTAATAACCTATCAAAAGAACATAATAAAATGTTGGAATAATTTGGGGCGGGAAGAATGTAACTTCATAGAAGATAGAACATTACACTTTTACTGAGACGCTAAGTCAAGGGTTGCAGGTTCGATTCTCATACTTAGGCATAATTTTTTAACTATATTTGAATGAAAAAAAATCTGGTTCATTGTCATTTTAGGGTAGGTCCCAAAGGTTAAATTTTGGAAATTTGTTATTGTTGGGTTAAAATCAAAGATTGTTCACTTAATGGAAGATAAGCAGATACACAATGTAATGAACAATAAATCCATAAATAATTAGAGAGTTTGGGAAGACTTCTTAGCTCATTAGAGTTGTTCCTACACATAGCATATGAGTAAACAAGCCTAGCCTCTTAGTAAATGCCGCATAACAACAGTGTGACCAGCTCTGTATGGAGTCTAGTAATCAAGAGCGTGTGCATGCTAGAACTCACCACGACAGGTGCTTGAGTGCTGTGTGTGTCAACCTGTGCGCCTGGGTTATCCGCGGCGTTCACACTAAACTTGAAGGGCAAGACTTTTATCTGAATGTCATCCAAAGCTCGTTTGCTCTTGATAACACCTGAGGTGGGGTCCACTGAGAAGTAGTCGGAGCCCGTATCACTGGGGATAACACTGTACTCGACCTGACCCAGTCTCCCGCTGTCTTTGTCTTCAGCCTAGGAGGAAATACTTGTTAAACACAAGGACATTGATACCTTTTACTTAAAAAATAAGCATTAAAAAAGGTTAAAAAGAATAAACATACAGGCATTTACCTGGAAAGAGGATGGAAAATTCTTCAAAATGTTAACTATTAATAGTCTCAATGCAATACTATATTTTAAATTAAACTATATTGTGCTGTAAAACAACACAATACTAAAATAGTTTGTTGTTGCTCCTTCCCTATGTTTTTTATACACCTTTCCTGTACCTTCTTCCAAATATAACAAAATAATTTATCATTAATTTATATTAATTTTTTTTAAGAACGTCTGTGCTGAGCCCAATTTATCTTTTGGCATGTCAAATTAGTCACTTTTATTTGACTAATAACTAGCTAGCCAACATTATAGAGAAGGATTAAGAAGGTGAGTTTCAAAAATCTGTATCAGCCTTTGCCTGGAAGTAGAAAAGGAGATAGCGAAATGAGAAATCATCCCTGAGCCAGCTAACCCCAACTGTACCTTGACCTGAAGAACCGAAGTCCCAATCACAGAGTCCTGCGGGATGGCCCCAAAATACTTTCCTTTGGCCACCTGGTTGGACGATTCTGGGAAGATGAACTGGGGCTCATTGTCATTAACATCTAGGATATGTATCTTCACCTGTGAGTAGAGGAGAAATGTGAAAACACTGGGCTACTCAACCTCTGGCACAATGGGATAGCCAGCATTCACTGTGCTTGACACTAGTTGTACTTAAAGTGCAGCAAATCTTTGAAAAAATACAATCAAAAGTGGGAGAGTTATTTTCTTCGGCTGAAGAAGGGACCACCCTGCACTTACAACCAGTGCTTATTCAAATATGAGTATATATGTTAGGTTAAAATGACAATGCCTGAGGTTCCAGGGGTTAACGAGAATGGTGGGTGTAATCACCATAATGTGTGTGAGCATTTAGAGATGTAGAAAATCAAGCACAAAAAAAAAGCAAAAACACACATCAAAATATTTAAGTGTTTGTAAATGTGTGTTTTTACTTCAAGTTGTGCTTCATCTTCTACAGTTATATCATATTTATTTAAGGACATATCGTATCATACCTAAGGCACTTTATTTTAGTATTAGTTGAACTGACCATGGTGGTGTTCCGATCGGGGTTGACTAGTCCTGAGAGTGTGTTGAGTCTCAGTTTCAGAATATAATTGGCTTGGTTCTCATGATCCAGTTCAGCCTTCTTCAGTCTCAGCTCGCAGTTGCGGTCCTCCGTTACATTCACATAGAACAGACCTGGGAACAATGTAAATACAACTTTTAAACAGTGGTTTTCCTGGTGTCGAGCGAGAAGTAGACCCTGGTATGGAGAATAGTTAATATAATATCTGATATATCAGATGAATTTTTGCTTACGCCATCCCATTTCATCCAAAGCTAGAGTTATAATTTACATTACTTTAACATATTTTTGCCAAATAAATTATTTTTTTGCCACCCACCAAAATAGACTATACTTATTTATGTAGCTAAAGGATGTGTGGCTAAAGCTTGTTCATATTGTAATTTGTTTTTATATTGTGGAGAAAAAAGTTAGGTAAATAACTGCCAAGTTAGGGCATGTTGCCAAAATAAAATAACAACACAAGTTTTGTTTGTATTAAAGTATAATCTCATTATTTTACATTTTAAAGAGGTACATACAACACAACATTACACCAAACAACCAACCAACACAAGCATTGCACACCAGTTTGAATTTGAGTGTTGCTTCTGTAGACCCAAAAAAAATATCAGAATGGTGTGTATTTTTTCAAATATTTCTTATAAGCTACTGTTATTTTCAAGATGCAGAAAGCAGATAGCTAGTGCCACATTTTTAAGGCGAACTAAGGACTATTTTTGTATTTTAAATTGTTAGTGATGTGCTTGTGTAAAGAAATTTTGCAGTTTTTGAAGCAACAAAATTTTGGGATTGAATTTCTTAAAACTGTATCCTTTGTTTGTCTATTTAGATAAGTTTAGGTGCACAGTAATATAAAGAGTGATAAATAACACCATGGTCATGTGATTGACTCACCTCGTTCATTCCCTTCCATGATTTCACATGTGAGTGGGATGGCATCGTGATGAGCTCTGCTGTTGATGATTGTCAAGGTCTTGATGAGCATGTTGGCAGTGGCGTTCTCTGGCACCTCCACATTGTATGCATCGTCAGCGAACCCTAAACCTATCTCAGGTGGCACAGTAGCAACGTGGCGTATGGAAACAGGCACCACTGTCACAGACGACAGCTGGGGCTCTCCTAGGTCATACGCCTTTACGTCAATCTGGAGGAAAATATAAGATAATAATTACATTGCACTTTATAAAGAAAAGTATAGTATTAAATAAACATGATACAAATTTAGAAAAATGAAGCACAAATAAAGGTTAAAACATTAAAATATATTTACAAACACTTAAATATTTTCAATGTTAAGGAGACTACTTACTAAAGTTAGAGTTACAAAGAGCAACACTCACCTTTTTGTATAGTCTGTAAGGGTCGGTAAGTAAACTAAGGTATTGATCTAATATGGTTTGGTGTACTGACAATGAGGGGCGGGTATTTGAATCTCAGCCTGAATTTATTGAAGTTTTTTTTTGTTCAAAATGGTTTCCACACCTCCTACACACAAATTTGGGTGCATTTCTCTAAATTATATTTTTTTTTTCATCCTTGCTATACTAGTAAAAATATGAGAGTAATCGGGACTTGTTATAAGATCAAGTGAAAAAAAATAAAATATTAGCCCCCTCCACACCTCTTAAGTGGTAGTAGTAGAGGACACATACCTCATATTTTGTGGCAGTGTCTTTACGAAGATCATCTCGAACTTGAATTACTCCAGTGTCAGAGTCAATCTGGAAGAATTTGCTGGCCTTACCTCGCGGTATTAACTCATACCGCACCTACACACACAGTAAATAATATAATAATAATAAATAATATAATAAAAATAATAATAATTAATCAATAATAATAAAATATAAAAAATAATAAAAATAATAAAATAATGATAAAAAAAACAGCAATAACAATAATACTAATAATAATAATCATTATAGAGATATTAATATATATTTATCATTCCATACAATGCAATATATTTAAAAACAAAATATCAATAAAAATAAATTAAATGTGACATGAACACAAGACATGGACCCAAGTCCTTTGGCACAGAATGTCAAAACTCTCTCCAAGAATTCCTCGTGATCAGGTTAGCCCTCACAGGTGGGACCAGCAGAGTTAGATATAAGTTACTGTACCGGCGCTAGCACTATTGAGGCTTTGGTTCTCTCCTATTAAAGAAATACAAGTGTGTGTTTTTTTCTTCTAAAGTATGCCATTCAAGTAAATGTTTGTCCTATTTACTTAAAATTTCTCAATTCTCCTCCTTATTCTGTTCCCTAAGCTTAAATTAGTTTTTAAATGGACAAAAATAGCACTAAAACATAACAATGAAAAAAAAACCTGGTAAATTAATTTAAGCCCCTAATCATATGAGCACCTTGTTGTTGGGAGCAGTTCCGTCAGAGTCTGTGGATATGAGTTTGATACAGTGGTTCCTATCGGCACATCATCTCCAGGGAGATGATCTGCGGTACAGTTGTAAACACTGGTGGTATGTCATTACGGTCCTGGTGACAGGAATGAACACAAGTTGAAATAGCACAAATACACAGATGGATTAGTAATTTAATTAATGTGGTACATATAAGATTTATTTTTATTTAGCATGAAAGAGAAAGAAAAGAGCTAAGATAATAAGGACAGAAAACATATTTAAAAACTAAATATGAATAAAAAAAATTGAGTAACAAAGTATTATTGGAACTGGTTACTAACATTGAAGCATTATTTTTACAGAACTGAACTTTTTGTGAACCTAAAATCACGAGTATTTGATTTGACTTTCCTGCTAAATACAGTATTAATTTTCTGTACTACCAGGATTTGAACTAATCAAGCTGAAATATAGTGAGTAATTGTTTTAATATAAACTCCAAAACCAGTGGTGGGGGCCTTATTGGGATAAATGATAATTATAATACTAACAAAATAGAATTCAGATTGAAATATTGATGGTCAAGAATAAAGTTCTTGTTTAAAGCGGGTCATGCTTGTCCTCACCACGACGTTGACGATGACCCTAGTGGTGGCTCCCGGCTGTGTCCCCGAGTTCTCCAGAGTCCCCACCACAAGGATGTACTGCTCTCTCTCTCGTAGTCCAGTCCTCGGTGGTGGTGACTACTCCAGTACGAGGGTCTATGGCGAACAGGTCCGTGGGGCCCTGTTTTATCATGTATGTTATCTTCTGGTTGGTGTCAGGGTCATCAGCCTGGAAGTTAGAAATTGTGTTTGGTGAATAGTTTTACTCAGTAAAAAACAAGTATTAATAATTCATCTAAATGATTGGACAGCAGGATGAGTAAAAAAAAAAATTTTTTTTGCACCATGTTTTACTACTTGTTCGGGCTATCTGCTCGTGTACTAATTACGCTAAATGTTTTTTAGGGATAAGGAAGGTTTTATTTAGAGGAAGTATACCCACATTTTGCATGGAGGGATAGTGGAAAACCATTTAGGAAAAACCACTCTCAGTACACCTGACCGGGATTCAAACCTCGATCTACCTATCATTGGCAGTCTAGTTATCGCAAGGTGACGCCTCAGATCATTCAGCCACCAAAGCAGGTCATTATGGTTTAGAATCTACAGACATGCAAGTACTAACCATGACTACCAAGTGCATTGATTCAATTGCTTTAGTCACGAAAATATAATGTGTGACCCACAAATATGTAAATAAGTTTATTTGAATAATTTTTAAATAGATGGAAGGTTTACTTTCAACTCATTGCAAAGACATATTTTTCAAATATTGCACTAGCAAATTTATTTACTTTAAACTCTTTCCAAAAGTAAATCTCATTTATTTTTACATATTTTAAAATGTATTTATATGGATTTTTTAAAAGTATTTTTAAAATATTTGAAATTTTTAAAGAAATTTTAAAATGGTTTAGATGTTTTCACTTTTCAGAGATCTTAAGAGAAGAGTGCTACAGTTGTGTATTATGGGTAATTAGACAAGTTCCCAAAAATATGTATATATAGTTGTACAAAAGAGAACCCACAGCTCCACAAAGCACTCGAATGTCACCTTGACTTGTGTGACGATGTAATCTGGAACATTCTCAGGAACGCGGGCCTCATAGCTGAGCAGGTGAAAGATGGGGACCTCATCGTCAATGTCAAGCACCTCCACTGTGACAGTTGCTGTAGACAGTCTGGGATCCGGGGCCCCATCCTTTGCCGTAATCACAAACTTGTACTCCTGAGGACAAAACACAAGAGATTTATGTGGACCTTGGATCAAAGTTTTGTTAGTTTAACACGCGGAATAAGGTAGGAGAGAGACGGATATGAACAAACAGGGGTGTCAAATACAATCACGATAAAAAGTGGATACACGGTTCACAATTGTTGTTGTTTGAAATTTTCAATTCTAGCTGAACTCGGTAAAAATAAAACTCACATGCTAGAAGAGGAGCTATTTAAAAAAAAAGTACTCAGGTCAGACTACAAAGGCCAAGATTCGCTTGCATCCAATTTAACTCAACTCTAGCCAAAACACTAACTCTGACAAGCCTGTAATAGAGATGTCAAACATGGGTGGATTGCATTGATGCTCATGACAGTAGAGACATGGGTGAATCCACTTTTTCTAAATTTGAATCTCTATTTTACCTATGAACCCTGAATATCAAATCCAAATCAAAGAAAACATGTAAGAAGAAGAATATTTAAATTTCCAACATTAGTATGATTATTTTTTTAAATCATGATTTTGTTCTTACTAAGTGGTAATTGAATGATCTGGACTCTGATTGTTAAATTCATCCTATAATTATGTTAGGATGAACTACTATTAATTGTGAGGATAGCTATAAAAATGTATTTAAACTTTAAAAAAAAAAAAACACATACAACACACACACTATATATATATATATATATATATATATACACACACATTCAAATTTTCAAGTTTCCTAGTTTAAATTATTTACTATAGCCATTATGACGTGTGTGTGTGTGTGTTGTGTGTTTAGCAGTCTAATACTGCTTATTAGTGGTTCAGAGCAAACATAATAATTGTGAGATTTGCTATAAAATGTATTTAAACTTAAAAAAAAAAAAACACATACACCACTAGTATTATATATATATATATATACACACACACACATTCAAATTTTCAAGTTTCCTAGTTTAAATTATTTACTATAGCCATTATGACGTGTGTGTGTGTGTGTGTTTAGCAGTCTAATATTGCTTATTAGTGGTTCAGAGCAAACATAATTATAGGACAAACTTAACAACAAGGCCCAAACCAGTAATTTAACAATTAGTTTAACGTATGAATGTTATGAATGGATTATAAGAAAGAATGTTAACATTTAGTTACTATTTGTATTTTCTATTAGTCTATTATATTTATATTTCTTCTTATGTTCATAATTTTTTTTCTAAGATTCAGATTCAGGATTCGAATGTAAATTTGAGATTTAAGTTCAAGATTCAGAGTCGAAGAGTCAACCCAACTATAATATTAATAGTTTTAAATTGTATTTTTATCTGAATCCATAAATTTCCGATAACTTTAAGGATTTGAGGATTCAATGAACCCATTCCTGGTCTTAGTTTATACAAATAAGTCCCGTTTTCATGACACTTAAATAACCTGACCCCACTATGAGCTCCTCATCAAAGTAACATGAGCTTACCATTTTATCCTCATAGTCGAGCTTAATCTTAGTACGAATCTCTCCAGTCATGGCGTCCACAGCAAATGGTATGTCATCAGGAAGAGAGTAGTAAATTACAGCATTCTGGCCTTCATCCGCATCCACTGCGTGGACGCTGCCAACCTGAAATACAAACATATCTTAAAGTTCCCAGATGTAAAAAACAACAACAAAGAAACGTTTTCTACATGTTATTCAAGAGCTGCGGTTTGATACAATCTTACATTCTAAGTGGAGGAAGGTACAGGAAAGATCCAGCTTCCCAGTACCTTCTCACATCTAAAACAAAATGTACTTCAAAACACATAAAAAGGAGTTCAAAAAAGAGATAGCTTATATTTTAACAATTTAATCAGTATGTATGTACCTATTTAATATTATATGCAGAGTATTATATAGAGCGGTATTTTGTATGTAATTATATTTCAATTAAAATTAATATAAACTCTAGTCATGTTATCTGGTAATTGGCTTGAACTGAGGCTTGAAAGGAAAAAACTGGCTCGTTCCTGGTTCATTCTTGTTACCTAAAGTACTTATCATGAGAAACCCTTAGTTAAACTTATCTTGTGAATTAAAAAAGTAATCGATTCTACTTTTATGTGTCGTATAAGTTAAGTCATAATTTAAGAATTAATTGTCCCTTTGACAGGTGTTGCCAACATCAATGTTCCATTTTAAATCTTTCTGTGTGTTTTGTGTATTTTATATGTATCTCTTTATATAGAAGGAATATTTCCGTAAACTTAAAACAATATGTAACTGTGGAAGTGTGAAGAAGAAAGTGTAAAAGTGTAAAATAAAGGACAAGAGAAGTGTGTATGTTTCTATTTATGCCTAACCCAATTATCCTTTCATGTTGGCTTTCTTCACTATCAACTTACTTCACATTAATGTAAAGTGTTTCTACACGAATTATTATGATTTCCAAGTCATTAGACACTAATTCATTTTATTATCAATATCACTGTTGGGTACTTTTACATTAGTTGTGTGTTGTGAAAGGTTCTTACTACGTTTATATGACTATAGCAACGGCCAACAGCTAGATGAGGAAAGTAGGATCAATATCCATCATCATAAATTCAATTATCTAATATTATCTATTGTACCTTCTTGTTTTCCTCCTCCCTCTCGAACCCTGAACAGGTACGGCAACCCGACAAACTCGGGGTTCTTGTCATTGATGTCCGTGACTCGGATGTTGACGGTGGCGGTGCTGGACAGGCCACCCGTGTCTTCTGCTTTTATCAACTACATGAACATTACAATATTAGTTGGGAACTTTTGGGCCTATATTTTTTTGGTAAGTGTGTATGTGTTGCACTTATATTCTCCACACATGTCTATTAAATAAAGCGTTTAGTGCCACTTTTACTTTGTTTAATATAAACACCACATAAATTAGACCGGGAGCTAGGAGGGAATTTCGTTTGCAAAATATGAGGATGCATTTTGTTTTTTGGGATGTTTTAAGAAGGCCATTGGCCTTAAGAAAATGCAATGTTGCCAGGTGATTTTTTGGTCGAATAAATTTTTACAGTACATACCATATGACGCTAGAGCCGTGACTTAAAACAACTTTGATCAAGTGTTTTAGTAAAAACGAGTGCTCACATGTCTTATAAAAATGTATTTTATGCTAACATCATAATATAAATAAGGTTTAAGTCAAGAAAAAAATTATCTGTACAGTTCTGAAAGAAGTAATTTGGAGGAAAAAATCAAACTGCCTCCATCAGCTTCAAAATTTTTTACAGTTTTCCTCTGAACATTTACTATAAACTTAAATGTTTCACATTTTTACAACTGCACATTTGGGTACTACACGAAGTTTTACATTACATGGTTTAATGTCAGCTGGAACTGTTCTTTGGTCATGAGCTTGGGATACAAGATAGAATTGTTTTAAGCTTGTATCCAAACTCTTCCAAATTTAAGGGTTCAAATAAAGGCAAGTATGTATTTTTCCAAATATAAGTTTGCACAGAAGCTCTGAGCCAGTGCAAATATAATGCATCATAAGTGCAGAGTACTTGTGATAAGTTCATGCTAAAGCCAATCGCTTGAGAAATTGATCTGTACCGAACCTCATCTGCTGAAATGCTTTGTTTGCTTATAAGATATGAACACACTTTTTCCAGCTGATTAAACTTTTCTGGATTAATGACATTTCCGTTTCCTAGCAAAAAAAGTGCTGAATGGATAGATGGCAAATGAGGAAGATTCAAGGCATTTATTTTTAAAACTTAGGCAACTAGTTGTATCGCAACCGGTCAAGGCATGTAATGCCGGCAAGTTGATACCAACTTCTTCTCCAAGTGATTGTGCAGCCAGATGGCATCCTAAAATCAGACTTTTTTTTCGCTGGACCTGAATGAAACTATAAAACATTGCAGTTGTAAGCCTCTTGAAGCTTTAGCCAAAAATGAACTCCAAGGACAAATACATCAGTATCTGGATTTTGCTCAGTTATTTCCGATTGCTTCAGATATCGAGCCGCATGAAATATATGGAAGTAGGCCTAAGTCTAGAATTTCCTTCTAGCTGATTTGATTTTAAATTGAAAACTTCATCTAAAACAGAATTCTGTAGTTACAACACTTCATAGGGTTGTAAAACCCGCCACGAATATACTGTTCTTTATCATATTCAATCTGAATATTTGTTTCAACATAGTCTCAGAAAAATTTAACAAGGCTTAGCTTATTTTAGATACTAACGAAAAAGATTTTACAGTTATTTGGCACATTTGTAAAAGACCCCAACATGATGACTTTACTTGAATCTTTTCCCTTGAACCGCAATTCATTTACAGCAAATTTAATGAATATGTCATCATATCTATCGAACACCACGTCTACTCTTAATACAGAGGCACTCAAAAGAAACTTTATTGCTTGTTTGAAAATTGCTTCAGCAAACTGCCCAAAAGTTTGCAACTTTTTTTTTTAACTGAATGAAGTAAACAAGTGTCATTCCATCAATAATACAAGCCTTGTTGTTATTTTGAGAATTTATAATACCTTCTAGTTTTAAATCGGGTTTATAAGAATGGTTGTTTCTATTTCTTCATCAAACTTTATTTCTGACTTTTATAATAGATACCACTTTTGTTAAAAAGATATTTTGGAAATACTATTAATTCATGGGATGCTAAGCTAGGCAAATTAAATCCACGCAGGCTACAAACATAACTAACTTCTGCACTTCAACACATTTCTTTATAGTCGTCTTGTGTTTTATTAACTTTGCGTCTTGCTTCGATTTAGGTGTCTAATTAAGATTAAGAAAACTCTGGCTTTTTCATTGGTTCAAATACACTTTTTTTCTCTCTAAATTAAGCACTCTCCTTCAAATTAGCTTATTACTTGTTCTCCATTATGTTTACTGAAAGTAAACATTGTGCTACGCTGTCAGCAACTGAACCAGTATAGATATTTATAAGCCCATTTTGTCCAAGATTGTTTTCGATGGATTATACTGGCCAAAAGAGCAATTAGGCACCGGATATTGTCTTCATCTTTATTAATTATCGTCTGGTTCCACTCATTGTGAAATGAAGAATCAGTATCGCTAGTAGCATCCAGCTCACAATCAAGAAACATCAATAAAGCCTGATGGATCGCATTTTTAAAAGGATACAGAAGCAGCCACCTTTGTATAGCGTCCTCATTTTGAGTTATTCAAATCAAACGCCCCATCACACCTGAAGAGCGCAATTTGAAATTGTTCTAATGCCAAATCGCATGCCACAGAATTAAATACTCCAGCTTTTCATTTCACATAAAACATTTCTCTTTTAAATTCATCGATAAGTTCAGCTGACCTTTCAGAAGTGCTTTGAATAGTCATAAAAGTGTTTAGCTCTGGTTCTTGCATTAAATCTTCAGAAGTGTCATAAAATAAACAACAACACTTGTCACTGCATTTTCTTTTTCATCCAACAACTTCTACAGACATTTTACAAAATAAGGCAATGAAATACAACAATTAGTGCGCATTGACTCGGTAGCAACACTATAAAGCGACTGAGAAGCGCTTACCCTCGAATGCCCTGCAAAATTTAGCTAGTGTGCACGGGGAGGGGTGTGGGTGTGCAGGGAGGGGTGTGGGTGTGCAGGGAGGGGTATGGGTGTGCATGGAGGGGTATGGATGGGTGTGCAGGGAGGGGTGTGGGTGTGCAGGGAGGGGTGTGGGTGTGCAGGGAGGGGTGTGGTGTGCAGGGAGGGGTATGGGTGTGCAGGGAGGGGTGTGGTGTGCAGGGAGGGGTATGGGTGTGCAGGAGGGCGAACCGACCCCTTACTCAGTTGGCTACATGAATTTCCATTGAAACTATCATCTCAGGTGGACTAATATGAAAATAAATTGCGTCCCTCATATTTTGCAAACAAAATCCCTCCTAGCACCTGCAATAAATCAAAAGATTGCTGGGAAAAATTTCAAGTTGAATAGACATAAAAAAAGTTTGACAGTAACCAACAGGAAAATAAATGTTTAAAAAAATATGAAAACAAGGAAAGAAATAATGAAGCTGAAAAGTGATCTTTAACTAAGTCAAACAAGAAGTTGTAAGTAGTTAAATCTGGTGGTTTTACATCTTCTCATCAGGTGAATGAATACATCTTTAACTCCTTGAAATTGACAAGCCTTAACATGATTCCCTAGATGAGATAGTTTTAAGTTGCTTATATGAAATATTCTCTAGATTTCCTAATTTTAGAGCATAAATGTTCATTTTTGGGCACATAAGAGGAAAATCGGAGCACAATGGAGTGACATGAATAGAATTTTGCTATGCTGTGTTTTTCAATATATGGCTGGCTAGCTTGAGCTCAAGTTGACCCGCCACATTAAATGTTTTCTAAAAGGCCCAGAGCTACCTAGTATTCAAGTGTACAAAATAAAAAAGTGTTTTAATGGATTTTAATTTTACTTTTTAATTTATATGTTTAATCCCATGGCTATTAACAGCTTAATATAAAAGATAAGGATGTGGAGATAGAATATTTTTAGATTAAGTGTACCCATATTAATGTAAAGAGAGATTGGGAAAACTACAGTGAAAAATATCATATGGAACCCTTCCTATCCGACAGATTTGAACCTTGGAGCTTTCTATAACTGGCAATCAAGTCCATTGTCTTGACATTATTTGGACCACAGGAAGAACAAATCTTCTATGCCTCTTAAATATTTAAACCAAAGTTTCTCGTAGATCAGCGTCTGAAGGGCAACAATTCAGTGTTCATCCCCATGGACGAGGGCAAGAAATACCGGTGATTAATAAACTTGATTTTATCGGTTTATTGATTCAAAGTGGTTGCACAGTGTGGGATTTTTTTCAATATGGCGATATTTAATGTTTACACTATGTGACTCTTCCAAGAATTATTGGTCAAGGTAACTAGATATTCTTTTAAAAAGAGTAAAGAAGAGCACCAGATACATCAAAATGTACACACCATTTACCCTTAAAGGTATCAGTCTTACCCTGAAAGATTACAGTATGGTCCTATCATATAAATTGCACCTTACATTTAGTACAGGCAAGGCTAGCTTGCTACCTTTCAAGGTAAATCAAGGGTGCTTTGTAATTTTGGGTCAACCAATAAATAACTATGAAAATAGCTTTGGTTAAGACAACATTCTCAACACTAAAAAAACAACTTTAGCTTAAGGAATTTACTAGTAAAGTAACAGGAAAACACCTGCATTGGAGGTCACGCAAACTAAATGTAGGCTTATCTAGTCTGATTTGATGTCTTCACGGAGATCAGGGTTTGAATCCTGGCTAGGGTGCAAAGGAAGTGAAGGGACGGGTTTCCTAAAATGTTTTCCAATCTATTTCAATGCAAATGCAAATGTGGACACAGTTCCTTTAAACTCGACATTCTCCCTCTCCAAGACAGTAGGTTAGTTAAAATGCTAATAGCTCAGACTTGTATTAGGACATAATGAAAAACAACAAATCAATGCAATGTGAACTCACCAACTGGTATCTGGTGAGGTCCTCTCTGTCAAGTTGTCGGATCACAGTGATTACACCAGTCTTGTCGCCAATAGAAAACTGTCGTAGGTCATTCCCTGACACAATGGAGTAGGTGACAGGGTCATTCTCTGGGTCAACAGCCTAAAAAAAAGTATTCGTGTTGGCTAGTTTATCACCTTGATGGTTTTTAATATTGCTCTCACTCTCTAAAAAAACCTCTTTACACTTTTATGAAGAACTTTATATTGTGATTGTAAATATAAACCAATTTTTAAGAAAGGACCCCAAATGACATAATTTATAGAAGTTAAACACAAAACAGGTGAGATTGTGTTTTTCTTAAACAAAGAGTTGTATTTATTATAGGGCTGGGCCGATGCCGATTATTAATCCGATCATCGGCCGATTATCGCATAACCGGCGATTCCGATGATCGGTGTTTGAATCTCCGATTATTTATGCCGATTATTCAAAATGTGTGTGTATATTTTAAGTCCTAAAAAAAATTATCTCTGCTCTCTCGTATGAGATCTTTGAATAATTAGCTGATTCTTAGCGACTTAGGTTTGAAATAAACAGCACATCCAACATTCCAAACAAAATATATCAAAATAAATATATTTGCCATAGGTCTTTTTCCAATTTATACACGTTATTATAAATAAAAATACTCAAGTAACAAATCTAATAATCATAAAATAAAATATTAGCAGATTGGTGTTGTTTTATTTCGATTTGTTAAAGATGCCCAAAAAATGAAACATGGAACGTAATAATCTCGCTCATGCGCACATTTTGTTTTAAATGGAAACCGTTTTTCTTTTAATGCAAGTACAAAACTTTCGACTGGCAGGGAATTTGTTTCGCTCATATTTCAATATGAATTGAATTAATATATATTAATATTTAGATTTTACATTTTCTTTAATAGTTAAAAGTAAATTAAAATAAGTTTTGAAGTATTTCTTAAAAAAAACCCACGAAAAATAACTTTCGTTGCACATTATGTTATTTATTATTTATTTTATCATATTGAAGTAGAGATGGGCAAAATCGTTCTTTTAAATGAACGATTCATTGTATCTGGTTCAGTTCAATGATCCGTTCATTTTGACCCGTTCACCGTTCATCCGATTTTCTAAAGGTAGTTTCTATTTAAATGTAGTAAAAACAATGTTATTTTTCATTAAGATTATTTAAATTGTTAATAAAAAGATCGGATTACTGTTTTAAAATGGTGATGCCTTTTTATTATACTTTTTTTTAAGAAACCACTTATTTCTATACGATATTAATATTTAGTAGTTAAATTATGATGGAATGCTTTGTAGAATCACAAAAACCTATGTTATGATATATCTAAATTACAATTATTATTATTATTATTATTATTATTATTATAGCACCGCGTCTTACTACCCGTTCGGGTTATACGCTAAATTACAATTCACAAAAATATTACGATTGTTAAAAATTGTTTAATATTGAAGCCATATTTTAATAGACATTGGATGTAAAAATTCCTATTTCATCTAAAAACAAAATAGATGTAGGCCTATTCTCCTTGTGTGCAAAAAATGTGTGTGCCTTGATTATTTTTTATCATTAAAATTAAATTTAAATTTGCTGACTATGATTTTTCTTTGTCTAATGAAAGGGTCAGTAGGCCTATTTAATCATAAATGTGAAATCATATTTTAATTATCTAACATGTACCGGTATATTTGCTATTTATTAATGTGATTTGTTTTTGTTTGATGACAGATTCACTTGTCCTAACAATAACAATATAAAATAATAATTAAACAACCTTTACATTTGAAAAGTTTCTATTTAAATGTTATTAAAACAAAACTATATTGGACATTATAAAACTAGTAAAAGTAACTTTTTTTTTGCTTTAAGGGTCATTTTACTTTATACACTTATTAAAATTGAAAACAAAAAAATCGGCATCGGTGATCGGCCTAATCGGCAACAAATGATCGGCATCGGACTAATCGGCAAAATATCTGATCGGCCCAGCTCTAATTTATTACCAACCTAAACAGATTTTTAATTAGTTCCAAGTCAACCTCAAATAAAAAATAAATTGAAAATGTCAACTACCAGTAAAAGAGCCCAGCTCATTGGTAGCCCTACTGACAAAGTTAAGGTTTTAGATCTTAGCTTAGGTTTTTATCACTGCGCCTCACCTGCCTATTCAGGTTATACACATCTTAATTTAGTTAACTTGTACTTTCACCCAATATTGAAACAGGAGCCTGTAATAAATATCTGTGGACGAACCTTGAGAGTAGCTACAGTTGAGTTGATAGAGGCACCTTCACTGACCTCCACCTCGTATACGGACTGTTGAAAGACAGGGCTCCTGGTGTTGGGGCCAGGCAGTACAGTCACTTCCACAACATTCTGACTGTATTTGCCACCAGTGTCTGTTGCCTGCAATAACCCATACATTTAGCATGTGTCACTCCCATACAACTCCGAGACAAGAATATTCAATAGTCCTTAAGGGACCCCCTTGGTATACTTGAAAATATTGTTCGAACACAAAGAGGATATATACATTATTGCCTGTAGAGTACACACATTTATACTGTGAAATATTTTTAACAAGAACATTTTGGAATGATAAAAAAAAAAATTTACCTACTTTTCATTTATTACTGGGATTGTATTTCTTAAGGAACATATCTGTAAGTTGAAAAGGAACATAGAACATTCATTGTATTAGGGGATTACAATATTACTTATTATTGCCATTTGTTTTATTATAGTGTTGTTATTAGTAAAGTCTAGGGAAGAAGAGTAGTATGTATACACAGCATAAAGCAGGGGTAACATTGTAATTCTATATCGGAATAATCTAGGATCTGCAGGGAAAATTAATGTGCCAAGCCAACCAAACATGACTCCAAGACCTACCCGCACGGTGATGCTGTATTGTTCCCCGGCGTTCAACTTCCCAATTGTCTCGATGAGTCCAGTCTCAGAATCAATCTTGAACTTCTGTCTGCCATTGTTGGAAACGTGATAGATACTATACGTTATCTTGGCGTTTTCCCCCAGGTCATCGTCTGTTGCCTCAATCTATGAACCAAAGGTTCTCTGTTATGTACCAGGTTGTTAAACAAACTTGTTCAAAACCCAACATTTTATTAGGAACAAATCATTGTATTTATGAAAGAAAAACAGGAAATAATCATGGGAATAAATAGAAAGACAAACATAATATGTCTTGTATGATAAAAAGAGGAACACAGCTAAACTTTACACTGCTGTCAATGGACAAAGAGGAACATTGTTCAATCTTTAAATTGCTGCCACAGGACAAGAAGGAACACATTTCACACGTTACACTGCTACTACTGGGCAAAGAACAATGAAAAATGTGATTTTTGTTTCATTTTTACTACATTTTCCTGTGACTTTTTTCTTTTTAAATGTATACTTCGAAAGGAAGGTAGAAGGAAGGCTACACACCAGAATGTAGGCCTCAAAGTTCAGATCTTGGTTAGTGTGAACTTTAGGCCTACAGTTTTTGGTAAGTATACAACCCTTGCCATTTGATCCTCTTTTTAATGTTTAATTTAAAACAGTTATTTAGCGCCATTTTTCTCTGGATTTATACTTCAAGATTGAGAGCCGTATTTTTAATGAGCTTAGAATAAATAAACAATTTTTATGGATATGACTCTAGTTTTATTATTTTTACAAGACTCTTATTTGTTTTTATAAATAGTTATCACCCTTTAGTAGCCTTGTGCTAGTTATTAGAGACAAACCATAGAGCCTCAGGTAAGAGGATAAGTGGTGAATCGTATGAATGTGTACCAGAGTTAATCTAGAGACAAAATGGGAAAAGAGACAGTGGGATTACAGCCTAACTGCCCAGGCCCAAATCCTCCACATCGGTTGTGTGGCCAATCTGCTTAGTCAAATAATGCTCGTTCAGAATACACCCACATGAACAAAAGATTGGCCTAACCTTGACAATGGGCCTTCTGCCTTCCCCGGCCTGCACTTGGACTGGGGGGATCACTGGGATCTTGGGTGCGTTGTCATTTACGTCGTTCAGGGTCACAGTCAGAGACAGAGGGGCACTCGCTGCATTACCAGGACTCTCGCGGGCCACCACCTAGGGGTTTATAGACACCATTTATTACCAATCTAAGGAACTTCTTAAATAACAAATTTAAATATAGGTTGTATAAGATTACTGAAGGTATGTTGATTATTTTACCTATCTTTTAAATAGCTTGGAGCATTCACATTCTAAGCAAAAAAAAAAAAAATAGAAATAAATGATTGATAGAAGAAAATAATAAATAAGGACTAGCAATTACTATTTTATTTTCCTGCAAAGTTTTGAAAAAAGGTTATTGGCTTAAAATAAGGAACTAACTATAAACTATGATCCTAAATATTGTAATATAAATCATATAAACAATAGAGCTTTAAATATATTTTTCACAATGTTAAATGGAAATACAGAGCACAAGGGTTGCACCCTAAGCTCCTAGATCCAGGGTAACTTGGGCATAGGGTACTAATACCCCAAAATGATTTGTGCTTTGAAATTATGACTAAATAAAATATAATTTTCTTCTCTAGAAAACAGTGTTTGAATAATAGGTTTTGTGTCTAAAATACATTTAATATATGTATCATGTAAAGACTGTAAAAAGGGCGTTCTTAAATTATAGACAGCAAGATATATTTTTTTACCTTTCTGTTAATACCGAAAGACATGGGGGGAAAAACAAATTTAAAGTGTTAAAAAATTTCACAATATTAGTTTCAATATTTTACATCTTATTACCTAACTAATTTATATCTAAACTAATGTTTTTAAATATTATTTTAATGCAATCCTTATAAAACAAAGTGTATTAGATCTTGTAGCCTCACTTAAAATTAACTTGAATCACTTCTACCCCTAAATTATGGTGAACACTCTTAAAAACAATAATGATCCAAACAAAAGTTTTTAAAATATTATAATAATGTTTGTGAGATGAAAACTCTGTAGTCATTAACATCTCTGGGGTCTTTTTTTGATGGGATTAACTATCTAAGCAATTATATTTGTTAATTATGGCTATAGCCACATCTAAATATCATAATCTTTAAATTGAAAAATGACACAGAGAATTGAACTCAGGACCTTTGGCTTAGTACGCCATGCTCTGACCAGTGAATTATCCAGGACACATCCTGTGCCCAGGGTCATTCTTTACTCATATGTGTGGAGATTGTCAGCTACATATGAGTGATCAATTAAGATCACGAACTAACAAATAAGGCAGCCATCTTCGACTCGGAAGGGCTTTTCTGCCTACAGTACAGTGAAAATTGTACAGTGACAAATGTAAGAATTTAAATAAAATAAAAATAATTTCTTAGTCCAGCAGGTCAAGACTGCAACCTGACATATAACGTTATGAGACAGATGTACCGATTTCTCACCTAGCTCTGTCATTAAGTTATTAGCTGCTTCACGTCAAACTGATCAAATGATACCAGTCCTTATTGTTGATTGATGGCAAACTACTATCATCATTATCATCATTAATATTTCAAATGTATTACCTGGAACCTGAACTTTCCCGGACTTGGTGGGTCCCGGTCAAGGTTCTTCTCATTCACCACCAGAGTTCCATTGACATCCACTCGGAAGAAGTTGGTTGTCAACTCAAACGAATAGCTAGGCTTTGGGTCCTCAGGACCCTAACAGTGAACACATTCAAATAAGTGGTTGAGTGTGAATAAAGGCTTTTTCCTTAACTTTATTCTAATTAAGACCATATTATTATAATTCCTCAATAAAATAAACAGTGCATATTGATATTGAAATATAAGAATGGGCGCACTCCATTTGGTTGACAACTATAAAACAAAAAATTCAGTAAGCCCAACTTTAAAAAATGTAACATTATATTCGTAATTACTTAAAAATAATAAAGATGGCAAAAAATAACATATGAACATGGATAGGAACTTGGTTAGCTCAGCTATACCTCAGTTTTAGCTTATGTGGTGCTGACTGACAGTTCACAGCTGATTTCTGACAGTCAACATTTAGGTATATACCTAAATTTTGACTGTCAGAAGTGACAACTGCTAAAGACATGTTTTTTGCAGATCATATGGCTCGGCGTAGGGATACATAATTTGGTCTGGTAGCTTTTCAAAGCTGTCAGAAGTCAGCTGTGAGCTGTCAGTCAGCACCACATAAGCTAAATAATAATAATAATAATAATAATAATAATATTTAGCACCGCGTCTTACTACCCGTTCGGGTTATACGCCTAAGTACTAATTACGCTAATGGATTAGGAATGGGAAGGTTGAATTTAGAGGAAGTGAACCCGCATTTGCGTGGAGGGCGAGTGGAAAACCATTTAGGAAAAACCACCCCCAGTTCACCCGACCGAGATTCGAACCTCGATCTCCCCGTCCTCAGCGGTAGAGCTCAACATGACTGGCGCGTTAGCCAACTACGCCACCGAGGCGGGTCCATAAGCTAAAACTGAGGTATAGTAGAGAAATGCTACATTGGCGCAAGGGCCAATCACTGTTCAAACTATCGCAGACAATTTTTTTTTAAAAAAAGGGTGTTTATGTTGAATTTTAAAGCTTCCATTTTTTCATTTTCTTAACAAGGTTAATTTAGAAAATGACTTAGAAACAAACTCAGGCTAGGAAAGACCGCTTAAAATAAAATTCTTGTTCTTACTAAACAAAAATTGTTTATAAATCTGGATGCACCCATAATTTAATAGAAACATACTTTCCTCAGTGAGCAGTGGAAATTAAGATTTGAGCTTTTAGCACAGTTTTATTAAGTGATAGGATATATTGAGGGATGCACCTCCTCTCCTCGAAGAATTATTAAAAATGTATTTTTATATTCCTCCTTAATAGCTAAGCAAATAGCTTATTGGATTCTAATAAAATTCATAGCACTTACAAACCCAATAACTTTAATTTGCTTCAAGAGGTATTTAATGTTAAAAAAAAAAACTAGTCTCCTGGGATTCACCAAGAGCGGTATAAACATGATAATTGGGTCAAAACAGCTGTCAAAGAGTTACTTACCAGGTCAGCGTCTGTGACATTAAGCACTATGGGTTTCCCTTCTGTGTCAATAACTTTGGTACCAAGAGGAGCATTCTCGTCGGCAAACCCATCCAGTGCTGATGCAATTATCTCTGGTGGGTGACTGTCCACTGGTTTCACCATGATGAGAAGTTTGGCTGTCGTGAACCTCCGCATATCAGACACTTCCTCCGCCTAAAGAGTTTGTTTCATCACGTTAATATTTAATTTTCATTTAGCAAGCTGGGTTTATATACGTCCAAATAATTTGGACATTCTTGATCATATCAATCTATAAACCATTTTTATTAGCTTTGCTAATGCTAAAAATGAAATCTCCAGTCAATTGGTAATCTAAGAGCAATACCCTGACACACATCGGTAAATATGCAGGCTAAATATCAAGCTTATCTAGAATGGTTTTATGGTGACAAAAAGGTTTAGTTTAAATACAATGGGCATTTTGAGAGTCAGTTTTCCTAATTGGTTTATTGGTTTCCCACTATTCCTTCACACAAATGTAGGTACTTTCCTCTATATTCTACCTTACTTATTCCTACACCATAGTATAATTAAATGTGAATAAACTGAATGGGTTGTAAGACAATTGGTGACTCGTTAATACGAGCACATGTGCACGTGAATATCATCCCAATATTTTGACATAAAATAATATTTTTAATTTAATTGATTAATTTTTAGAACTACATGTATTAATTTAATTCTCTAAAAAGTCCTTTTCTTCTATAGCAATAATTGTGTAGTTGTCATTCAGGGCTTCCAAGTTAAGTTCTACTATACAGTTTAGTAGCAAGATCTGTGTGCAAACATAACTGAGCACTATGGGTTCCTTTGCAAATGTGTATGTCAGTGCTCATTCTCTATGAGTGTTGATAAGTTACCTAATTCTTTCCATTTCACAACACTTGAGCTGATCCAAACAGTTTGAGAAATTTGTGCCTCTGCAGTTTCAAGCCATTCTAACATTGCCAATAATTTGGGTGAATCAATTTAAATGAGGGCTTTGTTGAAATTAGATAATTTGTGATAAATGTTTATTTTAATTTTATGTAAATTTGAAAATACTTTGATTAAACATAGTGTGGTTTTATAAATAGGGATAAATACAGTAGTGTTTAGAGTTTGAGGCTCTGTATAGTTTGAGGTAGGTTTAAGCCTGGCGCATGTCCTTTTACACAGAATGAACAAAGCAGGGTAATGTAGAAAAACAAGAAACACAATAAAGAAAGAAACAGTGAATACTTGATAGTTGTTTTTTAAAGTTTTAATAATACTCACATAACCTTTCTAATGATGAAAAATAAATGTTATATTATGTAATTTGAAAGTATATATTAAGTAGGTACTTTCACACTTAAAAGCACACAAGTATTTTAATTATTTCTGGAATTTCATGTAATTTAAGTATGTTTGTTTTTAAAGGTTCTAACAATTAATTCTTGGCAATAATGGTTTAAAGATAAAAACTAAAACATTAAATTTAAACTCTTTTTCTTCCTAGTATTAGTGATTTGCAACAATTTTGTTTTAATATTGTAACACACATAAAATTATGCTTCATTTGTGTGTATAAACATAATATATACCTATGTGTATTAATGACAAATAAAACATGTCTATATTTTGTATGGGCTGTGTGTATGATCCAAGCTTATATATTAACAATTTTCTCATTTTAATTTAGTAAACACCCTAGTTTTTACGACTCAATTGTCACCGAGCTAGATGTGGATTATACTAATTGTTCCCTGGAAAAGCTAGCTAACACTCAGGGTTTCCATCCACAGTAGCACCATAAAATTTGTTGAAAAAATATTCTCAAGAGATTAGGTACCTACCTTGACAATGATCTCAAACTTCTTGGCAACGCTAGTGTCAACTGGCCGTATCTGTTTGACAGCCCCTGTCTGAGGGTTGATCTCAAAGTAGTCCCTGTAGGTGGAGGGGGTCCCACTCAGGAAGCTGTACTCAATGAGAGAGTTGATCATATCCATGTCCACCGCCTGGATCTTTTCTGGAGAGATGTCCAGGATCCCTGCCAGCTTTCCACTCGACACCTGGAACATTCACTGCTATACATACACTCTGTCACAGGAAGATATTGATACAGTAAACTCCAGATTATTTGTAAGCGGGTAATCCAGTTAGTGGGATTATCTTGGCGGTCATTTAAGATTCTTTTTATATCTTAATTTTCCATTTATATGTGAACTAGTCTTCAAGGAATCAGAGTTCCAAAGGGTTGCTGTGGACCTTGATGTTAGACAATACAAACTATTTATTTATATGCCTGTTTATCAAGGAAATTTTAATTTGGTATGTGATGGGAGGTTAAATTTACCATTAAATTGGATAGTCACCCACATAAGGGGTTAAATGGTCTAAGCCCTAAGGTATCAGTTTCACAAAAGATTGTATTACTAGTATAAATATGTAGATAGCCCAGACGAATGGTGAGACGTGGGACACATAAACACATCTTATTTTAGTTTTTTGTATATCTGTGCAACTTCTCCTTTCGCCAACCCAAATAATCGAGAGTCATGTAACCAATGATGAAATCCCTCCAAAATGGATTGTCTGCCTCTGATCTTGCAGCAAAGCCAAGTACTTACGGAAACTGTGTATTCAGGGTTGATACAGACTCCGTCCACGAAGATGCATCCTTGGTAGATGAAAGAAGGATCCTGGTCATCGTCATCTTTGATGTCAACGGTGAGTGTGGTTGTAGCAGACAATTTCTCAGACTGCATTGCGCGCTCGGTCCTGTAACAATTAACCCCACATTTGTACTAACAATATGAAAGATTTACAATCAAATCATCCCAACACATACAAGATACGTTATCAAAATACATACTCTTCAGATTGTCAGCCACTTTAGTATGCTTGGTAAACTCTGGTGCATGGATTTAAAAAAAATTGAGGTCTTCAACATTTATTTCTGAATCGACTGATTATATCAGCAATGACTTATAAACTAACTTAAATCTAGAACACACAGCATCCAACCCTCCAGCCGTTAATTCATCAATGTAAAAGGGGAATCCCTCATTACACCAATGATGAATTTTTGACCATGTTAGGAATCAAACTCGAGACCCTAAGCTCAGTATATAGACACGCTATCGACCGAGCCAAGGTGTCGGACCTGGTGCATGTAAATCATAATATACTTAGTGTCTTGGCAATCTTTTAACCCACAGTTGGATCATTTATTAGTACTTAGGACCATGCTTACAGTGTTTCTTACTTGGTCTGCCATATTAAGATTAAATGTCAACCAGCAACAGGATTCAAACTTAAGTCTCTTAATATTGTTATTTTAATTTTTACCAGGCTTAAGGGTAGGTTAAGTTTGTTAATTCTACAAAAAATAGCAATACGACCTTTAAAGTTAGTTCAGTGTCCCTACCCCCATCTCTATATTCCCAAGTTTACATTCTTCTAAAAAAACCAATTAACTTGGTACTACACACATCACTGCAGGATGCATTAGCTCAAAACTTCTCCGCTAGAGCTCACTCACCAAATTTCCTCCAGTTCTCCCTGTGTTAGCTCTTGTAAACCTCGTCAATGATGATGAGATGCCGGCGCTGTTATCAAAGTCGGTGAGGTGACAGTAGGTGTGAAGGATGCATTTAGGTCTGCCAAGGATGGATTTACCGACAACATAGATACTGACGATGGTGACGTTGCCAATGCGGGAAACGTCGGTGTTGTATTAGTGTCGACCTTTGTAATCTACCTTCCGTCGTGATGGGCAATGTCACCGGGCCTCAGAAGTCTTCAAAGACGCGAGCGGTACCTAGATGTCAAAGATGCCGGCGTCTCTTTACCTGTCATTCCACAAACTCTGTAGAGTGTTCAGTCGAAAATGTCTTCATTGAGGATGATGGTGTTTCAATAAATAACGTCACTGAATTAATTGGAACAGCTAATGGCATGACTGATTCCTCCGACAAAGAAGATACCCTTTCATTTTCTGGGGTTGTAAATATCAACGGACCTGTCTGTGAAAGATAACTTGTTGATGATAACAATTTCGGTGACATCGCCGGCTTTGTTGACGGGTGTGTTTATCGATTTTTTGGGAGTAGACGCCTCGAACTCTATTGTCGATGATAAAGCTTCCTTGGGTTTAATCAACGTTGATGTCGTGACTGGTGTTGTCAATTTATCCAAAGCTTCTGATTGGGTCGACGATGGAGGATCCACCCTTCCTTCGGACGCCGACAATTTAGACCTCAATGTCGATGTCAACAAACTTTCTATAACTTCATTTGAATAAGATGATGGCAATGGAGGTAAAGGGGACGTAAAATTGAACGGAGGAGACTTTGACATCGACTCAGCTAGCGTCGGGGGTTCAGGGTACGTCGAATTATACGGCGAGGATGTTGACAACGATACATTCGGCGTCGCGATGGCCAAATAAAGCAACGCGGCCTGGACTGCGCCGCTCAAGGGCGGTATATTCCTCCTCGCAAACATTTTGTCAGCACAGTGCGTGTGGCACACCCGAATCACTTGTTTGTCACTGGCGTAGAGCAGCAGCGACTATCGTCACTCGAGGTTCGCATGGCAGCCGCTTAAACAGCGGCAAACCTTATCAACTTGTTGACTTTGATGGACGATTTTATTGTATTCCTAGGAAAGAAGTAAAAAATTGAACGAAATTTACAATTGCTTCTCATATCAACAAGTTTTCTTTGCTCTTTCTCCTCATTTAGAACAATAGGATCGTTAAATGAAGGTTAACAACCGCGACTTGTTTTAATTGTATTACATTAAAAATCAAAGTGACGTAAAACATAAGAATGCGAAACTTTCTTATTTTCAAAGAATGTTTATAGGCTTACTTGTTCTCAAGGATGTATGTGAAACGTTCAGAGGGGGTAAATATATATATTCCCTACACTAATGGAGTAATGGGGTAGGGATGAGGAGAAACGTAGGATTGAGGGGGATTGTTCCCACATATTCGTGTAACGAGTGAGAAACAAAAACAGAGGACACCCGACCGGGATTCGAATCCCGACCTCCCCAGACCACTCTCTACTAGTTCCTCTGCCCTGTCTAACGACTCTAGCCCGGCACGCCGTGTCAGTCGCGCACACCTGTTGAGTATCCAGATGGAGATTATAATAGTTAGCGTGTCAGAACTAATCACAAGGCTGTATCGTAGCACACGGCTCACTAACCAACTTAACCTTGGACAACAACACTTTCTTCGAGAACATTACTGAAGGAGAAGTAACAATGCAATAGGTGACCTGGTGGTCTAGGGGTAAGGTGTCAGACTTCTGTGCTAGAGGTCCGGGGTTCAATCCTCTGTCCCGGCACAGATTTATCTGATTGCCAAACCCTTCCCTCACCTCTGACAAGATGTGTATTAATCACAACTTGTGAATGTGAGGAATGCCAGGCCTCCACCGTGGTTCGGATTCCACGTTAAACTGTAGGTCTTCCATTTCATCTCACAATCACCCTATCATTATACATTAACGTAAGTGCGAGTAACCCGAACGGGTAGTAAGACGCGGTGCTAATAATAATAATAATAATGTAATAACTAGCTACCCGCCTCTGTGGCGTAGTTGGCTAACGCGCTAGTCGTGTTGAGCTCGGCTGCCGAGGACGGGGAGATCGAGGTTCGAATCTCGGTCGGGTGAACTGAGGGTGGTTTTTCCTAAATGGTTTTCCACTCTCCCTCCACGCAAATGCGGGTTCACTTCCTCTAAATTCAACCTTCCCAATTCCTAATCCATTAGCGTAATTAGTACTTAAGCGTATAACCCGAACGGGTAGTAAGACGCGGTGCTAAATATTATTATTATTATTATTATTAATAACTAGCTCGGTGGTAAACTTAATTCATCCTCAATTATTTCTAAGACCTAAAAACACTTCAGATAGCTTCTAGAGATGTTTAAATATATAGCTTTTTCCTAGCCTCTGGCAGTTAGGGGGTTATGTTGCTTTAAAAACACTTAAGATAGATTCTAGAACTGTATCATTTATAATTTTTCTAGCCTCTGGAAATTGGGAGATGTGTCCACCAAACCTGCCCCGAAATTATTGGCTGGCTAAGGCCTTGGTTTATATATACCCTCCTTACCCTTAAAGTAGAATTAATAATATATGTTTGTATTCTTCCTCAAAAGCTAGGCTAGTAACTTATTGGAGTCTTAAACAATTTATTCATAACAGCTACAATCCTAATTATGTTGTTTTTTCTAAAACTTCAATCATTTTAAGAGGGATTTAATCTTCAAACAAATTCCTAACCTTCTGTTGGGGGACTTCCCACGAGCCCTATGAACAACTTGCTCTCTCAGCTCTTTTCAATCCCAACAGACGTTTCTATGAAAGCTCCTACATAATTGTTGTCTCTTTTGAAAACACGTTTTTTTCATTCAAGAATGGCTTCTGCCTTTTCGTACAACAGATTTTTTTTTTTCAAAAATACTAGTTCACTTTTACTGATAAAAGTAAGTAAAATGAAACTAATTAGTAACGAAATCCCCCCAAGGAAAAAGGAAAACATGTGGGTAGAATCCCATGCACAAAGGTAACATCTTCCTGTCTCTGTCTTCTGTAGTAATAGTAGTAGTAGTAATAGTAGTAATAGTAATAGTAATAGTAGTAGTAATAGTAGTAGTATAGTAGTAGTAGTAGTAATAGTAGTAGTAGTAATAGTAGTAGTAATAGTAGTAGTAATAGTAGTAATAGTAGTAGTAGTAGTAGTAGTAGTAAGTAATAGTAGTAATAGTAGTAATAGTAGTAATAGTAGTAGTAGTAGTAGTAGTAGTAGTAGCAGTAGTAGTAGTAGTAGTAGTAGTAGTAGTAGTAATAGTAGTAGTAGTAGTAGTAGTAGTAGTAGTAGTAGTAGTAGTAATTGTCACCTGCTTCGGTGCCAAATGGTCTAAATCATCACTCCCACAATTGACTAGACTGCCGATGACGGGGAGATCGTAGTTTAATCCCGATCGGGTGTACCAAGGGTGGTTTGTCCAAAATGGTTTCCCAACCTTTCCCCTCCCTCCCCCCACGTAAATGCAGGTACTCTTCCTCTAAAATCAACCTGCCTCATCCCTAGCCCATTAGTGTAATTAGTACCAAGGCGTATAACCTGATCAGAGAGTAATACAGGGTGCTAAAAAAAGATAGCTGCCACACACACACTTTTTTATCACCACGTCTTATTACCTGTTCAGGCTATACACATTTATGATACTTACTCTAGTGGGGTAGGGATAAGGAAGGAAGCATTTTAAAGATAATCTAACCACATTTGCGTGGAAGGAGAGTGGTAAACCCTTTAGGAAAAATCACCCTCAGTAAACCCGAGCGGGTTTCGAGCTTCAGGCTCCCCGTCATCAGCAGGACAGTCTAACAAGAGAATGACGTCTTTTAGACCATTCGGACACTGAAGCGGGGGAAACACAAAAAATAAAAATTTAATATTTTGATATTGCCTTTATAAAAAACAAAGAGGAACAGCAATCGAGGAAAAGCATTTGAAACAGCCCACTCCATATTGAATTCATATTTGAAAGAAGGCAAGAGGAAAAGATGTTACCTTCATGCATTGGCTCTACTCACTTTTTTTCCCTCTTTTCGTAGGTGCACTTTTTAGTCACTAGACCTTCTCATTGTTTTATTATTATTTAGCACCGCGTCTTACTACCCGTTCGGGTTATACGCTTAAGTACTAATTACGCTAATGGATTAGAAATTGGGAAGGTTGAATTTAGAGGAAGTGAACCCGCATTTGCGTGGAAGGAGAATGGAAAACCATTTAGGAAAATACACCCCCAGTTCACTCGACCGAGATTCGAACCTCGATCTCCCCGTCCTCGGCAGTCGGGCTCTACACGACTAGCGCGTTAGCCAACTACGCCACCGAGGCGGGTCCTTCTCATTGTTAAACTTTTACCAATTATAGGAATTTATATTAAGGTAAGATTTAATTTTAGACCTTACATTTAGTTTGCAAAAATGCCAATACATTTAAAGGTAACTTTTGACTTTCCCTTATTTTCAAATATTTTCCAATCCTCTACATTCTGTAATACCTATGTTCCTAACAATGGCGACTTAATAATAATAATAATAATAATAATAATAATAATAATAATAATAATAATAATAATATTACTAGCAATGGAGAAGGTATAAACAAGGGCGTCGGTTTGGGAGGATGGGGGCATGTAGGGTGTCACCCCCTCAAATGTTGGGGAAAATCCTTGAAAGTTGAGAATTTTGGGGAGAGTCGAGGTCTTAAGTTTGGAAATTCTAGAATGACTCTGTAGCCTACCACAGTACTTTCGATTATGAAAGTTCTTTACCGCAGACTTGTACAAACAAGTTTTAAATTTCCCAACTGTAGATCCCTACTCTTAAAAAGTTCCCAACTTCATAACTCATCAAACATTGAACGGAAATACCTTGTGTAGTAGATTGTATAGAAAGCTTACCGCCTACTAGTTTTAAGGTTACTATTACTACTAATAGACACTAGTAGCCTTAAGAAGGTTAAATGTTTTAAGTTGATCACTTGATAAAGATTGGCGTTTTTGACGAGCCAAAATGTGTTAGTTGTCCTACACGCAATGGTTGAGAATGTCAAAACAAATAGAACTTGTAACTGCGAAAATCCGTCATTTACAAACTGTAAATCTATATTCAAGCCCGATTATAGTCTCAAATTTTTCAATTTTTCAGGGGAAACTCCCTCGCCCCCTAATAACTGATGGGCAGAGGGGTATTCCGTACCCTAGAATCCCCCCCTCCCCCCAGTGTTCACAACTTTGCCTTTGTCGCCTGGTCACGTTTCTAATTTTAGAACGCCTAGAGTTAGGAAATTCAGTCTCACTCCCCCTCCCCCCAATATATTTTATGTGCCGCCTGTGGGTAAAAAGAGGGGATGTAAAGATTGACACTTGGGTGAGATAGCTGATCCCCTCCCCCCCTCCTTTTAAGTGAAGTCAAGTGTCTCTCCAACTATTTTCTGTAGGAAACAAGAACATGTTTCGATTACATGGTGCAGATAACCTGTATAAGTTATTCCGCGACATGAGTCACACGTATAGCCAGTTTAATGCGCATTCGCCTTGCTGGGAATTATATAGGAACACTAGCGGACCCGACAGACGTTGTCCTGCCCGAATTTTGGTTTTCGTTTGGGTGGCATAGTTGATTTCGATAATAAAACAAATACTATGTGATCATCACAATTACAAATTCACAATGAACTCTAATTAGTGAGTTACACAAATATTACAAATTCAGTGTTTGTCAAGACAACATACAAAATAAAACATCTATTCATTTTTGGAATTTTGACCACAACTCCACAAATATCAGCTGTATCGAAAAAATTGCGAATCTTGCTTACAAAGTTTTATGCCGGGTACAGTTAATTTTATTTTATTGATCCCCAAAATCCCTAAAAATAAAAAAATAAAAAAAAATATATCATAGAACCCGATTGTAGCGCCACCTACCGGGTCCAATTGTGAATCTAAACCATCCACGGACCCACTCAAACACACACAAAAAATTTCATCAAAATCGGTCCAGCCGTTTAGAAGGAGTTCAGTGACATACACACGTACAGAAGAATTATATATATGCGTATAACCCGAACGGGTAGTAAGACGCGGTGCTAATAATAATAATAATAATAATTATATATATTAAGAAGATATAGGTAGGAAAGTAGGCTTAGAAGATACATACATATTTTGTTGCGATCAACAATGAAAATTATCTATTTTCTATTGTTATAGCTCTTTATTACCACCGATTTAAAAAATGTCGGCTGCAGATATTTCTTTCCGCCGTGCTTCGGCTCTTACCACCCGTCCAACACCGCTGAGCTAGGAAGGAGTAAGGTAGAATTCAGATCAAATGTGCCCGCATTTGCTTGGAGGGGGAGTGCATTTTTGTTTCAGGAGAAACGACCTCAGTACACTCGACTGGGATTCGAACCCCAACCTCATCACAGGCAATCTCGACAAGACGAGTGGGTTAGGGATGACAAGGGTTGTTAGAGGAAACGCACCCACATTAGCGTGGAGATGGGAGTGGGAAAAACCGCAGTAATGAATCACATGTATAAAACCATCACCAACAAACCCGGCCGAGATTCGAGCCTTGACCTCTATTGAGAGAATGACGACATGGATCCGATCTACAGCCGTTGTGTGTCGAGATGTGTATTTAAGTTCTGCGCGGAGTGTACCGAACTAAACAAATGCAGCCCACAATGGAACAGTGGCGGCTGAACAAATAAACAACTGGAGCGTCCCGCCACACTCTCAGGTGGGCTTATTTGTAACCTGTATCAACGTCGGGCTTGTAATATACTGGATTGCCTGTAAACGTGGGAGGTCGAGGTTCGAATCCATACGGGTAGTAATACGCGGAGGACGGGGAAATGGATGGCAGGCTGTGATTTATTGACGAATGTGTGCCATTTTTCACAAGTGTTTCAGTTAAATGATGTAAGATTGATTAATTTCCAGGGGCTATAAAATATTGGAACAAAATGCTATCAGTGCTCATTAGAACGCATACATACTAAAAGACGAGTTATGATGTTTGTGAGCACTTACATTTTCTAATACCCGCTTCAGTGGCTAAACGGTCTAAGGTGTCAGCCTTGTGTTGGACTGGCCTGCTGATGACGGGGAGATTGGGGCTCAAATCCCGGTCGAGTCAACTAAGGATGATTCTTCCTATATGGTTTCCCACTCTCCTTCCACGCAAATGCGGGTGGATTACCACTAAAATGCTTCCTTACTCCTTCCTACCTCCTTTAAGCAATTATTATATGCATGCGTATAACTTGAGCAGGTAGTAAGACGCAGTGATAAAATAAAAGTGTTCTAGTTTTGGCTCTGAAGTTGAAACGGACACGACTGTCAGCAAAAACTAAATTGATTTGACCCGCCACCGCATACGTGCACACGCGGAATAAATGTCAGGTTCGTCTAGTCTGGTTTGCCGGTGAATGTAAGGTCCAAGTTCGAATCGCGTTCGGGTGTAGTTAGGGTGGTTTTCCTTAAATAATTTTCCACTCGTTCCACGCAATTGTATGTATGTATATTTTCTATTACAGACGTAGTGAGTGGAGGATCATTTTACAAACTTAAATATATCAATAAAGAGACTCAGCTACTGTATGAGCATTTAGAAGCATTTTTGCGTATGTCAGTAGAACTTAGATACTGATCATCGATAATGTAGCTGAAATGGCCTCGGGATTAAATTATCTAATAATAAAGATCTATAAATACTTCACCTCACCACTACAGCTTAAACTGAAACATAACTAAAGGCCATCATATTTGTAGTTCCGGGGCCGCTTGGAGTGTGCCAGTCCACCTCTGCACAAGGTCCTCTAGAAAGTTGATAACATATCGATATCGGTTTTATGTAACAATATAAGGAAGGAGTGTGTATTACTCAAGTATAGGATTATAGTTTAGTAACAAAAATGTTCTCCTTTTCTCAGAACCACCAACAAGTTTCATTCTAGAACACGCCCTTGACTCTCAGATACCATTTGCAAGTACAGTACCAAAAACAATAGTTTTTTTTTTAGCACCGCGTCTTACTATCCGTTCGGGTTATACGCCTATGTACAAATTACAGCAGTCAAGTCTAACATGAGAGTAGCACGTTAGACCATCGAAGCGGGTCAATCTGTTGTTTGAAACGTTCACAGAAGACTATTAATAATGTATCTTGTAGGGAAATATTAAAATTATTGTTATTTAGTATTTTGTTAGTGATATATAGAATGAATGGTAAAATAAAAATACTTTATTAAAAGTTTATATTGCGAGAGTAACACCTTAGACCATGCGACTACCGATGCGAGTAACCCAATAATAATACTTTCTACTGTCGGAACAGTTCTTACCGACTGAGAGTAGGCCATCTAGTGAGTAATAATATAATAATAATAATAATAATAATAATAATAATAATAATAATAATAATAATAATAATAATAATAATAATAATAATAATAATATTTAGCACCGCATCTTACTACCCGTTCGGGTTATACGCTTAAGTACTAATTACTCTAATGGATTAGGAATTGGGAGGATTGAATTTAGAGGAAGTGAACCCGCATTTGCGTGGAGGGAGAGTGGAAAACCATTTAGGAAAAACCACCCCCAGTTCACCCGACCGAGATTCGAACCTCGATCTCCCCGTCCTCGGCGGTCGAGCTCAACACGACTAGCGCGTTAGCCAACTACGCCACCGAGGCGGGTCATCTATGAAAAGGTTGGAACATCCTTGAACTTTAATCAAAGTTCCTCAGTCCAAATATTCATTTCCACACAAATTTTATATCCGACCCAAAAATACCCTTTAAAAAAATCGAAAATAAAATGTGCCCGTCTGTATATCCTCTACCCCTCCCTCCCCTTTTTTATACTGGTTCAGTTAGGGAAAAATTCCCCGTGCGCGCCAGTGTGTTGCCAATAGCATTAGAGTGGTGACCTTGAGTTCAATATATCGCAAGAGAACTACGGTACCGTGGATATTGAGTGCAAGAGTGTACTAGAGAAATGTCAGGGTATTAATTTGGAGGAAGTAAAACCATACACCTTAGCTCCATCGGTAGAACGTCTAGTTGTCTACCTAATGATGTGAGTCCCAGATTCAACTCCTGGTAAAAAAAAAAAGAATTAATGATGAAATTGGGGCTTCCCGTTTCAGAGTAATTACCTGTTCTAAAATTAAGCTAGTCTGTGAGTCTTATTCTGATGTAATCAGTTTGTTCAGACCTGCTTCAGTAGTCGCATGGTCTAAGGCGTCACTTTAGTCTTAGACTAGACTGTCGATGAAAGGAAGATCGGGATTCAAATCCAGGGCCGGGTGTAGTAAGGTTTTTTCCTAAATAGTTTTCTACTCTTCCTCCATGCAAATACGGGTACACATCCTATAAATTCAACCTTCCTTATCCCTCACTCATTAGAGTAATTAGTACACATGCGTGTAAACTGAACCAGTAGTAAGGCAAGATGCTAAAAAAGGGTTGTTTAGAAAGTGTGCGTCAATACCCCAATATATAATTTAAAAAAACTCTTTAATGTAGGTCCGTACTAAACATTTCTCAAAGCATTAAAGTAGACCCAGTAGATTTGAGAGCTGTCAATTAAGTCATGAGTCAGCAGTGCTGGTCTGTGATCACAAACTGCACGTCCAGGCTACGAGCCAGCCACAGACAAGTCACGTCCCTCAATCAACGAAACAATGATTGTTTTTATAGCTATGTGCTTGTCACAACGTCCTTTCGATTAGTCGTGAAATGGAGGTTGATAAGACATGTACTCGATATGAATGTCATTTAAATGTATCAGTATGAACATAAGGTTATTAACAGGTTAAACTAGAGAAAAGTATGAAGGCACTGGGATTATCTTGGAAAGAGGATGGAAAACCAATATGAGGAGGGGACTTTTAACGCCTGCGAAGCTGGTCATGAACGAGCCCAGGCCAAACTTCCTTGTAACCAAATCTCAATATTGAAGGGAAAGCAAGCAACTCAACTAAAGCAATAAATATAAAAATTTACTAGTGAAAAAGTTAATGGCTGTCAACTAACTATACCTACGTCTACTTTTGATAGCGGTTATTAAATCCTGATAAATACAATGCCTAGTCCAAACCTCAACAAGAATAAGTAATAATGTCAATTTACTTTCTGTTTGTTTAAATCCGGAGAAGATACGAGTATTTTAACTTTCTCTGTCTTTTGAAAAAAAAACCACTCCCTTGAACTATTTTGACACCCGCTTCGGTGGCCGCATGGTCTAAGGTACTACTCTCGCGATCAACTAGACTTCCGAAGACCGGAGTTTGATCTCAGTCGGGTGGTTTTTTTCCTTAATGGTCTACCACTCGACCTCCACGCAATGCGGGTACTTCCTATAAATTCAACCTTATAATCCCCAACATATTAATGTAATTAGTACATAGGCGTATAACCTGAACGGTTAATAAGACGCGGTGCTAAAAAAACTATTTTTAAAACTTGGTATTTTAACATTTTTTAAAACCGCATCTTACTACCCATTTGGGTTGTACAATTATGTACTAATTACAATAATGGGTTAGGGATGAGGAAGATTGAATGTAGAGGAAGTGTACCCACATATGAGTAGAAAGAGAGTGGGAAACCATTTAGGGGAAAAAAAACACCCTAAGTACACCTGACCGGGATCGAACCATGATCTATCTCCCAGGCATCGGCAGTCAATAGTTTATTGCGAGAGTAGCGCCTTACACCATGCAGCCACCGAAGAGGGTTTTAACATATTGTGCAAGAGAGTATTATGCAGTTAATATGAGCTAGAAAATGTAATAACTAGAAATTACACGTTGAGCCTCTAACAAACATGATTCATAATCATTGTATATAATAGAACAGCAGTTTCACCACAATCTTGCTTGATTTTGTTTCCGAAAACTATGATAGCAAAACATTTGATCAAGTAAATTCACTTAAATGAATACCGACATTATAATAAAAACTGTCGCTTTAAAAACAAATCAACTTTTTTTATCTCTCCAAAAAACAGCAACAATTTGGAACTTCAAATAGCAAACACTAGGAATACTTTTCTTTTGGGACGATTCAATAAGGAACACAAACACATTCCGACGAACATTGTTAAATTGCCACTATAGCAAAAAGTTAAAACAAAACACACACGCTCGCGAGGACGAACAGTTGACAATCGATGGTTAGAGGGAGGGGTGCTGGCTTAGAACTGTCAGCGAGAGGACTGTGCGCGCAAGTTAATTCAGCTAAGCGTGACGTCACTCACCTGTGTGACGTCACCAAGGACACTCGCTGACGCCGAGGAGGAAACAATTGAGTGAAGAGGGTGTTTAATATACCCATTATCCACCGTGTAAGGCTCTACCCTATGAGGATTTAGGCTGAAGATGAAATGCTGAATAGACTTGGACATGCCATACTCCATAACTCCTACAACCTAAATCTTCACAGGGTTCAGCCACGCGCTCTCTTCATACTCTGTATAATGTAAAGTGTTAGTTTATCCAAGGCCGTAGCCAGGGAGGGGTTTTGGGGGTTCAAACCCCCCGCGAAATTTTATAAACAAAATATATGTGGCTTTATTTATGGTTCAAACAATATCAAAATTAAGATACAAATACAAATTAGGGGCTGTGTTAGCATAAAAAGCATTTCAGAGAGCTTCTAGAGGTGTTAAATATTTAGAAATTTTCCTAGCCTTCGGCATTTTGGGGATTATTTTACCATAAAAAACTTCACAGAGCTTCAACAAGGGTTTAATATTTAAACATATTCCAAGCCTTCGGCAGTTAATGAGTTATTTTACCATGAAAAAAACCACTTCAGAGAGCTTCTAGAACTGTTTATCATTTAGAATTTTTTTTTCTAGCTTCCAGCAATTGGGGGATGTGCCCACCAAACCCCCCCTGAAATTATTGGCTGACTACGACCTTGAGTTTATCACCTTATTTTATTACAGTTTGAGGCAAGTTCATAACGTTTGTGGTTCATACAGCTAGTAGGCCTACACAACTTCATGAAATACATTATATATATTGGTAATAAAGTAGATTTGAGTATTCGGACATAGTGAGTATCTTACTATGATCGGCATGAGAAGCTTGAAACACAAAAGTTATTTTGGTTTCCCTCTAGATAATTTATTACTCCTTGGAATGCGTGTATTGACAATCCAGAAAGTGTTATTGAATAAATGCAACCATGCATGATAACCATTTTGATAGACTGCGCCAAACACGTCCGGTGATTTTACTTTATTTTCAGTTACCGTGATTCAATACCCCTTATAATATGTGGATTTACAACCCAACCAAAATTAAATGAATGTCTGCAGCCAGTATAGCAGCTATCTTAGTAAGACTCAGTTAACAACTTAGTGAATTAAAACTCCCTCCACCTAGTTAGTTCGATACTCATTGGAATCCACCCACGAGCACGATACAGCGCGTACAGGTGGATGTGATTAAAACTGCCTTGTTTCTGTCAGCGTATGTAGGTCAATGATACATCATGATCGGCACACACACACACACGCACGATCAAGGGCGTAGAAACCTAATTTATCTAAGGGGGTTTCAATAGAAAATTTGACTATGATTACCTTTAGATAATAAAAGTAATTTCAATACGCATATAGGGACCCCCTAGGGGTGTCCATCAAATTTGGGTGGGGGGATTTAAGGGGGTGCCCGAACCCCTAACCCACCCTTGCCAAATGTGGAGTCTGGAGATTTTAAATGTTTAACAAATCAGTCGATAAAGTTGCTGATACAATGTTCGAGCATAGATAAATTATTGTTGGAGGAAAAAAAAATATATATATATTTTTTTTTTTCCGTAATAAATGATACAACACAATAATTTTCTAATATAGTATTTTATAGTTTGAAACAAAATTTTCAAACATAAGCACACCTTGATAAGTTTTTCTAAGAAAAATAAACAAATTGTTATCATTTTACTCTTAATAGATTTTGAACAAAATTGTTATTTTCATCAAATACCGAATTTTTTTTTAATCAATCATTAAACCAACTTAATTTTTTTTCAAATATGTTGCTGTGCTATTTATAAATTAAAACAATAGCCAGATATCCATTTTGAACAAAATAGTTCGACCCATTTTCGAAATATTCAAATTTATAAACATTAGTAATCAGTAAAATACTCTTCGATAAATAAATTTTGGCTTTCAAAATAATTATTTAGCCATAGGCTTACTTATCATGTAAAACACTGCCTAGATTTACAATTTGAACAAACCCTTTAAAGCCATTTTCGAAATATTTTGAATGAAAAAAAAATCATTTATGTAAACTACCTACATTATTTTATTTATTTATTTGAGGTAGCCCATTTAACATGCACTTTCTGAACTGATTGGTTATATCAGTACACGAGAATTTCTACGAGTGCGAACAATTTTGCCGGGAAAGATATTTTCACATACCTTCCATGGTTTTTTTAAAACGATAATCAACGTGGGACCAACGGCTTTACTTCCCCTCCAAGGGAAGTTGTGCTACGGATTTTTATTTCTCAAGAAAAATCGGTCAACCACGGCTGGGTTTGAACCCATGAATATCAGATCCTGAGTTGAACACTTTATCCCAAATCCTCCGAGGTCGACTAAACTACCCATAAATCAATTAATTTTATATCCATAATTTGAAACAACCCTATGATATACATTCTAAACAAAATCATTAGAGCAATTTTCTAGATACATCTAATTTTCAAAAATTAGTTTTTAATAAACTAATCTTAAGTGAATTTTTCTCCCCAAAAAGAGGCATATGGTATATTTATCATGTCAAATAGGCCTGCACCCCAGATATCCATTTTAAACAAAATTGTTAAGGCCATTTTAGGTACATTTCAAATTTTTCAAAGATAAACAACTCTTATTTTAAGGGCTGGAATGTCAAGTTTGAACCAAATCCATCAAATCGTTTCAGTTGTAGCACCAGGTACAAACAAACAAACCTAGGCACACACAAAGTTTCTAGATCCACTTTTTTTGGGTTCGGAGGCACGTTAAATGTCTATATTTATCATAATCTCGGGGTCGAATGAGAAAGTAAAAATAGGTATGTAAAAATAGGTATGTCCAAAGAGATAAAAACTTTTGTAAACAAAATCATATAATAATATGTTATCTTAAAACTTACACACAAGCGAATATATAATATTGTTAATACTAGCAACATTGACATTATTCCACCCACGTCAGTGAGCACATGGTCAAGATCATTAGTATGGTTCGTCAGTGATGGGGATGTCGAGGTTTGAATCCCGGCTGAGTGTACTGAGAGCATTTTTCCTAAATGGTTTTCCCCTCCACCCCACCCACACACAGATATGGGTACATTTCCTTTATATTCTACCTTTATAATTCTTAAAGCAATAACGTAATTAGTAGCCTACTTACACACATAACTGATTAGGTAGTGAAACACAGGGAATTAAACATCTCACTACTTTTGGTGTCTTGTAGGGAATATTTTCTGGTGGTGGTTCTTTTACTAGCCAAGTGTCAAGCGTTTATCAACTTGGAATACTTTCTTTATATTTACACCTCAGAGAGAAAGTAGTGTTATCGTCAAAAAATCGAACTCGAGATTAAAAAATGTCGACGTTTCATAACCCCCAGAAACAAAAAAAAAAGGGGGGGGGGGTTTGCAATGCCATCTGTCCGTATATCTGTGACTCGGGCTAGAGACGAAACTATTTTACCGATTGGTCCAAAACTTGATATTTGAGGTTTCCATAAGGCCCCCTCCCCCTTGAGGTTTGTGGAATTATATATCTAACCCTAAATTTATGGGTAGTTTAATGAAAGGCAAAGAGAAAAAAAACTAGATTTGATCAAAATTAGCTTATACGATTTTGATTAGATTTTATTTCTAGACAAGGTTATTATTATTATTATTATTATTATTATTATTATTATTATTATTATTATTATTATTATTATTATTATGTTCTCATGAAAATGGCTTTGAGGGTACTGAGAAATTTTCCGATTTTCATAATTTCTCCGCAACTATTTGAGATATGAAATAACCTATCATTGTAAAGTTATAGTACTATTAAAGATAAAAAAAACTTGTATTTGAAATATATTTTTGAGCTATAAGGAAATATAATATATACTTTTTAATTCGGGTCTTTGAAAATTAATTTGATTCTTATTCTCTTTGGTGAACAAAGATGTTTCTCTTTTCTCAATTTTGCTGTAACAATGTTCCTAGTTCTTAATACTAAAGAGCAAGTAACAGTGTATATTATTCCATTAATGATCTTTGGTGTAGTGTTTATACAACAATGTATATACCTATTATTATGTTTAACAAATCCTACTAGTTTTTAGTAAAATGTCTATGAAAGCAGTAGAAAGTCTGTGTGGTGCACTGTACCATTTATTTATACTAGCAACAGGCCACTACTATTTTACCACTGATTCCCTTCTCCTAACACAATCTTTCACAACCTTGTAATAACTATACCCTGATTTTGGTTGGAAGAACTGTAGAGCAAATACAAACATATTTCTTTGCTGCCGACATCGACAACATTTCTTTATACTACTTGTGTTATTTTATAAGTATTAATAATACCTATCAAAAGTGACAGCTGCAAATAACATGACTTTATGTATGAATATATTAAAATTGTTTTAGTGACTTTAGTAATTAACTTCTACTGTTCTTACTACCAAAATCATAATATAGCAATGCTGTTAAAAATTTGTGTATGACTTTAAACTTTTCATAGTTCAAAAATAATGTTTTGAGTAAGTAGGAGTGTTGAAACAATGGGTGGGGAAGGGTTGTTCTTTAATTTAAGCTGTTCTTTCCTCTATTTGTTAATTCCTCAAGTAATATCTCGCAAATTATAGCAAACATGTTTGCCCGCCTTTCTTGGACTCCACTTCTCGGCTCTTTCCAAGAAACCGCCTTTGTTTTCCAATATCATATTGAATGTAGGGAAATAAATAAATTTATATTAATAAAAGCAAGAGTGTGTTTGTCTGTCGTGAGGATTGCGCGTATCTACCACATGCAAAGATCTGAAATTCAAAAATTAGAAGCCTCTGTACACAAACATTTGGACCTTGAAGCTGGAATTTAGATTTTTGATCAGATTTTTTTTTAAATTCATTAAAAACTGGATCGGAAGAACTAAAATGAAGAGATTTTTTTCTGTTTGTTTGAAGCAAATAAAAGCGTTGCCTGGGGTAACCATGCAATTCACTGCGCGGTTACTCCTTGTCAAATAAATATTATTGGCCTAATTAATTGTTTTTAATAATTAAAATAGCACTTGACTCTTATAAAAATGTGGTCCCCACAGGAATTCCTACCCAATATTTCCAGCCAAATAGGGGACGATGTTGGCAGAAGACGGTACAAAGATGTAAAAAGTTTGGCCCCAAGATGGAAAAAAGTGGAGAGCAAGATTGATGACCAAATGATGCCGATCCCCAACCAGAGTTTACTATCACATGATAAGGACAACACTCAAATTATGTCAAGCCGTAAGCAGGATTTTGGCATAAAGACACTTTTAGAAAATACAAACATATCGTTTTTGCGGTCAATAACGACAATATTTTACAATAATTTTAGTGTTAATTTATACAAGTATTGATAATACTATCAAAAGTTACAGCTGCAGATCACATGACTTGACGTATGAACTCCTGAAAGTAGAGCTTTTCTAACTGTCAAATAAAGCTATTTCTATAGATTGTACTTCAACAAATGTCAGCAGCTTGGCATGTACCCACTATAAGGTTTAGTTCTTATCATGTTCCAAAACCACCAAAGTGTTTATGGCTAGGTAATGATGCACTTAATGTAACCAGCCATTATCAGTATGACCTAGTTGTGAGGTAGCAATATTACTGGACGATAATATATGGTAAGAATGTGGAAGAAAGGACAGTGGTGCATGTCAGTTAAAAAAGTTATTAAAACTATTCAAACAAATCCATTTGTCAAATCATGTGTTTTGCAACCGTTACTTTTGAAAGTTATTATTCATACTTATAACATAATAATAGTATAACTTTGTAAAATGTGGACTGCAATATACTATATTCGTGATTCTTCCTGAATTGGCCTTCCAATGTTCTCTAGCTCCACTCTGGGCTACCGATGAACTGTCGAACTAATCTTTCAGATATAATGAAGACTCAGGATACAAAATGCCCAGACTAGTGATGCTAGGCTTGGGACATTTTGATTGTGATGCAGTAGAACTTTTTCCAAACCGGCAGAACAAGTTGAGTGCCTATGAGAATATTTCTTGAGGTTCTAGGTCAAGAAAGGATGAAGTTTTAAAAAGTGTTGTTTTTAATCAAGATCATTTTACAGCTCAGCTATTAACACCTAGGACTTCCTGTTTGTATTAAATCCAATACCCTCGAAATCACCTAGTCATACGGTATTCCACAAGTAATACTTCGAAGACCCGTGGCCTACAGGTCATAGAGGGGCAATCCTCTGTAGATTCATAACAGATGCGTATCATCTCGTCAGAACCTGAAGGGAAGACAGTACTCACGGAGGCCACAATGGTCACCAGGTATCTCTGTGTCTTCTCGAAGTCCAGGCCCCTTGACCTGTACCTGGGAGGTTGACCAAAGGATGACAGTACTCACGGAGGCCACGATGGTCACCAGGTATCTCTGTGTCTTCTCGTAGTCCAGGCTCCTTGACCTGTACCTGGGAGGTTGACAAAAGGATGACAGTACTCACGGAGGCCACGATGGTCACCAGGTATCTCTGTGTCTTCTCGTAGTCCAGGCTCCTTGACCTGTACCTGGGAGGTTGACAAAAGGATGACAGTACTCACGGAGGCCACGATGGTCACCAGATATCTCTGTGTCTTCTCGTAGTCCAGGCTCCTTGACCTGTATCTGGGAGGTTGACAAAAGGATGACAGTACTCACGGAGGCCACTATGGTCACCAGATATCTCTATGTCTTCTCGAAGTCTAGGCTCCTTGACCTGTACCTGGGAGGTTGACAAAAGGATGACAGTACTCACGGAGGCCACGATGGTCACCAGGTATCTCTGTGTCTTCTCGTAGTCCAGGCTCCTTGACCTGTACCTGGGAGGTTGACAAAAGGATGACAGTACTCACGGAGGCCACGATGGTCACCAGGTATCTCTGTGTCTTCTCGTAGTCCAGGCTCCTTGACCTGTACCTGGGAGGTTGACAAAAGGATGACAGTACTCACGGAGGCCACGATGGTCACCAGGTATCTCTGTGTCTTCTCGTAGTCCAGGCTCCTTGACCTGTACCTGGGAGGTTGACAAAAGGATGACAGTACTCACGGAGGCCACGATGGTCACCAGGTATCTCTGTGTCTTCTCGTAGTCCAGGCTCCTGTTGACAGTGACTTGACCCTGGTGGGGGAGGTTGATGGAGAAGAACCCTGCTCCGTCCGCCACGTTTAGCCTGTCCCTCCCAACTCCTCCATCCAGGCCTAGACCGACACCATCTCCGGGCACCACGTGGTAGTCTACCTGCCCGTTCACGCCTGCATCAGGGTCCTTCGCCTGCACGCCTTGGAAGATGGTGGTCCCCACGGGGGTCAACTGAAACACAACAAGAGACCATTAAGATGACAACTTTTACCCGGGGATGCAACAAACACGAGAGAGCCACTGGTGTAGGTAGACCTTTGATTTATAATGGCTACGATTTACTTAAATTATTAAAGACTTAGCTAAGATTTATTGTGGATTAAATTGTTAAAACCCGTATTGATGCCACAAGGTCTAATAAGCCTGTCTCTAAATATACTAGATTGCTGGTGATGAGGAGGTCGAGGTTCGAATCTCGACCAGGTGCAATGGAGGATGGGGGTATTTGTCTCTTTTCACTCACCCAGTGACGCAGCTGCATTCCTCTAATTACATTTCTTAGCCCATTCAATTAAATAAAGCCATTAATAACTTGAGCTTTTTCTAAGCGTAACAATGACATAATGTTTAAAATATTAATCCGTTGATGTACACAATTCGGGTAAAATATTCCCAACTAATTAATACATTCTATATTGAATATTCATATTTTTAGGCCTTATTTTCATGGAAAAATTAGTTTTATAGATACAATATGTGAGTTTAGAATGAACAGGTTTAGTAGTCACTGGACAAATAAAAATTAAACACATTTCAACGTCCCTCGTTTTATCTAGAACAAGAATAGCTCTAAGCAACTTTGTTGATGGCCCCGTGTGGGGATATACAACCACGGGATGGGATTGTTCCTTACGAGTCCTTGCTCCAAGACAGACACGGTCAAGTGGCCTCCCCGGGCGTTGAACCAAGGAACCAGGACACGCCGAGTGTGACGGGGCGCTAGAGTGAAACAGATACTTCGTCATCCGTAGCTGCACCCTCTCCGCTAGTATTAGATATTACACTATAAGTGCTGGCTAGTTGCAGCATAAGCGGGCTATCTTTAAGTGTTACCTATATTATCCAGTTACACTACTGTATGATTTTTTTTTTTTTTTACTAATACACGTATCGTTGGTCACGAGATGTAGGGTGTCAGTCTTGCAATAGCTTGGTTTGCCTCTGATGGGAGAGTTGAACGTCAGCACCAGGTGTTAGCTACCGTCGGCGATAGTTGTAAGCTACCTTAGCACCACCTATAAACAACTGTCAACAACAGTTTCAAACCACAGCCAGATCTAGTTTCAAACTGCCGCCATCCCTAGGTAAACTACCCCAGCTCTAGTTTCAAATTACAGACAGCTCTAGTTGTAAGCTACCAGCAGCTCTAGTTTTAACTACCACCAGCTCTAGTTTTAACTACCACCAGCTCTAGTTTCAAATTACAGACAGCTCTAGTTGTAAGCTACCAGCAGCTCTAGTTTTAACTACCACCAGCTCTAGTTTCAAATTACCAACAGTTATAGTTGTAAACTACCACCGGATCTAGGTGTAAGCTACCACCGGATCTAGGTGTAAGCTACCTTAGATCTAGGTGTAAGCTACCACCAGCTCTAGTTGTGAACTACCATCAGCTCTAGATCTAAACCTTCACTGACTCAGCTCTAGTTTTAAACTACCACCAGATCCAGTTGTAAGCTATCACTTAAACTCCAATTGCTTTAGTGTAAGTAAATGTAAACTACCGTTAGCGCCAGTTGTAAAATGTCGCCAGCTCAATTTGTAAACTAGAACTAACACAAAATGTAAATTATCCTCAACGCTAATTGACAACTATCCCGAGGAATGTACGCGCATAGAGTAGACCGGAAGAAGTAGAAGCTTGTTCCCCCGCCCGCTGGACTCAGGCACTGCAGTTCCGCTCCCAGAGTGAAATACGTGCGGATAGCGGATATCGAGCTTTATTCCAACAGACAATGCCAGTTCTTTGTACAGCCTCTGTCAAACAAAGTGATTCCGTCCCACCAAGATGTACAGCCATTGATGTAAAGTGTGGGAATGTTTGTCCTAGAGTGTATACCTCAAAAACACACAAATACGTAGTATATTAAGTCTGTTCTTCACACTCTTACACTATTATTGGGCTATTACCACCTATGACTTACCGACAGCCGTGTCTCAGTACCAAATAACATACTCCCTTGTTGGTATAGTTATACTTAGATAAGGCTACACACACACAGAATTGGTTTGGTTTTTAGTAGACGCTGTTGTACCAGGGTCTCAGGACGACTAAGGTTTGTTAGAAACACCTCCGAAAAGCTGGTGTAGTGGGATGTCTTGATGAGCAAGGTTTGTAAGACTCACCTCCAAGACGCTAGTTTGGTAGGACCCTTGACGTTCAAGGTTTGTAAGACTCACCTCCAAGACGCTAGTTTGGTAGGACCCTTGACGTCCGAGGTTTGTAAGACTCACCTCCAAGACGCTAGTTTAGTAGGACCCTTGACGTTCAAGGTTTGTAAGACTAACCTCCAAGACGCTAGTTTGGTAGGACCCTTGACGTTCAAGGTTTGTAAGACTCACCTCCAAGACGCTAGTTTAGTAGACCCTTGACGTTCAAGGTTTGTAAGACTCACCTCCAAGACGCTAGTTTGGTAGGACCCTTGACGTCCAAGGTTTGTAAGACTCACCTCCAAGACGCTAGTTTGGTAGGACCCTTGACGTCCAAGGTTTGTAAGACTCACCTCCAAGACGCTAGTTTAGTAGGACCCTTGACGTTCAAGGTTTGTAAGACTAACCTCCAAGACGCTAGTTTGGTAGGACCCTTGACGTTCAAGGTTTGTAAGACTCACCTCCAAGACGCTAGTTTGGTAGGACCCTTGACGTTCAAGGTTTGTAAGATTCACCTCCAAGACGCTGGTTTGGTAGTGCCCCTGAAGCTCAAGGTTTGTAAGACTCACCTCCAAGACGCTAGTTTGGTAGGACCCTAGACGTTCAAGGTTTGTAAGACTCACCTCCAAGACGCTAGTTTAGTAGGACCCCTTGACGTTCAAGGTTTGTAAGACTCACCTCCAAGACGCTAGTTTGGTAGGACCCCTGAAGCTCAAGGTTTGTAAGACTCACCTCCAAGACGCTAGTTTGGTAGTGCCCCTGAAGCTCAAGGTTTGTAAGACTCACCTCCAAGACGCTAGTTTGGTAGGACCCCTGAAACTCAAGGTTTGTAAGACTCACCTCCAAGACGCTAGTTTGGTAGGACCCCTGAAGCTCAAGGTTTGTAAGACTCACCTCCAAGACGCTAGTTTGGTAGTGCCCCTGAAGCTCAAGGTTTGTAAGACTCACCTCCAAGACGCTAGTTTGGTAGGACCCTTGACGTACAAGGTTTGTAAGACTAACCTCCAAGACGCTAGTTTGGTAGGACCCCTGAAGCTCAAGGTTTGTAAGACTCACCTCCAAGACGCTAGTTTGGTAGTGCCCCTGACGTCCAATGTTTGCAAGACTCACCTCTGAAACGCTGGTGTGGTAGGGCGTCTTGACGAACACGGGAGGATTGTCGTTGATATCGGACACACGTATGATCACAGGTATTGTCCTCTTCTTATTGGTGGCCACAACAGTGCAGGTCAACTGACAACAAGTACACAACGTCATTAGTGGCGATAGGGCAGAATATGTCCCGTACAGAAAAAAAATACCACGGAGATAGCCGTGTGTTGCACTTGACATCGACCGAGCTCCAACCTTCCGAAAGAGCATCAGGAATCTAAAACACTTTAACTTCAAACAAATGATTCAGCAACCAATTTTTTCAACAGGGCTAGTCTGAAAAATAAATTAAAACAAATACCTTTCCTCCTGGGAGCAGAATTTAAGTCAACTTTATCTGCATTCGACAACGCGATCATAAAAAGAGAAATTTAAAATGATAGTACCATCTCATTATCACCTCTTGAACCAGGTTTAAGGTGGTAAGCTCCCCTACAGGTATCAAGTATTATGCTGAAAGGGTTGCCTACCTACATGCACTAAGTATGCTGCTAGAAGTGTTGCCTACCTAAAGGCACCAATATGATGCTAGGTGGTTTGCCTACCTACAGGCACCAAGTATTATGTTGGAAAGGTTACCTAACTACAGGAGCCAAGCATGATGCTGGAAGGGTTGCTTACCTACAGGAACCAATTATGATGTTGGAAGGGTTGTCTACATACAGGTGCCATGTATGATTTATCCTGGTTGAGCTACCCACCTATAGGTGTCAAATGTAATAATGAGTGGGTTACATACCTACAGGCACAAAGTGGATTTATGCTGGATGGATTGCCTTATTAACAGTTTTTTTTTATTTATTTATTTAGTACCTCGTCTTACTACTCATTCGGGTTATACGTTAAGTACTAATTATGCTAATGGATTAGGAATTGGGAAGGCTTAATTTAGAGAAAGTGTACCCAAATTTTCGTGGAGGAAGGGTGGAAAACCATGTAGGAAAAACCACCCCAGTTCACCCGAGCAAGATTCGAACCTCGATCTCCCCGTCGTCGGCAGTCTGGCTCAACTCGAAATCTAGCGTGTTAGTAAACTACGCCACCGAGTCCGGTGTCTCTTAAGAGTCCTCCTCATTCCAGGGATATCGCGTAACTTGGTAATATAAGACGAAGCAGGCATTGCATCCTATTGTGGTGCTATGTAGTCTTCATTTGGAAATAGTGAAATTGAGTCCAATGAAACCATGTTTCAATTTTATTTTTAATGCAATAAAATTGAATCAATATTAACTCTTTTTTTTTAACTGATCCAATCTCACTATTTATTGGGTGAAGAACGCAGAAATACCCTTTTCGATGCGATTCCTGGTTCAAGAATAATGTTTCTAATATTCCGGCTCCTCGGGCATGAGAGGGGCGCGCAGGTCTGGACCCTAGCGGGCCATGGACCGGAAGTGTGGTAAACCAGAGTAGACATCGTTCTCTCGGGTGAACGCTCGTGACCTCAAGTCTTGCAGAGCGAGTCTTGGCTCAGACAGGAGGAAGCTGAGTAAGACCACGTGGTCAGAGTGTCTGGCTTGGATGGTTAGCTTCCGGTCTCAACACTTTCGCTTACAGAACTCTCCTTGGAGAGCCAGCCACCACCTCGGTGCTCGGAGGTATACACTTACAAGTTGTGATACAAAGGTATGTTAATGCTAAGGTGGGGATGTAGGGGACGGGAGATAATGTAAGTGTTTTTACATTATATAAACAAAACATTTGTTTGGCCAAAATAATCAAATACTGCACGAGTAGATACATAAAGAATAATTTTCTACATATTGTGATATGTTCTTGAAAATCTGCCATGAGCATATTATAATTTGATGATAAACTTTTTAAATGAAGTTAAAAAGTAGTCAGTAAATTCTAGGAAACCCTTGACAATATGTTCAAAAACAATTGTATCACCATGTGAAGAAAATTAAATTCTTATGTTTCTACTGGAGAATTTGTTTATTATTTATTTATTTTGGCCTAAAAAGTTTTGATATAAAAACTGCAAAAACACTGCCCTTTTAGAGTCCCTACACTTCCACCTTAACGTTCCCTTTTTTTAAAACGACTTACAAACTAACTTATGGAATGAAATGTATCCTCACCTGGAAAACGATGTGAGAGAGATTCTCCTCATCCCTGTCTAAGGGTTTGAGCAGTTGCAGTTTCTTGCCGTTCAGGATAAACAGTGGCAGTCCCTTGGGGAACACCAGCTCCAGGACAATCTCGGAGAAGGGGTCTCCTACAACGGGCAGCTCGGCTGGACTCGTGGCCTGGTTCAACTCTGTCGATAACATGGGAGAAGTAGGGCTGTACTTGTATGTGCTGGCGGAGTGTTAGTTAACTAAGAAGGTTGGATAGACGTAGTTCTGGTGGGATGTTTGTCGGTAAAGAACTAAGTGGATTGTGTAGACCAACTCCTGGCAGAAAAGGGCTGGACAAGACGTGAATAGAAAGAAAGGCCAGCCTCCATCAAGATGAAGTAGGAACCAGGATAGAACTGCAGCTTTCAGAAACAAGAAGCAAAGCTTACTTGTTTCAACTACCACTAAAACTGAAGAGTAACAGATGGATGAGCAGGGGATAACAAAATCTGCTAAGGAGATTAAATCCAAATCTGAAAAGAGCCTCCAGAAATGGAAGTTGTGGAAGAAAGAAAAATCAACTATAATAGAGATTAAAGATACTGTAAGCAGCAGCCAGGGAGAGTCAAACCAACAGCTAGAAAGGCAATGTCGGCGATTAAGGGAGAAGGGGAAACAGAGGAAAAGGATGAATCCAAAATAATGGTGATATAACCCAATTTCGAGGAAGTACTTCAGCTATCAAGGCTGGAGGAACAGCATAATCTGCACTTGGCCTTGCGACTTATCATAAAATCAGGGCATGAAAAAGGGGATATAATATTTCCGATTCCAGAAGCACTAGATAGAACACTCCATAATCTAAAGACCTACAAATGGACCCAGCAAGCCTACGCGTTAAAGTGACTAAAATCTTTGAAATAAAGCATGAGGTATTCAATGAAGAACTAATTTATGACCAATTTGTAAAAGCGCACGGTCTCACTAGATTTGACCCTAAAGAGACGTGGCCTAAAAGCCAGGTAAGTACATATCGCCTTTAAGAAGGGGAAAGGAAGAGAACTACTCCCATATCAACATAAGAACAGGGCAGCTGAACTGAATGAGAATGTGACTGTGCTACGCGTGATACGGAGGCTTGCTGAGGAGATGGAACTAGACGTCGTATGCCTGCAGGAACCATATAGAAAGAATGGGAAGATTCCACACATGTCCATTACAGCAAGGGTTATCAGATGGTAATAAACCAATAAGTGATGTAATAGTATTTAACATACGTGAAACAGTCACAAAAATTAGCCAATTCAGGATGAAAAGGTACATATGTGGAACTTAGAACCAAAGAAGACAGGTGTATGTTGGCGAATATGTATGATCTTCAGTTATGTGAAAAAATTCTAACCATACTTGAAAAAACTAGCGGAGGTTGACAATGTATATCCGGGAATCCCGTCAATATACACTGCCGATGATAATGCAAAGTCGCCCAAGTGATTCAGCGCAAGAAAGAATTAGAGAAAAGAGGAACTAGAAGAAATACTGAACGCCAGGGGGCTAGAGGCTGCTAACGAGCCAAACAACCTGAGGACATACGTGTAAGAGCAGTAGCATCCACAAATATTGATGTGACTATTTGTAACCTCACACCAGCCAAACATCATAAAAGGGTGGAAATAAGTAAAGCATGCTACCACAAGTGACCACAATCTCATTTACTTTGAGCTGACCACTGAGATAAGGGAAGAAATGGGAAAGTCAGGTGAAAGAAGACGTCGATAGAACATCGGTAAATTGAATTTGGGAAGGGAATTAGTGCAGGCCACACCAGTGTGTCCTGGGGACAATATTAATTGGAAGGGCAAGGCGGCTCACGTGGGTTCAAGAAGCCATGAAAGTGGCGATACCTCTACAAAGAGAGAAAAATAAGGTAGCTAACATACCCTGCAAGGGTATGAGAGGAAGCAAGGAAAGCTAGGAATATCTACCTGCAGTATCAGGACCCAGGAAGGAAACCTATATTTCAAGGTATATAAAAATAAATATTTGGAAAGTAGTCTGGTAGCAGTGAAGGAAGCAAGCTGGGAGCAGTATGCAAGAGAACAACCAAGTAAGAATGAATGGGGAATTTCCTTTAGAATTGTAACGGTAAAATTAGGCCCCAACCTCGATTACAACATTGTGAAAACAGGACGAAACAATGGCAACTTGCTGGAGGATCGGTGGATCTACTGTTGGAGACGTTGCTCCCTGATGACACCGGTGAATGAGAGGATAAGCAACACAAAGAGACTAAACACTTATGACAGGACTATTACGAAGACAACATAGATGTGGATCCTGTGACCCAGGATGAGATAAAAAAAAGTTAAAGCTTCAACGAAGAAAAACAAAGTACCTGGACCTGATGGTATTATGGTCGAGTGATAATAAAACAGTAGATCTGATCGCTCCGTATGTCAGAAAGCTTATGAATGAATTCCTTGTAAAAGGCAGGGTGCCAAACATCTGGAAACAAAAGCGAGGTAGTCCTTCCAAGCAAAGGAGAGGACAAAAAAAGCCCTGCTAACTAAATCATTATAGGTCTATTTTTTATCAAACACCTATGGTGAACTTCAAGAAAATAACCCCTGTGCAAGACTTCAGAAACACCTAGAGGTGGTAGGAATGCACCAGATACTGTATTTATTTAGGGGGAAAGGTAAATGGAAGACAAGATATACCTGACTATGAACCTAATAGACCACTCACGAACCAAATGCAAGGTCAGGATATTCGTAGACATCTCGGGAGACTATTGCAATCTATGGTGTTTAAGAGATTACGCGAAATTAGATGTATTAGATTACCGTACCACAGTTTGTTATATTACTGTCGGGACATATACGCCACCTTGGGTATCCCTAAGCAAGAAACTGCCAAGGGGTGTCCTCAAGGGTCAATAAGTGGACCTGTATTTTGGGATGTGGGGCTAGAGCCTGGGTTGCAGGAAATAGTGGAATTGGTGGCCTTCGCGGACAACCTGTTGGTGATAGTCGAAGGAAACTCGAGACTACAGCTGGAAACCAAGGCTAACTGGGTACTAGAAGTTTTAGATACTAGATTCAAAAGGGTGAAGCTGAAACTATCACCAGCAAAAACAACCTATTTGCTGTTCATGGGTGTGCTCAGAAGGAATTCAATACTAAAGATAGACTTCCAGAACGTAAAGTGGAGCAAAACAATTAGGCACCTTGTGTGACGTTGGAGGAAAAGTTAAACTTCAATGCCCACCTGAAGCAGGTATTCAGAAAGGCCAAGCGAGTGATGAACAAACTAATAAGCATAGGGCAGAGGAGGTTCCATCTCCCTATGCGGATCATCAAACCCTTTCACGAGGCAATACTTGTTTCCCTAGTGGGCTACGGAGCAAGCGTGTGTGCGCACAAACTCAAATTGAAGAAACAGGCTGGGATGCTCATTAGTCTTTAGAGGGGCATATTTCTAAGGCTCTTTGGCACATACTCGACAAAGTCAACGTCACAGTAAGGATTTGCTCATTGGCCCTGAAGTTATATGGAGAGGCACCGAGTATTGGTTGAAGAAAAGCGACCTCCAGAAAGTAGAAGCGCTCACCAGAACTAGAGGGACTACGTCAGTGGAGATCAGAAGTAATCCTCGAGGAGTGACAAGATAGCTGGGTGAGAGCCACTAAAGGCAAGATAACTTTCCCAAGGGTCCAGGAATGACTGAAAATTGGGACACCTTCAACCCACCCAGGATTTGTTCACAACATCAAGGGACATGAGCCATACAAGACACTTCTCCACGACAAAGGACTAACCGAGATTAGTGAATGCGACTGCGGAGAGGTGGTGACACCAGAACACGTTGTCTAAGAATGCGGAAACACACAGAATTTGCGTAGCCAGCAACAGAGAGTGCTTCAAGGACGTAGCAGCTACAGCATACTAAGATATGGTGTCCTGTGGAAGCTCCTCAACGAGGTCAAAACATTAATATCATTAAATAAAAAAGATTATATAGACAGACTAAGAGAAGAGAGACTTAGACGAGACCGGCAAAGAAGGAACAGACGAGATACTTAGAATGACAGCTCGAATGACGAAGACGATGATTGGGATGGAAGACAAAACAAATAACAATAAAAAGTAAGATGACAAGACAAAACATAAACTATGTATGACCTACATGACAAAGAAGGGATATGATCTAGTAAAAGTATGGACCAATCTCCGGTAGCCTGGAGATGTCTTCGGGGGACGAGGTACGGATTCCGGAGTTCCAGAGGCAACCTTGTCGTGATGTGGCCCTACTATTCAGGAAGGCAAACATAAGGTAAAGAGGAATAAAGAAGAGAATGCGGGAGCAGCCCTAAGAGCAATTAGGCCCTGCCCCATTTGGGAACAAATGGCGGTATAGGTTCGGAATTTTTGGGCACCCAATCTACCAGCTGGCTTGAGAGGGGGCTACCACATAGCCACCCCAGTGTAGCCAGTGGAAACAAACCATCTAGTGCATATATAGCCACAAGGACTAGGTGTGGCATCCCCGAATGTGAGTGCAGTAAGCCGCATTAGTTTCAAGTGTAGTTAGAATTAGACTAGTTTAGGTTTAGAAATAGCTGGAGGGAGACAAATCCTGTTAACTTAGAACTAAATAATGATGGAAGCAAAGAAAAAGTATAACATATAGACATAGACAAATAGGAATTAGGACTCATCTTAAAAGTAGTTATAAGTTATGGTGAAGTCAAGATAGATAAGGGAAGTGTAAAAAAAGTTTCTGGCAGGGTGTTTATAAAGAACTAAGAGGGTTGTGCAGACTCAGTACTAAATGGGTGTAAGAAGAATACCAAGAGGGTTGTGTAGACACAGTCCTGGTGGGCTGTTAAGAGAACTAATAGGTTCGTGTAGACACAGTCCTGGTAGGGTGTTAGAGAGCTGAGAAGGCTGTGTAAATGCAGTCCTGGAGGGGTGTTAAGATAACAAAGAGGGTTGTGTAGGTGCAGTCCTGGCGGGATTTTAGAGAACTAACAAAGTTGTGCAGAGGCTGTCCTGGCAGGGTGTTTAAAACTAAGTGGGCTTTGTCCACGGAGCCATAGTTCAAGGGTTTAGTTAGTACAATGATAGCAAACACCAAAAGTTGCATTCTATGGTAGATGGGAATAGAATATCTAGAAAATACGAGTGACTAGTGTATTTGGTCTTGTTTGAACCCTACTTACTCTAAGTACCTAGTCACTGATGTCCCTGTTATCGTCTTCTTTTAGACTCGTTGAAATCTTCTTTTACCATATAGATGTTTCGTCCTCGGTTAGTTAGATAACCTAGATCTCCTTCTCTACGTGGTTAAATACTTTGTAGGGTAAGGATAGCAGGATTTTATAAAAAGAACAATTAATTATCACTGCAGGATAAATACACAAAATTATAAATGGGTTTATAGAGTGACCGTCGTGGGGAACATTGATAAAAATGAACTATAACTGGTCAAATTTCCTTGACTATTAGAAATTATGGCACTTGCAAGCCTTTTTCACAAACAAATTCAGATGTTTAAGAATAAAATTAAATCAAAAACATGAACAAAGGAAAATTAATATGCGTATGAAATGGTCGAGAGCTAAGAGACTAAAAACACCTTAAACACTTTACATCTACGGTAACACAGATGGACAATCCCAGATATTTTAAGGCGGAGCTCCCTCATCACTTACCCTATCAATATTTTACTCCCCTTTATTAAATCATGAAACCGTTCACCTCGCGAGACCGGAGATGCCACAACACACCCACAACGCAATGCTCGCTCATTACAGCCAATCACGGAACACCTCACACGTGTTATAATCATGGCCAATCAGCGGAAAGGTGTTATTAAAGCTGATCTACGGGCTGCGCAGCAAACACGCTGGTATTTGGACACGAACTATCAATGAATACAAGGTACACTCTCTCCCAAAAGCATATTAAACGTACAGTCTAATCAACTAAAGTGTATACATTATTCATTAATTCTCTCCACCTGCATTGTGTGTGTGTGTGTGTGTGTGTGTGTGTGTGTGAGAGAGAGAGAGAGAGAGAGAGAGGAGAAGAGAGAGAGAGAGAAGAGAGGAGAGAGAGAGAGAGAGCTCTGTGTCTAAACTCGTTCAGTTTATTCGCATGTTTACACTCATAGAGCAGGGGTAAAGAAGGTGGAATGTTTGGGAAATATTATCGCATTCGCTTGGAGGGAAAGTGTTAGAACTTAATGATTAAACACCTGTGAGATTTGAACCCTACCTCCCCATCACAGAAAATTTAGATAAGACGAGAATTATATTTTAGTCCACGTGCCCACTGGTATGGGCCTGCTAGTTTATTTGAGTAAACTATCACAGTTTTGGTGTGCACTGGTGTTATTTACATTTACCCGAGGGGTCAGGGTTTGACTCTCCGATACAATGTTAATTTTAAATTTAATTCTTTCTCAAGATAAATGCTGATACCTAAATTTTATTTTTAATCAGTACGCTTATCACTGCTTTACTAATAGCTTAATCTAAATGGTAGGGAAGAAAAGGGTTATCTATAGGTATTGTAGGCTTACCTTTGGAGAAAAGATTAGTAACTAATCATTGTGATTTAATCAAAAATGAAAAATCAGTTACAGTGAACCAGGCTGAGATTTGATCCTCGAATATTTTGTCACTGGTAATTCAGGTCTATTGCATGATTGACCATCGACGCAAGTGTACACTTTCTTAAAATCCACCTTCTTCCTCCTGTTTTTAGATAAAATAATTTGAGCCATTGCTGTATTAATGCGTATAAAAAACATTATATTTTTCGAATATCTATGATACAAAGATTTCGAAATTTATCAGAATCGAGCTGGAAGACATCAGTGCACGCGGCCATACAGCAAGTGTATATTATGTTAATTAGGTACTTGTAGAATGGGTGTTCTCTGTAAAAGTGGGCGTGGGCTATAAGCTAAAAAATTGTCCCGTCACCTGCCGCAAACATAAACTTAGGGCCCCACGTGGCTCTGGAGGTTAAAGACTAAAGATGGATGCACAAGCAGCAATATCTACACTACAAGTCTACAGAATGAATAGTGAGTGTATTGAGTATTTTAATAGCGATCCGGTAGTTAAATTAGGAAAAATCCTTGCTTTTTTCCAGTTTTATACTGCTCAAATGTATTTTCTCAGAGTGAAATACAAGCAACATTACAGCTTTTACGTTTATTCACAAACACAATTTAATTTAGTTGTTGTGGGTTTTGTTTGAAAAAATTAATGAAGAATATCATTTGTAATTAAAATAAATATTATTTCCTTGGCGTGTTCAAAAAGTAGGCTAAAAGAAATATAAACTATTATGAAACTATTGGTTATTATGTGACAAGAATTCGTTAATTTTATTTTAATTGGTTTTTTTTGTAGATATTTTATTGAATAATGTAAAAATTTCAAATCATTTAATACAATTATCTGAAATTTTATTTCTTCACAAAGAGACAATATAGTATTGTGAAAATTTTCCACTCGAGATTATGATGGAATTGACGTTTACAATGTGCCACCAAACTCAATATAGCCAGTTTTACAGTTCTGTCTGTATGTCTACAGCCGAAACGGTCTCATTTATTAATTCAAACTCGATAATTAGATGTTTACGGTTATACCACGAACCTAAATCATGATTTTAATTCTAACCCTAAAAATAAGGGTAGTTTACTGATGGCTGATTTATGGAAATTCGAAATTGTTCGAATATGGTTATAACGATTTTGTTTAAAACAGTTCATGGGGAGTGTTTCACATGATAAATAATAATGAATACTTGTTTTCCAGAGAAAAACATATTGGGTTAGTTTACTGATGACCAATCTTTGGAAATTTTGTTCCAAACTATAATGTACCCTGTGAGAAAGTAATATGTTCGATTGTGTCCAACACAATTTATTTCTCATTTTATCCTGCCCTACCCAGGAAGTGGGTGTGTTTTTGTAAGGGAGTGTACTCACGCGTGTCCCTGCTCTCTTCCATGTCTAGATAATACTAGACTGTCCAGTGTCCACTTCGCATAAACCTGAAACAAACAAACAGGGGAAATATGAGGAATATTACAGATACAAATAATGGATTAAATAGCCATGTGTAGCCACAGCCTAAATTGTAAGGCGTGCTTGTTTAATATTGTGAATGACAAAACGAGTATTGCAAGAAGTTGGGATTAGCTAGTAAACAAATAGAATCAATGCGCTGACAACATAAATAGAGTGTTAGCATTCATTATAGTAATCTAGACCAGAAGGAGAATAAAAAGGATTGTATCCAGCTAACATGGCTGACTAATCACCATCGAGTCTAGGGGGGTCACTCTGCCCTTTTTGGGGCTACGTGGGTTAGGACGCCGGCACAGCAGTACCTGTGTTGGAGGGCTATCGTTCAAGTCCAGGGTACCGGGGTTCATCAATCGTGTAGGATCACCTAGAGGTCAGTCAAGCCATTGGTTATTCCTTGCAAATACTTTGCTCTGCCACAAGCTTCTGAATAGTCTTTTAAATTCTTTAATGTATTTTAATATCATGTTTTGTAATAGACACAGTAGTGCAAATAAAAACCACAAAAATCCAAGCCAAACGTCAATCACTAACCTACACAATCATATATCCACTAACCCCCCCCCACCCCCCCATCCTCAGCCAAAACACATCCTCATAACCATAGGCCCACATGTGGAAGGTAGAGGGTGATGACACATGTTATTATTTTTGTCAATTACGGTTATAGCCGCATCTAGATTTTACCGGCCCGTTAACTATAAACGGTTGGCACAACAGTTCAAAGAGTGTTACTTTCCCAGATCTCTCTTCCTTTAGCAATGGGACCGTAGATCAAACAAGAGAGTCACTAAGTGCATAAAGAACATGCGTGTAGTAAGACGCGAAAACCTACATGCTTATATCTGCAATATTTCTTGATAAAGAGGATTAAGTACCTTATATCTTTGACACTATTCAAAATATAGAATTTCCCATTTCTCGATGTGGAGTTGTTGATCAGTCGGTTCAGCACATGGTTTCCCTGTAGAGGCTTACCTCGCAACAGTTTGTTGCACCCACGCACGTGTTGCTAGTAATAAGTTTCACGGCAGGGAAAAATTGGGGGAGGGGCAGAAGAAACGCGTTACGTCATACTTTTATAGCCTGTTTTGAAGCGCGTATAACACCGCAACTATATATATCCCTTTATACGCCAGTGTAGTCTACACATTACACACATGTGTATTGCGGAGAGTACTCCAGAAAGTATCAGGGGCACGAACCATTACAGGAAGTTAGTTTGAACGAAGTACATTTTGGTTTTAATTTATACATAGCCCCCATTCATGTACAAGTGTCTATCTTTGTTGGTGAGGTAAATTTAACTTAGATAATTAATGTTATTGTAGGGCACATAATATACATAACAATATATATGTAACTCAAATAATAAAATATATGTGTATTTATATTTGAACGAGATATTATTTCCACGGCTTTATACTCTTCGGGACTTACGTGAGAGTTAAGGTGGAAGATCTGCTCTAATGTAATCATATGCAAGACCATGTAGTGTTTGACAACTTATTGTAGGCAACATAATGTTTTATGAAAGTGTTAATTAATACGTTTTAAAACAAAGATAGTTAAAAGGATGTTCAGAAAAACTATATTTTAAACTCTCTTACTTTTCCTTGCTTTATAAAGCCAATACAATTTTCGAACCACTCTCCTATCCATCTATCTATTTATCTTTCTATCTATCCATATATATATAGGTCTACACACAAAAATCCCTGACATTTCCCTGTTTTAAAGTTCACCGTACACCATGTTTAACGGCTTAATCTATTTATAAGGTTGAGTAGGATATTCTAGAAGAAGAGTACCCGCATTAACGTTAAGCGGGACGGGGGAATCAATAGTGATTGATCATATGTATATTGCGGACCTTACACCGTAGACCATGAGACCACCGATGCTTTTTTTTTTTTTTTACGAAACTCTCGCAGCTACTAGCTAAAAGTAATGACTCAACCAACGTCCATAATCTGATCACACGCTCCTTAATATTAATTTAATATAACAATAATTGGCCGAGAAAAGGTCAAACTTATTATTCCCAGCAAATCATTGTTCTTCCTGTGACCCTGATGGTCACTGCGTCATGCACAAACTTCAGGAAGTAAGCTTGGAACAATGACTCTAGAAGGAATTGTTGGAATGGCATCCTTTAAAGGGGGAGCTAATTGTCTAGAGAAACTTAAAATGTCACCAAATATTTTAGGCTGGGCTTTGAAAAGTCTTAATATAGGCCAAACACTTCTCTAAACACCCGATAACGGGGGAGGAAACATAATAGCCAACACACAAATAATAAATTATATCCGGTCTCACCACCATACTCTAAAAGATAGAACCAGATTCTTCTTAACACAAAGTCAGCCTCCCTGACCACTCAGTCCCGGGGACAGGCAGGATGGAACTAAGGAGTCCTAGACATAAAGTCAGCCACCCTGACCATTCAACCAAGGGGAATCTCAAGCAAATGTTACTAAGATCCTAATCTAACTATAAAAGAATGGGCATAGAAAGCACTAACATATTTCTTGAGAAAGTATAGTAAGAAAGACCTCTATGTGAAAAATGTATCCCTGCCACGTGATGTTAAATCAACCCAAGTAGGCCTACTCACGTTTTAGAGTTAGGCAAGTCAAGCGTGCGACCGGTCACTGTCACGCATGCTTGATGGGAAAAGCCCCCTTAAAAACCTTGAAGTATGACAACAATACGTGACATCACTGAACAAAATGTTTTCTAATTCGTCAACTTTCTCGAGCTTGTTCCGCTGCAAGAAGCACGCACGAGGCTAACTAACGTTACATTGATATATCACTAAACAGACTCTTGTTGACACTCACTTTCAGTATCAGCTAAGGAGGACACACACTGGAGGGAGATACCATGATTTGTACTTTACTTGATGCTGGTTTGAAGCAAGGTCTAAGAGGACACACACTGGAGATACCATGATTTGTACTTTACTTGATGCTGGCTTGAAGCAAGGTCTAATAGGACACACACTGGAGATACCACGATTTGTACTTTACTTGATGCTAGCTTGAAGCAGGGTCTAAGAGGACACACACTGGAGATACCATGATTTGTACTTTACTTGATGCTATACCTCAATTTTAGCTTATGTGGTGCTGACTGACAGTTCACAGCTGACTTCTGACAGTCAACATATACCTAAATGTTGACTGTCAGAAGTGACAACTGCTAAGACATGTTTTTTGCAGATCATATGGTTCGGCGCAGGATACATAATTTGGTCTGGTAGCTTTTCAAAGCCGTCAGAAGTCAGCTGTGAGCTGTCAGTCAGCACCACATAAGCTAAAACTGAGGTATAGCTTGAAGCAGGTTCTAATAGGACACACAATGGAGATACCATGATTTGTACTTTACTTGATGCTGGCTTGAAGCAGGGTCTAATAGGACACACACTGGAGATACCACGATTTGTACTTTACTTGATGCTAGCTTGAAGCAGGGTCTAATAGGACACACACTGGAGATACCATGATTTGTACTTTACTTGATGCTAGCTTGAAGCAGGGTCTAACAGGACACACACTGGAGGAGGATAAACAGTAGAGGTGAAACTGTGTTTTCCAAGTCCTAGGTTGATGAGTCTAATAGGATATATAATGGCAGGCCCGGATTAACACTTTTGGGGGTCCTGTGCCAAAAAGAACTTGGGGCCCTTGGAGGTTAGTTCCCAATGAATAATTACCAATCTTACACATACATCAATACATGGATAATTTTATTTAAAGACAAAATTTTATCGCAAATGTTTGGCAATCATGGTGAGTTCCGTGAGTTTTGTTTGATATATTTCTATTTAGGTGTGTCTGTTGGTTAGTTGTCGGGAGTTTTCTGGTAGGTTGTTGTGAAGGGGCGCTACATGATGGTTGGGATGCTAAGGCAATCGGCCAAGGACGCTACCTTAGAGAGGGATGCTAAGGCAGCCGGCCAAGGGCGCTACCTTAGAGAGGGATGCTAAGGCAATCGGCCAAGGACGCTACCTTAGTTAGAGAGGGATGCTAAGGCAATCGGCCTAGGGCGCTACCTTAGAGAGGGATGCTAAGGCAGCGGCCAAGGTCGCTACCTTAGAGAGGGATGCTAAGGCAATCGGCCAAGGTCGCTACCTTAGTTAGAGAGGGATGCTAAGGCAGCCGGCCAAGGTCGCTCGCTACCTTAGAGAGGGATGCTAAGGCAATCGGCCAAGGTCGCTACCTTAGAGAGGGATGCTAAGGCAGCTGGCCAAGGTCGTTACCTTAGTTTGAGAGGGATGCTAAGGCAGCTGGCCAAGGTCGCTACCTTAGAGAGCGGGAAACTGTGGAAGCCGTCAAAACTACGCTACCTCGGCGTAATCAAGGGGATAAAAAGAATAGTTCCGTTCTATATTCCCGAAACTGCAGGTTTAATTCTTAAGGTTTTCAAAAAATATTTTCAAAAATATTACAAGTATTATTCCTCCCAATCATAATCCTAATTCTAATAGTACATCAGTCAAAAAATTCATTTATCCAAGGATCACCTTTCACTATCCTTGAAAGTTAATAAAGAAAACATTAAAAATAACAGGTAAATTATTAATACTATAGAAACTATTAACCGATACAATAATTATATTATATATTGAGTATATTATAGTACTGTAAATTAATAGCTAGTAATATAATAATCTGGACATTATTTAATTATTAACTATTTCAGTGTAATTGCATTTTATGTAGTCCGCTGTCTGCAGATAAAATAGTAGGCCTACAGTATTAGCATAGTAAAAAGTATTTTATTATTAAAAACTTTTTTGTGTTTTTCAAACGTCGCATTTAGTTAGTTCTTCAATATTAATAATTTTACTATTTTACCTCGGAAATTAATGTCAATAGAAAATCAATGTTTATTTTTATGTCAAAAGCCAAGGATATAGTCTGCAGATATGTAGCATTTCCGGTTTGCCAAAAGCAAAGGCCACGTTAATTTTTAAGCACGGACTGTCGGACACCACATAATACCAGGCTATCAGCGCCCTTAGATTAGGAAATTTCTATATTAGTTTGGGATAAATTTTATGTAAAAACATAAAAATCTCGAAATATAATATTATCACAAAATAAATATGACAAGTCAAAGTGATTTATTTGCCAAGCAGGAGGGGGCCCCTAACCTTCGGGGCCCTTGTGCATGGCACACTTGGCACATGCCTTAATCCGGGCCTGTACACCGGAGGGTAAACTTCTTGTGCTTTGTTTAGTGCGAGCTTGAATCGGAGCTAAGGAGGGTATACACTTGAGGGCCCAATCAATACCTGTACTTTGCTTGACGCAAGCTTTGAACAAGGTCTAATAGGATAGACAGTGGTGTGGAACCTTCCTATGCCTTGTTTGTTTTGCGAGCTTGAAACAATACCTAAAAGGGTATACAAAGTAGGAGCTGTGCTTTGCTTGAAGTAGAGCTTAGAATAAAGGCCGTAGTTGGGGGGGGGGGTTCAAACCCCCTCCCGAAATTTTTATGAACAATATATATATGGATTTAATTTGTGGTTCAAACAATATAAAAATTAATCTACACGTACAAATTAGAGGGCTGTGTTACCATAAAAAGCACTTCATAGAGCTTCTAGAGTTGTTTAAATATATAGATTTTTCCTAGCCTCCGGCAGTTAGGGGGCTGTGTTACCATAAAAAGCCCTTCATAGAGCTTCTAGAGCCGTTTAATAATTAGAATTTGTCCTAGCCTCCGGTAGTTAGGGGGTTGTGTTGCCATGAAAAAACACTTCAGATAGCTTCTAGAACTGTTTTCTATTTAGAATTTTTTCTAGCCTCCGTAAATTGGGGGATGGACCCACCAAACCACCCCTGAAATCATTGGCTGGCTACGGCCTTGCTTAGAATAATAATAAACCACTCTAAAGATCACGCCTTCATCTTGATTTGGGAAAAGAGACTTTGATTATATTATATTCAAATTGAAGATCAACTGACAAAATATTATTCTCCTGGTAATAGATCGGTAAACAATCCATGCAAGACACAAACCTAGTCCGTTTAAAAATACGCATATTCTACCAGACGCTGGTTTCTCTGCCACTTCTCTCCATCTATATATCCTCCAACATCCATTTTATATATTATACTCGCTTTGCTCGTTGGGGGCTTCGCCCCCAAACTCCCCGTGAGTTTTCTTTGCAAGTGGATGTAAACTAATGTAATTCTAGTGTTGTTTCGAACGTAACAACTTAAAGTTACCGGTATTGTATTGTATTTTTCACACATTATTTTAGTTTATCCATACTTATAGGACAACTAGAATCATCAAATTTGGCACGCTTATGGAAATTGAATGTGCCAATATGCCAGCCAAATTTTATGATTCTATCTGTCCCATAAGTGTGTCAGAAAATTAAAAAAGTGTGTAAAATGTGTAAAATTTACCTAAAATAAAAAAATCTAGCTTTATCTAAGGTATAACCGATGGAGATACGACAAAAAGTAATTACAAAACTTGTGGATCTCGCCAAATCCGTAGCAGCTGGTCCAATCTGTTTTTTTAATAGGTCTTACCGTTTAGCCACAAGAGACCTCTAAAGAAAGGTCCCGACCTACTTTAAAGTTGCTCCGCCATTTTGAATTTGTTTCGGGGGTTAATTTTTTTTTTAACTTTTTGGAATTTTTCTGTTTGTTACAAGCTAGGAGCTATAAGTCTGCCAAATTTCAAGTTTCTAGCTCATCTGGAAGTGGGTAAACATTAATGTCAGTGAGTGAGTCAACCATGTGGCTTTATAGTAGTATAATTTATATATATCTTGTTAGCTTGTATTAATGAAACGAATGAAACGATTGGAAAACACGGCTTATTGATTAGAAATGTCAAAACACATTTTTAAATGTATCGACAATTGAATTGCAGCGATAATATCTTTCAGGCGCTCTTACCGATTAACAACCGGTTTAGGTAGGTTGTCAGAATATTTTGAGGGGTGACAAATGATTTAGAGAGAACTTTAGAGGTTAATTTTCAAACACAATACTGTAATATTTTACTCGTTTCATTAGGCTTTCTCATACACAAAACTTCCCCAACTTGGC